>CM031234.1:369213762-369781262 GCA_018340775.1 Taxus wallichiana var. yunnanensis | reverse complement strand
GTCTGCTTCTGCTGCTGCTGAGATCAGAGAACTAGAATGGGGTAGAAAAACAGAGGACTGGGTATTCAGTGATTGCTGCTGTGTTTTCTTTTTTTTTTACACGGAGTGTGCTTTTAGTCACATTACAGCAATGGAACCTCTGGTGGGAGATAAATACAGATTGGGGCGCAAAATTGGTGGCGGCTCATTTGGAGAAATTTATCTGGGTCGGGTACCTCTGAATCTCTGACAAATCAATATTTTCTTTTTCTGATATATGAATGGTTGGATAGATTTGGGTTTGTGGGTGACTCTGAAATCATCAAGTTCGTACAGTTTTTCATGGGTTCAATAACTTTATCTTTGTGGGCACCTCCGAAACTCAGACAAATAAATTATTCTTTGATCAATACACATGTTTGGATAAAATTTTCTTTGTGAGTGCCTCTGAAATTCTGAGAAATGAATCAATTCTCGCAATTTTTTATGAGTTCAGTAACTTTGCAATTTTTCACGAGTTCAATAACTTTACCTTTGTGGGTGCCTCCAAAACTGGGAGAAATTAATTATTTTCTGCACAATATGGTTTGTTTTATCAGGGCTTTTGGATGAGACATGCTCAACTATGAAAACAATCTTGAATTTCTTTTCTTGGGGGCTTGTGTTTTGTGTATAAAGTTATGTTTTAGAGATGAACACCATTGAATTGAAGAAAAGCATTTAGTTGCAACCACTAAAATCTAAGAGATTCTTTCCAGATCCATCACTTGGGGGATTGAATTAGTGTTATGACAAGGTGGCTATGATAGCTGCAACCATTAGATTAGGCAGGAACCAGAAGCCTCAAGGTAAATGAAACTATGTTCTACCAAAAAGAACACCTTGAATTGTCAGCTCATTAATGAGATACTGTTGTAGCAAATTCCTTGCAACGGAGATATTTGATATTCAGCTTGAGCACCCGCTGGAGAGTTAGATTGTAAGAAGTATTCGACTAAGGTTCTGCTTGATAGATAATAAGTTCCTATTTATGATTTAACATTTCCAGGAGGACACTTTTTGGCTTAGAAGCCAAGAATTGCAGGTGATCCATCCTCTGGACTATCAAATTCGTTTAGTACGATAATTTCAATCTTAAAATGGAAAGAATATGGTCTATAGAAAAATCTCAGGTTCTATCGATAGTATAGTGTGCATACAAATTCTGTAATTAAAAGTATAAAATTAGTGTAAGGATGTATATGATTGTTCCACATAACCTCTCTGTAAGTGTGTGTTTTTTTTTGCATTCTTGTCTGTAGTTAGTTGCGAAAAAGGTTTCCTGGGCACTGTTAACTGCAAAAGCGCTTCCTGCTGGTCATAATTATAGCTCAGGCATAATATGGGCTTACATATTATATCTACTTTGGAAGTCAAATGATATATCCCGACAACTGTTAGATAACTGTGGGTTTTGAACTTTGAATGCATGAACTATTGAACTAGAATATGTTCTGTTATGTGTTTGTTAGTTTATGTCTTTGAAACATGTTATTCATGATATAATCTATGGCTTATTTTCAGGAGTCAACATTCAGACTAATGAAGAAGTGGCAATCAAACTTGTATGTCCATCTTATCCTTTTTCTAGGCTCTGGTAAAAGTTAGATTCAGTTAATCTGTTAAACCACTTATGGAGATAATTTTGAGTGCCTTCTAAAAAACAATTGTCACTTCTTATGATATGCAAGTCTTATTTGCTACGCCACCTTTACCAGAGATGTGGATTTCATGCAATTATGAAATGTAATCTTTGACTACATTTCCGCAATTAATTTATCATGTCTATGCTATCTGTCTATAGTATATGATACATTTTCTAAATTTTCTGTTGTCATTCTTTTTAACCATACATGTGGATCATTTTCCTTTGCATTCATTCTTTTGCATATACGTGCCATTCAGCCTTCTTGGTCCTTGCTGCCCTCTACCACATCTTGATAGATTTCGATGAATAATGAGACTCCACATCAATTTTTGTGTTGTATTCCCGAATGGCAACATCAGGAGTCCATGTGCTAGGAATTTATTTGGGCCGAATGGCCATTTTTACTATAGAGCAGGTACATTCACTAATTTAATATAATGAATCATATATTAGCAGTTTTTAATATATTGAATCTTATATAAACATTGTTTAGTATATTGAATCTTATATCTTTTTATTCTCTGCACCTCTGAGCCAATCCTTTACCTAGTTAGCACTGCAATTTTTCTTTCCCACTGATGAAGATCTAGTGTACTTAAGCAGCTACTTTGAGGTATATAAAAGTTTTGTTGTTGTACATTTTTGGAATATAAGTAAAAGGGTCTTTGCTCAATTTTTTGTTGAGACAATGATTATGGGAGGAAAGTTGGTTACATTGTCAACCGTGGGCCATCTTTCCAACCATCATTTACGCTAAATGATGATGGGCTAAGCGTGTAAAGGGTGATCATTCCCATTGTATTTATTTTTATATTGGTCAATAGGTAAATAGTTAGGGTTAGGTACCCTAGATCCGCATATGCACAGTGGATGCTCTGATTTGCAGGAAAATGTAACGCAGAAGAGAAAGATGGAATTCAGGCTCCTGAACTACGTTGCTTATGCAAAATCCTGGTTTGGACGATGGGGTTACAGATTTGGCCGTGAAAGCTTTGGGGTGACTCAACAAATGTACACCAAAGTCATCCCGTGGAATTCCTTTAACGCTCATAGTGCAGCACTTTGAAATGGCAGATGTTCAAGTGCTCGGAATCGTACATGGCTACCAGAGAATTAGTGGGAAGCCGCTGCAAACAGTTAGAGATTTCAATGTAGTACGTGTTCTTCTTGCATTTGTCTTTCTACCCACAACATGGACATTCCTGTAAGTGCTTTTTTTCTTTTCATTTCATCCCAATTTCATACAATTTTCCATTGCTATTATATGGAAGTCAATTCAATTTTTCTTTTCATGGAAGCAATGTTATAATAAGTTCCTGGGTGCCCTGATTTTCAGTGGTAGCAAAATTTAAATGTTTCCTCTTTTTCTTTTCTTTTTTCTTTTAAGTTGATTTGTTGTTTCAAAGTTCTGTGATTTGATGTGGAAGTGGTTCTTTATATATATTTTATACTTCTTTTTCTCATTGGGAACCTCTTTCAGAGTTTTGAGTTTTGAATATTATGTATTGGCCAAGGGAAAACTAACACAAGCATGGTCCTGTTTTTTACTTTGTATCCCGCGGTATGGATTCCCTTTCGCCCTCTTTTATTATCCTTGGGGTTCATCGTTGTAAATCTGTGTTATGTTAATATCTCCAACAAACTGAATAGTAATATAATTGATTCTCTTCGTTAGAAGTAGTCCTAATAAAGTGCAGGTGCAGAGAGAGTATGAACAAGCCAACACAGAAAGTAAGAGTCTTGGCTTTTCTGTAACTTAAAAGGGGTTGTTTACATTTTAGTCTCTTGGGGAATTTCACAACAACAATACCGTGAACAATTTGTTTTTATGAAGTTATTCTTCATTATTGTACCTGATTCATTGATCCTTTACTTGTAAATGACTAACTAGTTGCAAAGAATTTTGGAAGGATACAGGTACTGAAATAATTAGAAACAAGCCTGTTTGAGGCATCTGTAAGCTTCTGACGAACTCAGTTATGGAAAAATAAGCCGCAACTGTGTAACTGTAATATAATTGGTTTAGTTTGGAAGCATGCTCAAAGTTAGAGTTTGTGAAGAAAATTTTCACGGCAGACTAGATACTGTTGCATGAAGGGACGTGACTGTATAAACAAGTCTGATTTACAGTAAAGTAGGGATTCAAATAATTCCATGGCTGCTAGCCTGCTACTGATTTGCATGATATATGTTGGGTGAGTGGGGCACAATCAACGCATACCCCACCCTATATAAGATATTGTCTCATGCATTGAACTAATTCCACGTTTTGAGTTTGATCACAGTTTTGGGTGAGCAAAAACAATAATGCCTTCCTCGTCCACCAACCTTTGTTGTGTAGGTCCAATACAGATCTTAATAATAGTGACTATCCAACAACTCAAAAGTGGACGTTATAACTAATGCCATTAATTAAGGAGCTCCAAATCCCATGCCTCACAAATTCTAATTCTACCACACAGGTCTTTGAATTAGTCATGATGATGTTGCACTCTCCCACCCACCCATAAACTCAACTACCTTGCTGATGCACAATACTACTAGTACTTATTATTAGTAATCGAACTGTTAAATAGAGATGTTTCTCATCAATCTACCAACTGCGACCCATGATCCATCAAACACTTGATTTTTTTCAAAAATATAACATGCGGAATAAAAATAATTTCAATATGTTATTCCCACTGTATCTTTGATTAATCCACCTTTTACATCTGATTTAATGTAGACTTAATCTTTACACAAAATTTTAAGTGTTTGAATTTGTATAGTTCCGATAAGTTATCGATTGATATGGTATTACAAAATTTGGCTACTGTATATACTTCATATCTTCTCAATTGTAACAGTATTGTATTCTTTTCCAAATAGCTTATTTTATTTTTTATACAGTTCACTCACTTGGAAGTTATAGGTATCCTCCCTTGGGGCTTTTTTTCATGCATTAACTGTTGATGGAGAAGGATTTGCAGTTATAAGCACCAAGGGAGGATATATGACATGGGCATATATAGATACAAAAAGTCATATTTCCAGAGCATATGATTTGTATCACCTCATCTAAATTCAAATTCAAATAGAACCACAATAATATCCATACATTAGAGTTGTCAGAATCCATCCTTCTGTAGCAGCCTTAAAGGCCTATATATGGCCTTGATATAACTCTATCTATCATACTAATGCTGGTTCTTGAGGTGGGGAGGAAAATGCCCTGTTCTAAGTCTCCCATTTTGAAAGAGGCTGAGAGGATGTTGACAAAGGTTTTGGCCTCTGGCTTTACACTTTCCGATTGCATTTTCCTGAAAATCCCCAAGGCCTTTTCAACAGACCCATTTTTGCATATCCCATGATCTTTGCAGTCCATGAGACCACATATCTTTTAGGGTTTTTTCCGAACAGTTCACGTGTATTTTGTATGCCTCTACATTTTGCATTCATGTTTACTTGGGCACCTACCTACATATCTAAAAAAACTGCCTTCCATGATGCTTCGATGGACGTCAATACGCTGTTCTAATTCTCCCGATTTGGCACATGTTGGGAAGACAACAGTAAATGTAGTGGGGTATGGCTTCAATCCTACATATTGTATTTTATTGAAAGGTTCCAACACAGTTTCAAAAAAATCATTTTTTGCATATCCTGTAATCACTGCAGTCCATGAGTCCACTAATTTCGAGATGAACATGACATGGATTGTGGAAACCAACTATATAGATGTTGGTCAAATGGAAAAATTTCTATGTCAAATATACTACATTAGAAGTATTTGTGTTCCTTTCCAAAACCTCCAAATAAATCCTTCAATTGGTTTCCTGTGACTCCCAATGTAACCTATCTCTTATTACTTTGGTTTCTTGATGGTAATTTTAATAGCAGCAAAGAGCTTCTGAATTTTAATATCTCATGTGATACACAAGGAGTGCTTACTTAGAAGGTTCAATCCATCCCTTATCGTGAAACTATACAATGGACCAGTGAAAATATTTTGATTGCCCCGGCGGTGTCCTGTATGTTTGCTTGATTCGAATTTGTGACGACAACGATCTTTTTGTGTCTGTAATTCAGTTGAGGAGACTTTTAAGTGGGATGTATGGTCTGCAGGTTAAGCTTGGAATAATGATGAGATATGATGTTGGTAGTAAAACACCCAACCGTATCAGGTATGTCATGTTTATTTTATAGATTTTAGTTGTGTATTACAGAATAATTGACAGTAATCCTAACTTAATTTTGAACAGAACCCAAACGCATCAATGATTGAATTGAGAAGCATGTGAGAAATCTTAACTTAAATTTCATCTGTATTTTTTAATAAATAATTTATTGCTATTTTGTATTGTTACAAAGTGTATATTTTACATTTATTCATCTACTAAGTTTTGTTTTAAACAGTTCTTTTCAGGATTACCATTTATCAGGATTTCTACCAGATTTATGCAACTTAGAAATATTGCAGATATCGTGAGTGAAGTCTAATCAGATCACTGATAACGGTTTCAGAATTTTTAGTTTATTTATTTTTCAATACTTTTCATTTTTGATGTCCAAGGTTCACAGAAAATAACAGTTCTTTTGACATGTTCAGATGTATTCAAAACAACAACATCAGTGGTGTCATCCCAAACTGTCTATCCTAGTTGAAAAACTTGAAGAAAGTGTTATTTTAGTAAATTTTATTATTTTTTCTATTATAGGTTCATATCGGCTATATGTGTAAGAAATTGTTAAAATTACAATAACAGATTATGTTGTTTCATTTGAATTTTTTGTTTTTTGCAAAATAAATTATTCTTGCATGACTAAAGAATTCCAACAACATTTTCAAGCATGTATTACAATCAACTGAACTATGATTTTAATAGAAAAAATGGTCAGCCATATGGGCGAGTTTCAAAACATTAGGTTTCTCCTTTTCCATATCCAATCCAAGGAAAACTACTTTTTTCTGTTTATGTATTATTTTCATGTTTGGATTTCAAATTTGATTTCTATAAATTTTCATGTAAATATGCATATGTTAGAAACTGTTCAGCTGTAAAGTCTTTAACATTAAAATTATACTAACAAGGAGGCACATTAAACAAGATTAAATTTGCAACCCTGATCTTTGGACCTGTCTGCTCTAGCTTGTTTGATGTTCTTGCATATTCAGGGTCGGTGTAACCAATGGTACCCATAACACTGGTAGAAGTTCTTTACAGTGTTTTGTGAAATCACCTCACCAAATCTCACAAACAAATGCCCATCAGAAGTGTTGGTTGTGCTCCCTGTAACATCTCTGTGCTTACAATGTCAAGAGAACCTGAGAGGCTCTAAAGGATGCATAGTCCTTCATCACGGGTATGTTGTGGTCTTCTTTCAATGCACTTATTAAGATGGCAATTACTATTTTTAGGATCCTAGTAGAGCAGTCCTACCTATTATTGTTGAACAGAGTGTTCATTTTACATTGAAAGAAATGCAATTAAGCAACCAACTGCCGATGACTGTTGCCTGGAACAGAACAATCTTGATTCAAGTTAATATATATACCCACACCAGTCTTAATATTCATTATGCAAGTTTCATCACACCTCACATGCATAATTTGATTGACCTTGTCAGGAAAACCTTGGTGATGTAGGTACCTCTACCAACTGAAATATTAAGATATAGGACAAAAAATATTGATAATTTCATGCACCAAAGGAAAAACATGGAAAGGAGATTTAAAAGTATAGGGGTGAATTCAGGAAAACATGCATAAGATGAACACATATATTTCAATATATTTTATATCCACTGTTATTAGTTCAGGTGTTTCTCTTTGTTTTAGGACTCCAATTCAAGGCATTGGGAAAAAAAGAAGAAGGAATTCTATTGTAATCCCAAAGAAAGGAAATACAAATAGAACTGATGGCCACCAAAGACAAGGGATGACACAGGATCAAAGAAGCCGATATTACAAGGTCAATCTCCATCACAGTCAAAGAGTGACTGAACATCAAGAGACCAAACTGCCATGCTCAATTAATTAAAAAAATAAGGAGAGTTCAACACTTCTTTTAAATCAAAATCACTTCGATCTGGTAATGGGGGAAAGCCCAATTGAGGAAATGTGGTCTGGAAATATTCCAGCAACTGCACATTGATTCAGTGCAACCATCATTAGCTTCATTCATATAAATTCATCTTTACACCTTAAATATCAGCAGGTATAAAGCTTTGGTATTTCAAATAATTTTCACTGTTCTGAATAAATATCAGTGTTTATCTTTATTCATGCAAGCTTGAAACTTACATTTTCCAGTATAGGATTACTGTACAATTCAACAAAGTTCTCCCTGAGTATCTGGTTCATTTTGTCCACATCGCACGCATGTGTCCAATATGAATCTTGTACTCCTGTACATGAGGCATTGAAATAAGATCTAATTTCTAAAGAATGCAATATTTTCATGGATATTTCTATAACAATCAGGCAAGCAAGTTACCTGCAAAAGTTAGGCCTGCTGCATTGCAGGCGATAGCTGTCATCATCGTATGAGAACCATCAAGGGAGTGCACAAAGTTTGGAGGGAAAGCAGATTTTTGCCGATTGATCATCACCTGAATAGGAAGCATAAGAAAAGAAAAGAAAAAGTATAATTATGAGTTCAATAAGCAACACTTCAAAATGCATCATGCAGGTTCAGAGATGGCAATGTCTATAGTGTATATGAAAACATGTAACAGAAACATACAAGTTTACATTATTGACTATGGAAGCCTTAAATCTTTAATTTGCTTGAACTATTTCACTTATTCAAACATCCTTTTGCAGTTAATGTTTTCCTTTTCAAAACTGTAACAAACATTTTAGTACATTCCTTTAAGAATTTTGTTGAAGTTTTACTTCTTTTGTAGTTAAAGCTCAGGCTATAACTTGTAGCTAGTGCAAAGTAGACCGCGTGTAACATAACCTTGCCATTTCTGTTATGTAAGGTTTCTTTTATTGTGAAGGCAGTCTTCTTTCTACTGAAATCCATGTATTTTATGTCGCTATTTCAGGAACTTAGTGCTATTGTTCCTGTTCGAGAAAGACAGACAATTGTTAGAACAGCTGTGAGCAAGGTATGTGGTTGGATTTTGTATTTTGTGTGCTAGCCTCAATTCAAGAAAATAAATAGCGAAGTCGCTATATTTTAGAGACTTCTGAGGATGGCAAAGCTTTTTACTTGTATTTAATTCATACTTTTATGCCATATGGCAATTCCGAGCAGCAATTCAACTGCAGTTTGATTTTCATCGAGCAATTTATAACTTGGGGACAATGCTGGTATTTACTTTCCTATGCTTCAATACTAATCTTAGAGAAATAGAATTATCATTTTCCCTCTATATGAGTAGGAATTTGTAGGTTTTTAAAGAAACAAATCTTCTCAGGGTATTGCAATTGCCTTTTGGTTCGTCCAATTCTTCTTTCTTGAAAGTTTAGTAACAACAATTTTCATGTACCCTGTATCATTGACTTCATATATTTTGCAGTATGGTTTGGCAGAAGACACTTTAAGAAGTGGGCGGAAAATGAACTCAAAGGAGATGACACCAAATGAGCTTTACAGTCAATCTGCCATCTATATTGCTGCAGCCCATGCTTTGAAGCCAAATTATTCGGTATATGAATAGGGGCCTACTATCTATAGATCTCACCCGTACCTAACCAATGTAGAGATCTGATCTGGGGGGGGGGGGAAGTTGGCCTAATTATAATATTTTTCTACATCTACATTCCATCAAAATTTCATGTCATTCCAGTTAAAAATGTCACACCAAAGTTGTCTACGAGTGTTTTCACATAATGACTATGGTAAGGTGAAATTTGGTCTGGGTAAATTTATGTTGCATTGGAATTAAATTGAAAATGCCTTTAGCCTTTCGGCATTGTCAGAAATTACTTTAGCTTCTTTGTCATTGCACCACATTATTTTGATATATTTAATGAAAGTGAAATCCTACAAAGTTAGGTAGGAAAAAGATGCCGTTCTACTTTGTGGTGGCCACATGAAATATTTTTGATTTCCCAATATTTTTCATGTTGACATTGTGCCTTGAATTTTACTTTTTCAATTAGCCAAATTTTAAACCTTCATCTGCTTACTAGAAATAATATTTTCCTATCTGTTTCTTTTTTTTGGGTAAAATCGTGCATTGTGACATCCTGTTATAAAGGCTGCATATAATTGCTAATATGTGAAGATCTCTTACCCTAGCTGTAAGGACTCCTCTAAAGTTACAGAAAATTATTTTGCTTGCTAATTTCTTCATGAATTTGCATTAAATTTATAACATTCGCTTTGATACAAGAAAGTGTTCACATAATTGAAAATGGTTTGTTCCCTATTTCAGGCTTAGGAACCTACCGTTACGTAGGATTCAAGTATGCTGTATTGTCTGTTGATAAACCATCACAAGCTTCTTGGCTTACAGAAGTTGTCTTGCTCAACAGTCACCAGGTGAACTCATCAGGCTTGAGACCATTTGACACATTTTTCTCCTATTCTATGTGCTTGTAGATAATATATATCTCCATGAATACCATCCATTATATGTGACAACTCTATACTTAATACTTGAATGGAAATATTATTTTTCTCGCTTTCTAATTCTTAGCCTTATCTTGATGATTACGTTATTTTATTAAAGAGAAATATATATAATATCCAACTCTTCCTCCTTTAGATTCTTATTAATATTTTTTCAAAAGGTAAAATTAATTCCATGTCAATATTTATGTTGACCCATTAAATAAAAGGTTTCAAGGATACTATGAACAAGGAATGCAAATATATTAAATCCACAAATATCATTATATGTAGTTATTCTATTTTTACATGTTAAAGAAAGAATTGTTTTTTTATTTATACGAACTTCCAAATATAACTAGTACAAATGAAAGCATCTACAACATAGCATACATCAAAAGACAAACTTGTAGGAGCTTGTTGCAGTGAAATTGTATTATGTGATAACTTACCCCAAGTATTTTGGTCATTTCCTGTAAACTTACTGCAAAAGTTAGAATACATGCAAAGTTTTGAATGGTAATAAAATATGTAATGGACGTACTGACATCTTGTAGCTCCCCACATTATTGTTTTCTCTATGCATTTCTTTCAGATCTTGATTTCTCTATGCATTTCTTTCAATTTCCTTCTCCATACTCCCTTACTTTAGTTTCGGCGTTTTCATCGCACACTTCACGTCGATTGCAGCAGTTAGTGGTAATGTCTTAATGCATCAATTTAAAATATGTCAATAGATATCAATATCAAGGCTTTTATTTTGGATTTTTGTATACCATATTAATTAACAATGACATTGTATACAAAAATCCAAAATAAAAGCCTTGATATTGATATCTGGACATATTTTAAATTGATGCATTTAAGATACATGTACCACTAAATATACTTTCAATAAAATAAACGACATCATTGTAAAAATACCTTGACATGTCCCTAAAATTGTGCCATAATGGTAAGTCTTTGTATTGATCAGTAGGTTATTTATTTGGTTTAACCATAATATATAGAAGAACATTGAGATGCGAGAAGTCGATACTTGCCTTAGGTATATTAGAAGATCACAACTCTTAAATTATTGATGATTCCTATAAGAAACAAATTTTGACATAATATTATTAAATTCATAAGCCAAAGAATAATATAGACAACATAAACATATTACTGTATCCATCAAATTTACTAATCAATAATATTGATTTTTGATTAATATACTCACGGGTTCCCCAAAAAATCAAATTAATTATTTACGTATTTACTGTAATATTTAATATTGATTTTTAATTAACATGATGTGTTTACAAAATCAAATCAAACCCACTTTAGGTAGGTATTATTAAAAAAATAGTTTCCATTTACAAAATAAAAAATTCATCCCTCGAACGTACTTTACAAGGAGAAATTTGCTAGGAATTGCCCCTGTTAACTCTTTGTTTGCAGGGCACTCGCATTCCAAATCTCTTATTCCTGAGGAGGACAGAACATGACCTCGCATCCGATACACAGTAAGGCCCGTCACGGGTCCAAAACCATCGAAGAAACCAACAAATTAGAATCGCTCGTTATGTATTCCACCTGGCGAAATCTTCACACCTGGCCCAGATCCATTATCCAGACATGGACTTTCAGGGCACTATTCAATGTCGAACCTGCGTGTTCCAAACTTCAACCTATAGTTTTGACTCCTTTTCCGTCCCCATTAAATGACGACCATGCGAATTTCACCTACAGCATTTAAGCCTTCAACTGTTTATCACCGAATTCCTCTCTTTCCTCATTAAAATCGTGTCCGCATCTACCCATCTTGCGCTGTGTACATATTTTCTCCCCTGACAAGAATTTATCGAAAACACCCAGTTGCAGAGCTCGAAGTAGCCGTTCTGTAACGGCTGTAAGTCCATCGAAAAGCGCTTGGAAGGGAATGTGTTGGTAGTTTTCGGGCCGAGGTCGAGAGCGACAATTACTGAGCCGCGATGACGGAAACGAAGATCGAGGCGACGCCCCTGAGCGTGGAGGAGAAGCACGACCACGACGAAGAGCTGTTCCGTCGAAGGAGGAGGTGTCGACGGGTGTTCTGCTGTTGCGGAACAAGCATTGCCATTATTGTTGCATTGGTCATAATCGGCGTCATATTAGCCGTCACGGTGTTCAAGGTTCGAGATCCCAAGGTGACCGTCAATACTGTGTCGCTGAAACACTTTTCTTTCAAAATGGATGTTCTCGGCCTGGATGTCGACTTAAACGTGACGCTGGACATGAATTTGTCTGTCAAAAATCCCAACAAAGCCAGCTTCAAGTTCGGGAACAGCACCACCCAGTTGTTTTACCGTGGCGTCAACTGCGGACAGGCGCTCATCCCTTCCGGCAAAGTGGGTGCCGACAGGACCATCAAAATGAACGTAACTGTAACCATCAATGGAGATAATCTCGTTTCAAACTCGCATCTGTTGGGTGATGCTCTCTCAGGGTGTTTCCCCTTAGTACTTCCACCAGAGTTCCTGGGCGTGTGAATGTGCTCAACATTTATAAACACCATGCGGTCTCGTACTCCTACTGCGATCTCTTTATTTCTATAACCAATCGTACCATTCTAAATGAGACATGTTCACACAGTCTCAAGCTCTGATGGATTTTCATTTTACCATAATGTAAATATTATATTTGTGTTTTTATAAAAACCCTATAGAATGAATATGCTCCTTTTTTATCTATCTACAAATTATGGTGTGTTGAGATCACGGAGCAGTTTTCTCTTAACAAATATGCTACTTTGTTTTTATACAGTTGTTGAAATGAGTTTTATTGCATTTCTGATCACTTGAAATGGGCTTTTGTCCAGTTGGTGAAGTAGGGGATCACCGTATTTTCGTTGAAATGGGGTTTTCTGAAAGCCAGATTGTACTGCTTTTCATTCTGTTGTTCGGTGATAAACTCATTTTAATTTTACCTCCTTGCGGAGGTTTTTATTTATCTTTGTATTCGTCCAGGGTTTTTTGAAAGCCAGATTGCACTGCTTTTCATGTCGTTGTTGAGGAATAAACTCATTTCACCTCCTTCCAGAGGTTTTTATTTCACTGCTATATAGTTCGTTTTCTCCGAAGGAATACAGTCTCATCATTCTGACGCCAACTCTTTTTAACAATCCATCGAGGTTAGATTCTTTGTGATTCTCGGTGCGGAGGTTGTTAACTCGGTGAGTCACAGATGTGGTTCATTTGGTGTGGATGTTGGTAAGGTACAAATCTTTCCAATGGCCGAACTAAAAGAGATGCGGCTGGGTTTGAGTCTGTTGAGTGGGTACCCCAGTTCTTGGCACTCAAACAGAAAGAGAGTGAGTGGTCAAGTGAGTACACTGTGAGGTCTGAGGTAGAAAGTTCAGGCGGCAAATTTAAGAAGAATGACTCTTGGATGTGCTCTCAGGTTATAAAGTTCATGTAGAAAATTTGCGAAGAAGAGTGATAATGAATTTTTTTGTTCGAATTTCTGGTTTGAATTATGGTTTTCTATTTATTGTTTTATGATGTTTTAGATAATTACTATATGAAGAGGGGAATCACAAAATAAACTGCTGTAGAAATATTGGTAAATAAGTAAACTGGTAAATATAAGGTTTGAGTTCAAATCTCTTTGGTTAGGATGTGTAATGGCACACCTAGAACTGGGGCCCCGTCTGTATCCTAGATTTATTGCCTGAGGGTTCGATCCCATATAAATCTGGCTTCTAACCATGGGGTAGCCTATCCACTGTTTCTCTCTATCATATATACTGTTACAGCTTTAGTGTAATAGGTAATCTAGTAACTGTAATTTAATCAATGTATAGCTCTTAATTTTTTAAATATTTAAAAGTCATTGTTTATGTTTTTATACAGGTCAGATTAGGTTTTTGTTGTGGGTGTGGAAGGGTAGCTCTGTTGCAAAAAAAAAAAGTACAACCGGTGTCATTTTTCCAGTACAGGACAAGGGACCTTATAAATGTTATTTTTCTGGTGAAATCAAATTTTCATGCCACTGGCACTATGTTTTAGGTTTTCTTTTGTGCTCCTAGATTAGGAAAGCTATGTCTTCTGCTTTGAATTACGGCCTGCTTTCTCTAAAAGCCTTGGTGTAACTTGCAAGGTGATTTCTGCTTTATGTTATTTATGCGGGTATTTATATTATAGAGATGATCTACGGAAATGTAATTGCTCTGCCAATTAAATTACTGCACAGATTTCATTTCAATAAATTTGTTAGAAACAATTTATACATGTCTACAAAGGTTAGGTTCTATTTGTGGGTATAGCAGGGAACCTCAGCTGCAACAAATCCAGCAAATTTATGTTTACAGTAAAACATAAATGGTTTCGCAGCTATTTCTTACGGTTGAATTGTGTAAAGTTATTACAAAATAAAAATTTCCTGCCAGTGGCACTACTTTGTAGGGATTTTTCAGCACATTTAAAATCAGTTACATTTCTTTTCGGCTTTGAGTCATGATCTGGATTTAATAATTAATATATAAACAGGGGAAGGGAAAATTAAATATCCTGTCATATAAATAATAGACTGTGATAGCTGTGTGGTGTAACCTGTAGGGTGAATTCCACTTTAATCATGTGGGTATTTATACTTAGGTGATAACTTACTAAATTGTAATTGCCATGCCAATTGAACCACTCTTTAGATGCTATTTCATGTTTTTTCTTACAAACATTGTTATGCAGGTCAGTTTAGGCTCTCATTGTGGGCATAGCAGGGAAATTCTGCTGTAAAAGATTCTGGTTGAAGCACTATTTACATTTGCAGTACAGGATAAAGGGTTTTAAAAATATTATTTTTATGGTTTATTTTTCGTAAACTTACGGGTGGAATAATATTTTCATGCCATGGCCAGTTTTTAAAATTGACAGTTTTTTAATTGGTTCTCTCTTCTGCTTTCATCTTATTTTCCACATCATGGGAGGGATCATTGTGGTATGGATCTCTTTCTAATTGTGGTTTTAAAATCAATAAATATATGTCAGTTTTCATTAACAGAGGAAGATGAAATTGGGTTGCCTGAAAATAATTTGGGCTATATGATGTTAGAGAGTTGGTGTTACCAATTTTGGTGCAACTTTAGTAAAGTTCTGCGTTGCTGGCATGAAATCTTCAAACCCTTCTTTGACATGCCAATTAAATCACTGTATGCATCTTTTTCCTTAAATATTGTATAATAATATAGCTATTTAAGAATGTGGGTATTGGTAGCTGCAATCTCTGGTTTGATCTGCTACTCTATTTCCCAGGCAAATGATAAGGGTATTGATTTCTTTGGAATTGTGGTCTTTAAATTAATAGATATAAGTCTGTTTTCATGAAATGAGGAAGATGAAACTGGGTTGCCTGAATTCAAGAAGTGTGAAAATAGTTTTTGGTTGTCTTATGTTAGAGGATAATTGTTGCTATTCTTGGAACAACTTCAGTAAAGTTCTGTTTTACTGGCATGGAACTTTAAGCTCCTGTTTGTTATGCTGATTAAATCCCTGTACGTATCTTTCCATAAATATTGTATAATAATTGAACTATTTAGAAGCGTGGTTATTGGGGGTTCTTTAAGTGTAATCTCTGGTTTGATCAGCTAGTCTATTTACCAGGCATGAAGGAAATGATAGTGATATTGATCTCGGAACTTGCGTGATATTTTAATCCATGTGATATACAACTAATATAGGTTTGTTTACATAACTGTTCAAATTTTAGGGAGAGTGGTTGTTGTTTATAGCTTTGGTGCAACTCTATGCATGAATTTGTCTTTGCATTAAGTAGTCGGATATTTATATTATGGAGATGGTACTGAGTCCGAACCTACCAAGTTATGATTTCCATGTGAATTTCAATTATCACACACATCTTCTTTCATTCTATTATATGTATTTATGTAGGTCAGTTAGGTTATCATTATGGCAATGGCTGAAACATAGGCTATTCAGGTATAATTAGCTTTTATATTTGTAGTATGAGACAAACTGGTTTACGAATACAATGTTAATGTCCAAAGTATACACATCTCTCAACTTTAAGAGCAAACTTAACATTCTATTATATGTATTTATGTAGGTTAGTTAGGTTATCATTATGGCAATGGCTGAAAAGTAGGCTATTCAGGTATAATTAGCTTTTATATTTGTAGTATGAGACAAACTGGTCTACAAATACAATGTTAATGTCCAAAGTTACACGTCTCTTAACTTTAAGATCGAAATCATCATGGTCAACGCATTACATTTTAGCATGATTTTCCATTACATTATTATTTTATGGCATTCTTTTGACCTGCACTTACGTTTGTGGGAGAGAGCAACGAGAGGAGGAAACTAAAAGCATTTATTTCGAGGCTGGCCTCTTCAGCCCTCAACTGGACGTAGTCTGACATCAGAAAAAAGTTAGTTCCTTTGCCGTTAGGTACTTACTGCCTGTCTATATATGGGTAAGAGCATGGTCCCATGCAAGGGGAAAGCTAAAAATTTTGAGCAGCTGAGGGAGAGAAAAATTAGGATATTTTAGCATTAATAGGGTCCCATGATTTTTTATTTTTCTGTGCAGAGATAAAATAGGAAGCTTTAGCACTAGCAAAAATAGGGTCCCATGAATCCGAAATAAACTTTTGGATGGAAAATTGAGAGGGAAGCTTAAACTAAATGCCAAGTGTCAAAAAAGCTCCCTAAAAATTTTAAGCAGCAGATTTATTTTTGTGCCCCCAGCTGCTTTATGGGGCTGGAAATCCTCTCCCTAAGTTATAGCTGCTGAGAAATTTCAGGGACTTTGTTGGGTTTTGGCAGCAGCGATAAATTTTTTTTTTTGCATGGGACCATATTTCCCAAATAAATAGGAGCAGTAGCCCCCAGCATGGGACCATGCTCTAAGTAGGGGGTGGATAGGGTGATCCAATCCAATAGGTCGCACCCCATTATATCAGATAGGGTCTCCTTGCTCTCTTGAGGGCCCTATCATGGGCAGGGCTCCTCGGTTTACTACTGACTCACCACTATAGCAATACTGACCCTATAGCAATGTAATGTGCAAGGCAAGCAAACAGTGGGGCGACCCTTCCCGCTCTTTTGAGGGCCCTAAACAACTTAACTGTTGAGCTGTCGAGCAGCTTGTCATATCATGGCCGGGGCTCCTGGGTTTACTACTGACCCACCACTATAGCAATACCAACTCACCACTATAACAAAACTGGCTCTATAGCAATGCAATGTGCAAGGCAAACAAATAGTGGGGCGACTCAACTATATAGGCTAAGACTGCATTTATGCCCTTCAAGATCAGGAGACCAAAGGGCATATATCCAAGCCCTTCAAGATCAGGAGGCCAAAGGGCATACATTTATGCCCAACTATCTATCCATGACATAAATCTTTCCCTTTAAATATCAGGCTACCTTCTTTTCTTTAAGTCCATCCGATCTCCTTTGCCTGAATTTTGATTGCAGAAAGAGCAAATTTCTTGTTCTCTGTTTTTTGATCAAATTAGTGCAAGAGATTACAACTATGATATGAAGAGGCCAAAGCTAGCTATCCAAATAACTGTACAGATCTTATTTTCTTCAATACTTTATCTATATGCAAGCTAGCCTTAGGCTGTAATCCTTTGCATGGTGGAAGCTTATGCTGCAAATTCAAATCCAGGCTCACTTAATCTTATACGGTTGCAGTATGAGCTGGTTTCATATTTACAATTTTTAGTGTTTGAATTGTATACCTATAAAGTTAAATTCATGGGTGAAATCAACTTTTGATGCCATGGGTTTTAGCATGAATTTCTGTTAGATAATGTTGTGCATCTTCATGATCTGGATTTGCTTGTATCAGGCCAACATCTCCAAAGGGCAAGGGAGATGAACAATCAAAATCCATGCAAGTAGAAAGCAAAAAATTTACACAACAATTTTTTTTGTCTACACTAGATGTGGGCGTGTTATGTCACATGTTGGGGGTATCTGAAAACCTTTTTCAGTGTGTATGTGGGGATCTTAGTGTCGTGAGAATGTAAACAATATAATCAGAATAAGATTTGATATTTCTTGGAATAAAACAAGGAATAATAGTTTTGTAGTAATAAATGGAAGATGATTCACTAAATGGAAGATGATTCTTTTTGTGGATTTTTCTAAAAGTTCAACAATTATTTTTTTACCTTGTTTTGTAGGTTTGAAGCAAATAAGATGTGGAAGTCTCTGATAATGTCGTGGCTGGTGGATGTTGACTTGTACTAGAGCGACAAATCTCAGCAACATACTCCATACTGATGTCTGGTATTAATCTTACCTAATATGAAAACCTTTTTCAGTGTGTATGTGGGGATCTTAGTGTCGTGAGAATGTAAACAATATAATCAGAATAAGATTTGATATTTCTTGGAATAAAACAAGGAATAATAGTTTTGTAGTAATAAATGGCATGGAGGTATGCTCATGCATTCACTAAATGGAAGATGATTCTCTTTTTGTGGATTTTTCTAAAAGTTCAACAATTATTTTTTTACCTTGTTTTGTAGGTTTGAAGCAAATAAGATGTGGAAGTCTCTGATAATGTTGTGGCTGGTGGATGTTGACTTGTACTAGAGCGACAAATCTCAGCAACATACTCCATACTGATGTCTGGTATTAATCTTACCTAATATGAAAAAGGCTAAGCTTTCAAGGGCATGAAGTTGATATATGCATCTTTTGCATTGTAACTTTGAATTTAGGCTTGTGTGTGTCTATATATATAGATACTTATAAACAACATATAGGTGAAAATAAGACCAATGCTCAAAGGGATAGATGATTAGACTTGAATCTGGTGGTATAGTGTTTGTTCGGGCATCTTCCCATTTATGCCTTCCTCCTTTTATGTCTTAGGACATTAATGTTTGTGTAAATACTCATAGATTAAAAATTTCCATCACCAACAAGAAAAATACTGAGTACAAGTTTTCCAAATTTATACTGGTTATTCATCTGAAATGAACCAATGATTTTTTTATACATACAAGTTTGCTTTTATCTCTCTTAATTTTTCGTTTTGCTTTACACTTGCATTCCCAAGGAAGAGTAAGTTCAATGTTAAAATAATGATCTGTAACACAATCAAGAGAATAGTTGTAGCATAAGCATGCACGGAGTATTTGTAGACACTCTAGTGACTTCCTTTGTGACCATCATTCAACCCTTACTTAATGTTAAGCAACATTTAGCATCAGTATGTTGCCTTTAGCCCTATTGAATCTGGTAAAACTGAGCATTTGGTGCAAAATTAGCTTACACCCTAAGAGCTATCACCGTCAACACAACCTTACTCTAGGTTATCCAAGTTCATTACGACAAACATTAGCGGCATTGTTTGACAAATGGATAAACGAGGGGACAGACACATTAAAATGGTTACTGCATCATATATATGCATATTGGTATAAGACCTCACATAAGGATCTGCCTTGCTAGATTGCACCGTTTTCATTGGCCTTCATGGGTCTATATAGGTCCCCAATCGCCCAGTTATCATGGGACTGCATTGCTGTTCATCAATCAGCCAACTATTCTGGGCCTTAATGGGTTCACATCAATTTCTGATCACCCAGCTATCATGTGTCTTCACTAGTTATCATGAGTATCATGCACTAGTTATCATGAGTAAGCAATCAACCATCATGGGTACTCTCATCACTACCCAAATAGCTTCGTTTCTCATCAGAATCATACATTGCAAGAGTAGGCATTAAAAATGTTTTGTGCAGCAAAATCATCCAAGTACAAGACAACGGTTTGCATGGAAAATAAATATCTAGTCACATAAATGCAGAAAATATTATAATAATATTTTAATTTTAGCCCAACTTGAAGTGAAAAATCATACATTATACCTCGGCTAAAGAACTGGCAAAAAAGTCGATTGTAGTTAAGGCTGTAAATTTTGGTCAAACTTATTTTAACCAGTCATATGCAGCAGATTCCTTCTTCAAAAATTGTCAAAGAAATCTAAGACATCAGTCAATTGAGGAACAATGCCGGAAGTCAACACTGTTGAAAAATCAAAGTTAAGACTTTCAAAAATTAACTCTTAAGGTCCGATTGGGTCACCACAGTTGTAACAGTGGCTTTACTGGTCAAACAGTCCTTTACTCTTATGCTTTTTTTTTTTTTTGTGCTAGAGACTTGGAATGTCAGCAAATTTGTCAAATGGGATTATAATTGACCTTTTACCTGTAATTGATGCAAGTTAAACAAGGATGGTATGACGTTGGTTTGGTAAGCTTAGTCACGCATTGTTAGGTGAGAAAATTCAGAAAATTGTATATGGGTTGACAAGGAGAGAGGAAATTCAGGTTTTGACTTAGTTTGACTTGGAATGTCAGCAAATTTGTCAAATGGATGATTATAATTGACCTTTTACCTGTAATTTCGCCGGTCAAGTTAAACAAGTATGGTATGATGTTGGTTTGGTTTGACTTGGAATGTCAGCAAATTTGTCAGGGATTATAATTGAGCAAATTCAGAAAAACATATGTATATGTTGGTTGACAAGGAGTCAGAGGTATATGGGTTGAAAGGAGAGAGAGGAAATCAGGTTTTGACTTAGTTTGACTTGAATTTGACTATTATGCTATAATCCTATTAAACCCAGGTATAAACTATGTATAGTTCTGATGCCATGAATGATTAGATGATGTCATCAATGCTGCCATGACAATGACATTTTTAGCCTTTTGAGCTGAATGTTCGCCATGGTCATGCATGGTTAGGTGAGAAAATTCAGAAAATTGTATATGGGTTGACAAGGAGAGAGGAAATTCGGGTTTTGACTTAGTTTGACTATTATGCTGTTATCCTATTAAACCCAGGTATAAACTATGTATAGTTCTGATACCATGAATGATTAGATGATGTCATCAATGCTGCCATGGCAATGTCATTTTTTTGCCTTTTGAATGTTCACCTTGGTCTCTGCGTTGAGATTGTTCCATCAATTTATAGATATGGTGAATGACTGCAGGGTTAATCGAAGGCCTCCATAGCATCATTCATAGGGAAGGTTGTCAACTTAGATGGATCAAATAAAAGTTGTGCCAGTCTATAAGATATGAAAGATTGATGTAAGCAAAGCTAGAAACATTAAGACCATGGGTTAAGAAAGAGTGGATAGGGATGTGTTGGGCTATTTATAAGTAGCCTAGCAGTATTGTGCGGGTTGCATGGTGCCACAAGGAAATGAAAGGGGCACAAAAAGCAACTCCTAAAAATCCCAACACTTTTATGGGCCAATTTAAACTGGTAAATGTTAGTGTTGGAGATATAAATAGACAATAGAAGACGGGGCAAAGAGATAAAAGTAATCTTAAGGCATTTGAGGCTTTTGCAGTCCATAAAACAAACAACCAAATGCTTCTGGATAAACCCACGTGAAAGAAAAATATATTCATGGACTTTTCGGATCACACTTTGTGAGCCATCATTGACACTTCAGGATTTCACAGTACATATAACAAACAACCAAATGCTGTTGGAAGCACAATCACTGGGGGTGAATTAGTGTCTTCAAAAACTGTTACTTCAATTATCTTTACTTAACTTGTATGAACCATTCAATAAACCATCATTGTATAAGCAATATCAAATCATCAAAACAACATAGCAACCATCCACATGAGTATGAAACAAGAGAGAACACATGAACACATCATTTATGTGGGAAACCCTCAAGGGAAGAAAACCCATTGAACTTTGCTTATATATAACAAAATTCAAGATTTAGTGAAGCACCAACTCCACAAGGAGCACCAACCCCTAATTTATCTAGCACCAACTAGACTTTAGCAAGCACCAACTTGCAAGGAGGCACCAACCCCTGATTTATCGGCAAACTCTCTTCACTTTGGAATCATCCACAAAATCACAAAATACTTGCTGCTGTTCTACTTCTATTATGCTAATGCTTAGAATCCACAATTGTAGGAAAGGAAAGAATTTAAGCTCATAAACACCAACAAATTTTATCCTTAAAACCTCCAGAGGAGGAAAAACCAGTCAGGAAGGTTAAAATAACGAGTACAAAATTTACAATAAGTATGAAAGAGAAGTAGATAATATCTCACACTTCCTCCCAAATACTTGCTTGCTTTGTCTCAACACTCCTTTCTTCTACAAAACACAATTCCAGCACTAAGAACTTCTTGCTCACTTGCTTTCATGCTTCGATGATCTTATTCTCTTCTACATACATGTATTTATAGCCTTTCTCATGTCCTCTCGTGCACTGGAGAATGGGAAAGGTCATGGAGGAGAAGAGACACGGACAACCTTCCAAATTCTGGGTTGTTCGTTTCATATTTTTGTTTTCTCCGAAAGAGCCAAGACCGCCGCCCAATGCAGACTGGCCGTCCCAGGACCGCCGCCCTGGTTGGGCGGCGGTTTTGTAACCACCACTCTGCATAGAGTGGCGGTCCTGTTACTAAAAAGACAGAACCTTTGTGTGTTATTTTTCCTTCTTTGTGCTGATTGTTTTGATGAAGTAGAGTCATTTTGGATCCCTATGGATCATCAACCAACCCGACTTTAGCAAGCACCAATTTGCAAGGAGGCTACAACCCCCTAGGGTTTTAGTGAAGCACCAACTTCACAAGGAAGACTCAGCACCAACTCAGCCACCTAGAATGTTTTCTACCTCTTCTTGTTGCTATCTCAACAAATGATGGATTGCTCTTCTTTTCTCTTCTGCCCTCTAACTTTTGCTCTTCTTCTTTGTTGTCTGCTCACATCATCTCAGGCCTCTTCAATCTGATCTTCAAACATCAGCTGCTCTTTATACCCTTGCTTTGCTGCTCGTGAAGGCTCTTCAAACTGCCTTGTTTGCTGCTCATGAAGACTCTTCAAACTGCCTTGTTTGCTCACTCACTCATCTTCTTCTTCACCTTCTCATGAACAAACTACCTTTCATAGCTGGACACCTTCAAATTTTCAACATGCATGCATTCTTCATGGTCTTTAAGACCTCATACACCTCTCTCTAACTCTTCTAGCTCACTCATCTTCTAATTCACCTCCTCATGTGGTCTATAAGACCTTATTCTGCCCTTACATGTAGCCTTTAGCTCGCTATTTTCTCTACTCTCACAAGTTTCTCAATTAAGATCAAACATTAACTAGGTTGGTCACATACACCTAAGACCACTTAGGTCGGCCATACAAAAGCTCAAAGAACATTTGAAAAACATAGGATAATCACACCATAGGCTTCTTTTAAACTGTCATGACCAAATTATGTCATTTCAATCTCCATCTGCTTGAGTTTGCTCTTTCTCTTCTTCTTAGTAGTTCGCACTTTTCTCTTTACATCTCCATTTTCTCCAGCAAAGCATCTAGGTCGGCCAGACAATAGAACATATGGAACATTTTAGTGCCAAAAACAGAGACTGTCGGCCAACAACAAGAAAATCACAAATTTGCTTTTGAATCCTCTGAAGGTCAGCCAAACAACAAAACATTTTAATGCAAAAACAGAAAACAACAAGAAAATCACAAATTTGCTTTTGAATCCTCTGAAGGTCAGCCAAACACGATCACAAAAACTGATCCAAAAACTCAGAAATGTATTGCAACAGTCGGGCCAAACTGCTGGTCCTAGATCAAAGCAAACCACATACTTCAGACAGACTCGAAGCAAATAGAACAAACTTTGGATAGACTCTAAAGCATCATAACATACTCTAGATAGACACCGAAGCAATAGAACATACTTCTGAAGCACTTGTGGTCAGACGCCGAAGCAAATAGAATAGACTTCAGACAGACTGAAAGTTTATCCTTCAATACTATTTCAACAAGCTGCTTTGTTTTCTTCATCTGGCTCTTCTACACCTTGGTCTTCTTGTTTCAACTGACCATATCTTTTTCAATTGACCTGCATACCTCTTTCTGTCTCTGTACTCCAAATGACCTGACAAACAATTGACATCCATCATGCAGACTTTGACATCATTTGTCATCAATGACAACTCACAACAAACTCTCCACATCACTCTCTGGTATCAACAAGGCACAATCTCCAATTTGACATCAACCATGCATAACACTATCAATCTGATATCAATGACAACACTCCAAACTCACCTTGACCAACTTGACATCAATGACAACTTCTCAACAAACGCATGGTGCCACAAGGAAATGAAAGGGGGTACAAAAAGCAACTCCTGAAAATATCAACACTGTTATGGTCCAATTTAAAGTGGAAAATATTAGTGTTAGAGATATAAACAGATAACAGAAGACGGGGCAGAGAAATAAAACTAATCTTATGGCATTTGAGCAGAGAAATAAAAGTAATCTTATGGCATTTGAGGCTTTTGCAGTCCATAAAACAAACAACCAAATGCTTCTAGATAAACCCATGTGAAAGAAAAATATGTGCATCGACTTTTCGGATCACACTCCGTTGGCCAGCATCGACACTTGAGGATTTCACAGTACATATAACAAACAACCAAATGCTTCTGGATAAACCGACGCAAAAGAAAAATATCTGCATCAACGCTTCAGATTATCCATCATCTATCCATAATCAGGATGAAGAAGTTACGAGATCACAAATTAGGAGCACTTTATATAACAGGGATATGCTACATTCAAGATATATAGAACATCAAGTTATGAAATGGATTTTGTTTTCTTTTTTATTCTCTTCTAATTTTTGTTGGTTGAACAGGAAAATCAGCAATGTCACCTTCTTTATCTTGCCACCGGTCAGGGGTTCGATTCTGGTCAGCTACTCCTATACACCTGCTACTGTATGGTGAATGATCCAGAGTGAGGGAGAACCCTGGGGATGCAGGTTTTCACAGTACATATAACAGACAACCAAATGCTTCTGGATAAACCGACGCAAAAGAAAAATATCTGCATCAACGCTTCAGATTATCCATCATCTATCCATAATCAGGATGAAGAAGTTACGAGATCACAAATTAGGAGCACTTTATATAACAGGGATATGCTACATTCAAGATATATAGAACATCAAGTTATGAAATGGATTTTGTTTTCTTTTTTATTCTCTTCTAATTTTTGTTGGTTGAACAGGAAAATCAGCAATGTCACCTTCTTTATCTTGCCACCGGTCAGGGGTTCGATTCTGGTCAGCTACTCCTATACACCTGCTACTGTATGGTGAATGATCCAGAGTGAGGGAGAACCCTGGGGATGCAGGTTTTGATCTGCCGACCTCAAGCTGGCAAACACTCGGTGGATGCTGATTGGTTTACTCACCAACCGGAAATATGCCCAATATTAATTTAACAAATTTCTCGATATTCAAAAGCATCGCATATATAATTGAAATGAACTGAAACTACAACATGCTGCATCAACTCAAGTAAACTAACTACCACCTACAACTAGCCCCATGCCACGGGTGGAGTATGATTGCTCAATACGAATGGTTTACACTGCGGGATAGGATCTCAGCAATGGTGGACATGATTAAAAGTTATCATGTGGCAGGAAGATGATGGTGCTTGCAACTCTGAAGATTGTGCAGTTTCATGGGAAGGATCACATTGATTGACATGTGAAGGTCCACTGCATGTGGTAGAAGCTCAGAAAAGTGGACACTGTTGGCAATGTTAAATTTATTTTGTGGAATAAGATACGTGAGAAACATCTACAATCATGATATTTATATAATTTGTCGCTTCAACATTCCAGCACGTATTGTGTATCACCTCAATTTAAATAGAAACTTGAATTGTATCAACATTTTCTAGATTATTCTTTTGTGGAATATTTAAATTGACTGCCCAGCCTTCTACGACAACAGTAAAGAATGCTCCAAAGGGTTGCTACCGTCCTGAATTTTTTTGGCTGGCATACATGTCCATTCCTTCTCTTTACGGGGCAACTATTTTTCAACTCATCATTGTACACAGTTTCCCTGGAAACATATCAATTATATGACTAACCTCCCTACATTTTCTTGCTATGGTAGCATAGATCTGTGAATTTTCTCCGAGACCCATCAAAAGGTGCAGTTTTCTTTTGTCTTAATACACTGCCTAAATTAGTGCAACATGTTATTATAATGCCATTGGCATTCCATTTCAAAAATGACCACTATATTTGTACTCTCTTTTGTCTTTTCCATAGTTAACAATCCAGCTTTTTCAATTTACAGGATATCTTAAAAGTTTATCTAACTTACATCGTGATCTATATCCCATATCTTTTATGCAATTCCATCAAAAATTCCATTTCCCTGCTTCATCAATTGTATTGCTCAAGGAATTGACATTGAATGTTTTGAAATGATCAAAGGAAACCTGTCCTATTAAGACTTGAAGGATCAACCAATCTAGAAATGAGGTGAGAATCAGTCCGAGCAGGGAAGGTACAGAATAATAAAAATCTGCCACATCATGTTTATCAGCACTCTTGATCACAAACCCAACCAAGGTAAGTCTAAGCTTTCCTAAGATGTCACAAATGCAACCTGATGTAAATGGTTTTGTATTCTGGAAGCTAGATTTCTTACATGGAATGATAAAACAGAATGTAACAAGAAAGACTTTCACCCCTGCAAAGTCGTAGATTATTGCCCTATTTTTTCATTTGAGGTTTATGAATGTCTAGCAAATGCAGCAAAGGGAAGCACCAAAAAGAACTAGGTTCTGGCAACACATTATTGTAGCATTGGTCTTCCGTCTTCTAATTGCCACTACATTTTCTTGCTTTTGTAGGAAAGCATCAGTTTGAAGTGATTTTGTCCTTTCCCACGGCCCTGGTTAACAATTCAGTTTGTCAATTTACAGGATTTTAAAAAAATTTATCCAATAAATGGCACTTCTTTTCAACGCATGCATGCTTCCTTATTTTCCTCATGTGGATATTATGTTCTATTTTTCTGATTTCATTAGGAGCACCATCGGGGTCAAACAAGGCTGCCCTCTCTCTCCTACTTTGTTTGGTATCTATATTGATGAGTTGGAGGATTTTCTTAGAGACCACATACAGGACGGGGACGGCTGTCTTCTCCACCATGTTCTGATCTACATTCTTCTCTTCGCAGATGATGTGGTCCTTTTGGCTTCTTCGGCGGAGGGGTTACAGAGACAACTTGATGCTTTAGCCCTCTTCTGCGATCATAGGCAACTTACAGTCAACATGGGTAAAACCAAGGTTATGGTCTTCAATGTGTTGAAGACCTCTGATTTCCATTTCTTCTACGGGGGAGGAGTTGGAGATCACCAACTCCTACACCTATCTGGGGTTCTCTTCTCTGGACCTCGCTTCAGTTTACGTCCGGCTATTCAACCCCGCATCAACAAGGGGTATGGTTCCCTCGCGATCTTGGAGAGACAATGCTTCGAGACACGTTGTCCAAGATGTCTCTCTCGGACTCTCTTGTGAGACCCACTGTTCTTTATGGTTATGAGGTTTGGGGCCCCTCCCTGCTCGAGTCGGATTGGGCCTCTATTGAGCGGGTTCAGATCCTTTTGCTCAGACGGATCATCAGATGCAAAGAGACTGTTTCTCATCATATCATCCTTGCCGAGTTTGGGGCTCGCCCTTTCAGACTAGAGGTCATCTTTGGTCTCATCTCACTCTTGCACCGCATCCAGGGACTTTCGGACTCCTCCACTGGCAGGGATAGATACATCTACCTTGCTTACTGTTCTTCTAAGGCCATTACTCTCTCCGATTGTAGTGGTCGTGTTCGGTGCTGGTATGCCGAGACCTCTCGTCTTCTTGGATCTCTTCGGATCAACATGGACCGTCTCCCCCCTTTTAGGTACTCCATGGATGCTCCTGCTCACCTCCTTCCGAGCACGCAGGATTTGCACAGAATTATCAGAGACGACATATACAGACTATTCACCCAGGTTACGTGGACCAACTCCCGAGAGGAGCTACGCCCGAAAATGGCCTTCTACGCCAATCACTTCCTGGAAGTCAGCAATGGACTCATCATTCGGCCCACCTATATCTCCCGTCATTGGATGCATGCTCTTCGCATATCTTTGGGCCAGTTCAGAGTCGGATCCCACAGGCTTCGGGTCGAGAGTGATCACCATTTGGTTCGTTCTGAGAGGATCTGCCAGCTTTGCTCCCTCCAGGAGGTTGAGACAGAGGAACATTTCATCTTCCGATGCCCCATCTATTATGAGATCAGAGGGAGGTTTCATTGTCTCTTCCGTGAACATCCTACGTTCACGACCTTCTTCAGGTATTATGATCAGAGGTGTCTTGCTCTCTATTTACAGGAAGCCATTAAGCTCATGACAAGGCCCTTCATCCTCCATCCAGGGAGGCTACTATTCGACAGATCACATCTTTCTTTGATTTGCTCCCGGGTGTGAGGGGCACTAAGCGGGGGCATGACCCTAGTGGAGATCTCCTGGCTAGGTCTGTCAGGATTAGAGGAGCTTCTTCCTTGACCAGAGACTTCCGGATTCGTGCACAGCCAAGAGCCCCCTCTTTTAGACGACAGACCACTAGGTCCACCCAGAGAGCTCGACATTCCACGAAACATGGGCGTCTCCAACAGTTTCAGTCCCTGATACTAGACAACACATCACCAATTTCTTTACAGTTGACCTTGGGTAACAGTCATGAGGGTTGGTGTCGAGGCCTTTCCCTCCACCTTCCTCTCATCCCTTGTGCTCTCTTCTTCTTTTGTTGTTTTCGGAGACCCTCTTGGGTTTTCCCTGTTGTTTCTGCTTTGCTTTGTATTGTACAGTCCCATTGACCTATCTTTGTGGTCACTTGTTGGACATTTAATATAATTATCTTATCTTATCTTATCTTATTTTCCTTATGTGGATATTATGTTCTATTTTTCCAATCATCTTCTCCAATTTGGTCCGAAATTCCATTGGCCTACTTCATCTATTGTGTAGCTAAAGGAATTGATACTCGATGCTTTTGTAGGAAAGCATCAGTTTGAAGTGATTTTGTCTTTTCCCACGGCCCTGGTTAACAATTCAGTTTTCCAATTCACAGGATTTTAAAAAAATTTATCCAATAAATGGCACTTCTTTTCGACGCATGCATGCTTCCTTATTTTCCTTATGTGGATATTATGTTCTATTTTTCCAATCATCTTCTCCAATTTGGTCCGAAATTCCATTGGCCTACTTCATCTATTGTGTTGCTAAAGGAATTGATACTGAATTTGTGTGGTTTTTAGATACGATCAAAGGTAAATCTGTCCTATTAAGTTAACTATAAGTGAGGTGAGTGTTAGTGGGGGTAGAGGAATGTATAGAATTAGTAAAGTCATTCATGCCATGTTCATTAGCAGGCATAAGTCCCAAGACTCTGAAACCTACAAATGCATCAAGGTAATTATCACTTGCCTACCATATTACAAATGCAAGGAGAATTTGACAAAGTGGACACCCCCATGCAAGGTTATTATGGTCCTTTTTTCATTGGATTTTTGAGAATGTCTAGGAAATGCAGCAAAGTGGAAGCACCAGAAAGAAATGAAGAAGAATGAGATGGTGAGATAATCCTTGTTATATTTCATTGTAAATAATCCATCTCCTTTAATCCATGGAGAAAATAGCTTCTGAAAATAGTCTTCTCCTCTTCCTTGTGTGCATCCTACTCCCTAACTGTCAGCTTCAACTTTATCAACAGAATTAGCCTATGCAGACACAAAATGATATGTTTTTCATTCCAGGTAGCAATTCTTGCCAAATCCTCTACAACTTTGTCCTAAGCCAGAGAATAAAAAAAAGATAGTAGCTTTATAATAAAAGGATTGTGCATGTATTGTCGAATTAAAGGAGTAAGAGTGCTAAAATAAAAAAATAAAGCATGTATTGTCGAATTAAAGGAGTATTAATGCTCAAGGAGTACTAAAATAAGAAAATAAAAGAAAAATCATGCCATTCAGGATGCCTTTCAAATGCGGGATACAACATTTGGGAATACCAAATCCTAATTTTATCCTAAACTGATGAATTGATCAAGAATAAATTCAGCTGTGCTCCTTAGTTATTCTAATTCATCACTTTTAATCCTTTTTGTTAGGTATACTGTATCTTACATCATCTTACAAAGCATATATCTTTCTAGATCCGATATATACGTTCAATTGGTCTTCATACAATAGCTTCCAAGTCAGGGATGCCCATAATCTGTCAAAATCATTTGTCACATACATGACACGACCCTTTCTTTCTGTCCCTAGCTTCCTAGTCAAGTATACTCGTTATCTTTCATCTCTCAAGCAAACAGTGGCAAGCAAATAGAGCGTGATACATCATGTATCAGGGGTTATTCTGATTCCAGCAAGGTTTTGATTTCATTGAAGCCAACCCAGACCAAGTAACATGTATCTAGTTCATCAGTATTACAGACGTGTTATACATTCTCATATCTGCCTAGTGTACTCTCCCATATTATGTCTTGTAGGAGGCATCCCATCATCTTCATAGTCGCAAAGATATGGTGAAGATTAAAGAGTGCTCAATATAGCCTCCACAGGAAATCCTTGGAAAGATTGTGCATGCAAAAAAATTGATCGCAGCTTCATAGTCGCAAAGATATGGAGAAGATTAAAGAGAGCTCAATATATCCTCTGCAGGAAATACGTGGAAAGATTGTGCATGCAAAATTTGAAGATTACTTCTTTCGAGTTCCTATCAGTCAAGTACTCTGGCCTCAGTAGTTTCATTTGATTTTGGGTATTGTTTAAAAGACATTGAAGCTAAAAGTCAGTTAAGTACTTTGGCTTCAATATTTTCGTGTTGTGCAATTTAAAAAATAGCACAAAGCTGAAGCAGCAGCAGAAGAATTTGAGAAGAATAGAGCATTTGCCAAAGGAGAAGACAACAGTTCTGGAAAATAGAGCACAGAAGAACAAAGTCATAAGCAATGAAATAAGATAAGTAGAAGAAAAACACAGCAGTAGCTGTTAGTACCACCTACTCATGCAAAATTACAGAGCACATGTAGACTGAACTCGATCAGAATGGTTTGCAGCTGATGATGAGCCAATATTTCGGATGAGATTTGGCCATCATTGGATGAATGCCATCAAATGTAGAAGCAGGATGATGATATTTCGACTGCGCATTCTATAGTCTCGTAGCTGCATAGCGTTTTATGTTGTAAGTTGTGATTGTACTGATGAAAAACACAGCAGTAGCTGTTAGTACCACCTACTCATGCAAAAATTACAGAGTACATGTAGACTGAACTCGATGAGATTGATCCTAAATCAGAATGGTTTGCAGCTGATGATAAGATTTCGAACGAGATTGCCATCGAATGTATAAGCAGGATGATGATATTTCAACTGCGCATTCTATAGTCTCCTAGCTGCATAGCATTTTATGTTGTAAGTTGTGATTGTGCTGATGAAAAACAGAGCAGTAGCTGTTAGTACCACCTACTCATGCAAAAATTACAGAGCACGTACTGAACTCAACTCGATGAGATTGATCCTAAATCAGAATGGTTTGCAGCTGATGATGAGCCAATATTGGATGAGATTTGGCCATCATTGGATGAATGCCATCAAATGTAGAAGCGGGGCGATGATATTTCAATTGTGCATTCTATAGTCTCGTAGCTGCATAGTGTTTTATGTTGTAAGTTGTGATTGTCTGACTCATTGAGACTTTAGGCTTGAGATGATTTTTAACAAATTTTGTGATTGAAAAACACCAAACAACTTCAGTTTTTATGTGTTGTTTTTTAATCTCCAGGTACTACATTTGGTACAAAACAGTTCGTATATCTATTTTTATGAATGTTTCATTGTTTTTTAATGTACTGATTTTTTTTTTCGTTTTAAGCCCTGGGTAATTGAATTCTATTTACGCATTTAGTTTGCAGTGTGCTAGTCGTTTTTAGTTTGCTGATTTTTTCCCATTTTAATCGCCGTAATTGATTTCCATTTTACACTTTTAATTTGTCCAGTACTAAGGTCACATTAACCTGCTATTGCCTGGAAGTCAAATTAAATACTTTCAGTGCCTACATTTTGATCTGTTAGTTTTATAAGTATTTGATTCTTTCTTGAAATTGGTGCTATTACACCTAGAGTTTTATTTGTTTATTCTTTGATCTATTCGGTAGTCTTTTATTTGTTTTGAAAAGTATTTGATTCTTTCTTGAAATTGGTGCTATACAACGAGTCTACACCATGCATTATTTTTTTCAGTAAATCTAAATCAATTGTACATATCTCACCCAACTCTTGCACAAGGATCACTCAATTGTGAATTTTAGCACGTTTGGAAAGGAACCCAACAATTGTAGGAATAATCGAAAGTCCTCTCGTTCTCAATGAAATATTGGGGAGAGATGGATGTTACAATTTTAGAGAACACAAATGCAGTTAAGGCTTAGATGCTTGTGAAAGCTTACACACTAATGTTGATGTTACTTTGTAGACCCATATTTTATGAGACACGACAATTATCATTTCTATCTCAATAGAGGAGGTCACACATATGTAGCAACAAATTTTGAATTATACGAGTGAAGTATGTGTGTGACAATGGTAGAATGGCCAAAAGGAGGATTTATGAGTGGTTAATTCCTAGTCTCAACCAAGAACTTATATCATGTGCACTTGTGTTCCAAGAATCAAATGGATAAAAAGAGTGCATTAGCTGTTGTAGTAAAAGGGGAGGTGAAGCCAAACCTGCAAAACATAGTGGAGAAGTTCCATCCATATGTGCCTCTGATGCTTGAAAAAGCCCTAGTAGGAGTACAATATAATGTTTGTTTTATGTAATGTTCAAGTGGTCTTCAAAACATTTGTCATCCCCTTTATTTGGAGGTCAATTGCTTTTTCAACTTGTCATTTTAGACTGATTCTACACGCATTGTCCCTTTAACATGGTAATAATTTAATTTAACTCTACATTTTGTTGCTAAGGTAGCATATCCCTGTGTTTGATCTTTATGAGCTCTTTAAAGTTGTAGCCCTTCTTTTCGCCTTACTATGCAACTTGGATTCTTCTCGGATATGGAAAAATGGGATCTCATCGCCAAATCTTCTAGTGCACTCCCTTGTAGGAAAACATCACTTTGAAGCTTTGCTCAGAGTAGGCATTTTCCGTTGTGTTGACAAGATTTTCCCAAAAATCTTGATGATTGACTTTTCTTATATTTTGGTCTAGTTTGTTTATTTACTTCCTCTAATCAATTTCAATTTGGTTGAAACTTCTAACTTCTTGCTTCATCCTTCATTTTTACATTTGTCGAAGGAATTGATTGTGGGTATTGTGCCATGAATGGAATTTTCCATTACTACTAAAGTGCAAATTAGCATAGATTTAGAAATTAGCGAAGGAAAAACCATTCCTAACAAAAACGTAAAGGACTAATCAAACTAGAAGGGGGTTGAGAAGTCACGATCAAGTAGTGAATCGAGGGAATGATCCAAGAGAGTCTTAAGACATTCATAAATTGTTTCGCCACAATGTTGCTTCATGTCATGATTTGACTTCATTAGTGTCTTCAACATCATAATGTGCATGTGTGGATATTCCAAGGTCTTAACACTCGTATAATATATGGAGGTCCTAACGCTTGTACAAAATTTGCCTAGTTTCATGTAATTTTGTCTTGTCAACATTGTCTTCTTTGAGTTCCATAGTAGCACCTATGAAGATGGATTGGCGCTTAGTTCTAAAGAGGTTGTAGTTCAGCTCAAACATCATCTTCCTCTTTATATTAAGGCATTCCTACACAATTTAGTAATGTAAGAAGTTAGTCAACTCTAGTTGAACAATTGTGCTTCAAATGGTTAGGCCTACATGGAAACATGTCCTTGTGTCCTAGTGAAGCGTTTGTGCTCCTTATGATAAGACCCGATATAGAAACACATCCTTGTGGTGCTTATTTATATTGCTGTTCCCTTAATAGACATGCAACAATTGCACAAGTTGGAAGAATATGAAGATACTTTTCAGTTGCCTAAATGACTATGCATTCTATGGCAATGCATATTATTGATTTGATCTTAGGAATACCTCTTCCTATTGCATCTTTATATATCATAAAATCATTTTGGAGAATGAAGAGATCAAGTGACAAATCCATGAACCTGGACACATGAGGGCCAACTCATTGCTTTGTGGTAACCCATTCTGCTTGGACTATTGTGCATTGACTACTAACCTCTTAACAAGATCACTATGAAGAATCACTATTGTCTTCTCGGGACCGAGGATTTGTTAGACCATGTAGTGTCAAGTTCATCAAAATCAATCGCAAGTTGAGGTATGATCAAATTCTCATTGACTTACAAACATTTAGAAGAAACCTTTAAAGATAAGGTTTGTTTTGAGTGATCAATAATGCCCTTCAACTTTACTAATGCACCCAAAACATTCATGTGAATGATGAATGCCATTCTACACAACCGTTTAAAGATCCTTTTTTGTAGCTTACCTTGCCATCCTAATCTTTAGAAAAAATTGGGATGAACACTTATGCCATACTGAATAAGTGCTCCACACTTTGTGGTGTCATAAGCTATATAACACAAAAATATTCATTTATTGTGCGGGAGATATTGGTATACATGGTAGACGTGACAAGGATTTGATGTGGACTTGACCAAGATCTTTGTCATCTAAGAATGACCTACACCAAAGAATCTTAGAGCTTTGTATCTTCTTGAAGCTAAGCAAAGTTTTACAAGAGGTTTGTACTTGGTTTTGTCTCATTACTTGGCCATTGAATCAAGGTAACAAAAGTGCTACCAAAGTAACTTGTGTCTAGGCAGTCACACAACAAAAAGCATTTGAAGAATTGGAATGTCAAAATCAACCATTTAATATACTCATGTTACCATTTGATAGTGTTCCACGTCGGTACTCATGTTATTTGATATTTCAATGACCATTCGAGATAGAGATTGACACATTTAATGATGCACTTAGAGCCATCTTAACTCAACATGGTCACTTGATTGCTTAACACAACAAAACTTTCACCCCTTTGATAAGAAACTCTCCAACATATGATTGTGAGCTTTATGCTATTATTTAAGGATATAAGCATTATATATTGGGTAAGCCGTAAGAATATTATGATCCACACTAAAACTTTCACCTCATTGGTAAGAAACTATCCAACATATGATCGTGAGCTTTATGCTATTATTTAGGGATATAAGTATTATATATTGGGTAAGCCGTAAGGATATTACCAATCGGAAGTTGTTCCACTTTTTGTAGATTCAAAACAAGGTGCAACAAGAACGACATCAATAATTGTCTTTCTATCTTCTCATCAATGTCATCTTAATGTCAAGCATAAGAAACGAGGTAATCCAATAGTTGATTGTTTGAGATGACCTCTAATTCAAGCTATCCTCATGATGCCTAAGGCTTGTGGACACGAAATAAAAACTTGGTCAAAATTGTTTCCTTCTAATCTAAACTTTGAAGATGGACTCCTATATGACCTTGGTCATTTTGTGTACCATATGAGGTAGAGAGGCAAAAATTATTACGGAAAGCTCATTTCAATAACATTGTAAAACACTTTGGAGTTGAAAAGGCCCTTGTAGTGCGGTAAAAGTATTTCTTGTCCACAATTCATGTTAGATGTCACCAAATACATTAGGTCTTGTATTGTATACACAATTGCTAAACTAGTTAATAAGAAGCAAGATATACACTTTTGACACAAACCAGTCATTGGTTTTCACCCTTTTTGGGAGCAACCAGTTGAGTTTACTACAAAATGGTGCATTGGAATAAACTCATAACAAATATTATATAAAATATATTACACAATGATGGAGATTGATCGCTAATAATAGAGTCTTACAACTCTCAACAATGCCCACAAGCTAACACCCATTCAAAACCACAATGTCAACAATGACTCTCGACTTGCGCACAAGTCTGTGTATTGAAGAAACTTCCAACTCTATGACTAGATGCTTCGATCCTTAATAACTCTCATTACTTTTGTAACTCCCTACCTTGAGTTGTAACTCCTCCTTTCTATCTGACTCACATAAATGATTTGGCATGAGTCATCATGAAGGTAATTACAAAGGGAATTCGAGTGGTGAAGGATAAAAACCTCATTTTAAAATTGTGAGAAGCCTTGATAAATCAAGAAAGCATTTTGGAGCTCCAAAAAGTTCGAGTAACTAAGTCCTTTATTCTCTTTTTACAATTCTAAAGCGCATTTGCTAGTTTTTAGGTATTGCATGGTTGTTGTCACCTACACGAGAGGGATACTAGGTGAGTTAAGTTCTTGTTAGTTTGCTAAAAGTGAGATTAAGGTTGAATCATCACTTGTGTGTCATTGTAAGTGAAGGTTAGAGATCTATAGCTAGACATTTGCATGCACAGTCTAGTTTTGAGGTGAATGAAATCAATGTTTTACAAGAAGAGTTTGAGTTCAAGGTGTAAGATTAATAAGAAAGTGTGCCCCAAGTCTTAGAGGACTCCTCTAACCCAAAATGGTGAGATAGATCTATATTACCTCGAAGAAATTGTGATTTGTTATTCAAACTATGTTTTTCAACACAGGGAAGAAGGATTTTTATTGCAAAACTTAGAGATAATGACCAAACAAGACCTATTGGTAAAATACAAATGTGCACGGGGTTGGATTAGACCAGAGAGGATAAGATCTAGGGATTTGAAGCATGGTTTGAAGTAATTTAGAGTCAAAATAAGCCTCTCGGGCTTGTACCCCGCATAGTTAGGGTTTCACACGAAAAAGTGCAATAAAACTACTTAGACAAAGAATCTACCTCTAAGATTTGTAAGGAATAATGGGGAAGGCATGCGACCATTGTTGGAGAAAGAAGTTTGAACTTTCATTAGTGGCGATGAGATATATCCTTACCGGTCTAGAAGCGATTATGAACAAATTTGAGAAAACCTAGGTTTGAAGGCATCTTAACAAAGTAAGTGTGAGTTATCTTTGGAGGTGGTCCAGAAACTTTTCGGACACCTAGAAACCCTTAATGGGTACTCATAAAACCATAGTTTGTGCTTTGAAGTTACCTACAAGCAAAAATATGCATGACACTTCCTATCAAAGACTTAATTGAGGGTCATAAAGCCAAAAGTGAAGGATGGTAGAGAGAGTAATACGAGGAGTTAGAATCTAGGATTTTCTATACATCTTGATCCCGATAAAGAACACTTAAGGGAGTAAAGAATGCTTTGTGGGCAACTTTAGAAGTTAAAAACCTTGGTGTTAACAAACTACCTTATCTTAATGGTATAAGGAGACTAGTATAACTCATGAAGCAATCGGGTGATTTTAATTGTGTTAAGTGCATTATATTGTGATTCTTATTGTGTTGCAGAGATGTATGAGTAGGGAACCTTATAAGGATGCTTTGTAGAAGCTAAAGTCCAAGAATGGTTCTCTCGAAGCACTAGCTAGTAAGCAAGTAATTGATAAAGTGGGTGAATCAGGAAAGGTGATAGTTTTCTTTCATGTTGAGCCTTGGTGAAGGGGTTCTTAGAGAGTGATATGAAACGATGTGATAGAGATTGATGAAAATGATGTCATTCTAGATCATAGTTGCCGGTTTTGTAAGCTTCTTATGCCGGTTGCCTAGTGAATGAACCTCTTAGGTAAAATAGAGTGAAGTTGATGGTTGTAAGCCCTTTGATAGCTGAATATTTGTTTGTTACTGGATTGCTCAACATCAATTAGTGTCATAATAATAAATAAATGGCCCGGAATGTGGAAGAGCATTAGATAATTCTTCATAAGGAGGGGGCACTACATGATAATTATGAGGCGTAACTAAATAAGATTGAGTAATATTGTGATAAAGCAATGGGTTTTGTGACATATCATTGTTTTTAGTAGGGTGAGGTGCTTTGGTAGGTGTGGTCCATTTAATAGTGTTAGCGACAAGAAGATCTTGTATAACATGGAAAATCTTAGTACATCAATTAGTAGTATGGTCAATGCATTGATGATAATTGCAATGGACATTAACATCAAAATTATTACCATGAGTCATGTTTGTATTGACCTCAGGTGGTGGAGGGAGAGATACAAGGATGTATTCAGGTAATTGTTTAAGCACTACATGCGATGCACAAGGAAAAAATGTGAAATTCCAATGAGGAGGTTGCGATTATAGATTGCGGGTTGTGGGATAGTATAAATAGGAGAGTTAATATGAGAAGATTTTAATGTTCCTTATTTTGATTGTAAAATTCAAGTATGCGAAGTGTACATAAGGGAGTGAAGATCCCATGTGCCGGAAGAAGAATGTGAACCACTATTAGTATAGATAGGAAGTGTAGAGTGTGATTTCTCATAAGAGTGATGGACCTTAGTGTTATAGTATATTTCAACGTAAGTTTAATCAACGTATTGTTCCCCATCCTCGCATGAAGCATGAGCACGAATGTGATTAAAGGGATAATATATCATACTAGAACAAGGGCAAGAACCCTTTGGATAGAGATAAAGATGCCAATAATAATAATGTCCATGATAGTATGCAAAAGGAAAGGATTTGAATTAGAACACACTAAAATCAAAAAGAAAACCCTATGACCATTAGGGTGCAAGTAATAGATTCGATTCAAAAGTCGGGTTTAGAAAATATTTACACCTTAATTAAATTATGTTATGGAATGGCTATATATATATATATATATATATATATATATATATATATATATATATATATTGTTACTATATAGCATTTTGATACAATTAATTTACATGCATAATCATAATAATAATAATGTATTAATACTTGCAATAATGTTAAATGATAAAATGATATCTCACACACATTAGAGGAGATGAAAACTTGGTTGTATAAGTCATAATATAGAAGATATGGATGTCAAACATGTGGAAAAGGTAGATTAGAAATTATACATGCTTCATTGTCAATATCGTAAATGGAAATTGCGTTGGTTTATGACTCTACACATATTATACGGTCTAAACATGTAACTATATAGTTACGGCTGGATTTGTATGGTCTTGGAACCTTCTAAATTTAATCTCTACAACTTATTATGTGATTCACTTGCCTAGAAATGTTCTTCACGATAAGACACTTTTGTTCACACAACCTCAAGATGACTTGTAATCACCTGCAAGAAAGGGGGAACTCTAAAATGCCTCTAATACCCTTCTTCAAAATAGATAATCAAAATGAAATCATGTGTGTGGTGAGGTTAGAATACCCTTGGTAGTCAACCCCACTGAACCAATCCAAGTGTTGCACTACATGCCCTCGTGTGGGATTAAGTATCATTTAATTCCCTTAGGTGCATGTGCAAGTCTGACGAGTGTAATATAGGCCAACACCCTATGAGTGCCTTTGTGTATCTTGACACAAAGATGGTGGGATAACTATAAAATATAAATTGTACCCAACATAATAGTTGTGGTGTGGTGTGCTTCAATTGCATGACCCAAAGTTTTGTCCCTTAAAATCATTTGACAATGCTTGGAGTGACTTGGCTCTTGCTAATACACGCCTCTAAGACCTTTGCATGATTAGAAATGGAGTAAGCTAGAATCTTTGACCTAGTTGCATGTTTTAGATCCATAGTAGTGGATGTTATAAATGATTTAACAAGATCTAAGAGATCCCAGAGTCCTTTTAGAGTGATATTCACAACAATAGCTTGCAAGAATGCTAGGTGAGTTATAAAGTGAGATTGACTTACTTATATAGCCTTTCATAGGTGAAATATTATGAAAATACCAACCTTAAGAAGATGAAACAACATAATAAAGATATTCAAATTAAAATCGACTCGAAGATCAAAAGGGCAAGTACTATACAAGTCATCCAAGGCTATATAACACACCTTGACCAAACTATATAGTCTAGGACAAAAAGTATACGATGTGAAAAAAAAGCTCTATAATGATGCACACAAATGATTTATTATTTTCTTTGATTAATATTCCATGAATTTGTTACTAAGTAGAGTGTAAAGATGAGAAATTGATGTAGTGATTGAACTCCAAATGTGAGCATTTGTTTTAGTAAGGGAGAATAGCCAAACTTTTTTTTTGTCAAAAGGATAAGCTACCAAAATTGTGTGTATATAACACAAATCATGTTGTGTACTTGTTAATGGATCCATCTATTTGTTATTTACTTTGATATACCCATTTAAACCTCATTATTTTTTTCCTTTTGGAAGTGGAACCAAATTTATAAATGAATTACTCTCATATGTTTCTTCTCATAAACCTACAATACTTGACCTCATTACTCATTGATATCGTATATCTCCTATCAAACCTCTCTATATTTTCACAATAACATTAGACCTTCCCGGGTGTAGACACGAAATCATGCACTTGGGTACATTTATGGTCCTAAGCACATACTTGCATTCATATGATTCATAAGCGAGAAAACTATCTTTGGCCTTTTTGCTTTGTCTCTGGTCTTCTTTTTGGTCTTTCACACCTACAACCCAGTCGAAACTTTACTACTTTATCTTTTACGACTTTGGACACTTCACGCCCGAGTTAGGGCCTTGCCGGTGCCCAGACACCCTCGTCCCCTCCGGGTGTCCTCGATCTTTTTGTATCTTACTTGCATCTTTTGGGTCTCTTTTATCTTTTGGGCCTCTTGTTTCCTTATGGGTCGGCCTTTTAGTTGTCAATTATGATATTCACCAAGGGAATTATATAAATATATAGCTATGCGACCAAATTAAAGGACCAAATTCTAAGCATCTATTATCACCACCTAAGATTGCATCCAAAGGCATCTAAGAGCATCAAAGGCATCCATCTAGCACTCATACAAGTGACTACTACTTTTTGCGTACATGTATAGGAGTGGAAGTTCATTTTGCCATTCACATCTATTTATATTGGTACATCTAGCCATTGCCCGCTATCATGTGCACTTGCACAGGGCCTACTCCGGCACGGTTCTATCTCACACTTCACAAGAACTACATGGAGTCTGAGATGTAGTGCAACACTTGGTCGTAAGATCACTCATTGTTGGATGACCGTCGGGTCGATTGGACTCCCCATTTGCATCTTTTCTTTTTAAGGATTTTATGTGTTTTGGGGTTTTGCAGGATATCGTTTGTTTTGCAGGTTATAGACAAATACAACAATCATCCAACAACATACATGCGACCAATAGATAAGGTTAGCGATCACCTTGCGACACAAAAAACCAAATTCAAAGCTCTTGTATAGTCACATGCGCCTACTTAGTGGTCTTTGGCGCCTAGGCACCCTAGTCATGTTCCAGGCACCCTAGTCCCGACTCATCCGACAATTTTAGGATTTTACGTGCTTAGTCGTGACAGCTCTCCTTTCTTGTTCAACAATTTTCCAGTCCATAACACTTCGGGATCAAGTGCGAATTAGCTAAGTCTTTCATCCTCTCTCTATCTTTCACCTAGGGTTTTATATTTATTTAGCTTATTGCTTGTGTTGAATCTGTAATTTAGCGTCTATTTATCATATGTGACTCTACAATATCTAGGGTTTTACAAATTTACATATTTGTTAAATCATTTGGTGAACTTGACTCATTCAAATACTATTGGGTCTTCATTTCATCACTTCTTTCATCATTTTATAGGATCCTCTAATCATGGATGTCTCCATTCATGCCTTTTTACAAGATCACTCTGATTATGTAAACAAACTTAGATCTCATTTGGCCAACACCTACATTCATCTTCATACTTCCCATGACTATGTATATCATAAATTCACTTCACCTTATCTTTCAATGAGGAGTACTTTACTTTCACATCAGATGAATTGCCTTCTCAGGCTATGTTAGATCATGATCCCCCTCTTTATATTCATGTTGGTGTCAATAATGTTGGGGTTAAACGTGCATTAGTTGACAATGGATCGAGACTTAACATTTGTAATCTTGCATTTCTCCACCAAATTGGCCTCTCTGAAGCCTCTTTGGCTCCCTCCTATGTCTCTATCCGTGGTTTTGACAATGTTCCCAAGTGGGTCTTAGGTACTATTACATTGCCTATTATTGTTGGGCCGTGTACTCTACCTACTCTATGCCATGTGATGCCCAACAATCTTAATTATAATATTCTTCTTGGCGGCCTTGGATCCATGCCATGCATGCGGTCCCCTCCACTCTTCATACAAGGCTCAAATTCCTTTATCAAGGCATTGTTTACGAAATTTTAACAGATCCATCCCCCTCCACATTTTGTAATTCTATTGAACATTCCATTGAAACCCCCATCTCTTATGCAATTAATTCACATTTTGTAATGCCCCATTCTCCAACGACCATGTCGCTAAGCTTTTAACGTTGTGGTGCTCATGTTGACCTCTCGTTGGCTTCGCCCTTGTCACAGAAAATGACTGGAATTCTCCCACTCTGTCTTGTCTTCTCGCGTCGTGTCGATGTTTACTGTGGGTGTCCCCGCCTCATCCATTTCGTTTTCCTCCTATTAAAGGAAAACTGTGCGCTCGATTTATTGAGCTCGCAAGTTGGCTCTTGTTATTTAATAAGATTAATAAGTGGTAATAATAATAATAATAATAATATTTTTATTTATCGGTCGACGTTAACCTCGCTTTCTGATCGTCGATTTGTTACCAACCCTGTTGTTAATTTTTGATAAGCGATTACATAAAATAATGCAGGGAAATGAGGATGAAGCTCTATCCTGCTCGGCATTTAAGGTGAACTAATTAAATATGGTTTAGGTTTGTAAAATCTTCTAAGGCGTGCTCGAATGGGAAGAATTTAGGATTTGCGTATCACACAGATCTCCCCCTCCAAGACAGACGTTATTTCCTTGTCAACGGGCGTACATTCTGAAGGATTTCACTGCAGTTTCGAAATGGCTGCATGAGGAAGACACGGCCTGTCATTTTTGCACCGTCCGTCGGTAAAGGGAAAAAGTGTTGGACCTTCCCTGGGATCTGGGGAAGCGTGAGTGAAATCTTATTGGGTTTTTACCTGTGCTTTGTCTTCATGAGTTGTTATGGCTTGCTAGCCACGTTTTCTTTGTTTTGGGGATTTGCGTGCTCAGTAGATTGGGGATCTGCGTGCTCAGTGGATTGGGGGTCGCGCGCCCAGATGAAAAGCTCACATTTGTGAGTTTATTGCAAGTTTCCTTTCTGTGTGGTCGTTTTTTGGTGCGCAGATCTGGCGCGTCCTTTTTGTCTTCCTCGCCGCAATGTAACCCCCTCACGCCTTATCTTTGGTGGTGCGCGATCTGGACGCCTCCCTTCTTCCTGCTTGCTCCGCGGGCGGGATCTTCTTGGACGGAATTTGCACTACACTGTTCTTTCGTAGTTTGGCATTTTGAACTATGAGGTGTTATCCATCCTCTTCTGTCGTTTCATAGTTTTTATTTTTTTTCTTTGAGCGCTTCCTGACAAATCACAATTCGGTTCGGTCATGGAATAGAGCGAACGCTTGAAGAGAGAATAGGGCAAAATGGAGAGCCTCAGTAATAAAAGCCTTCATAAGTGTGGCGCTTGCATTATTCATAGCGGGATGGGCTGTTCGGCGGAAGTCTTTAAATCTGTCGGGTGGTTTTGCCGGTTCTGGTAATGTCAGCATCTATCATGGCTTCCTTCAGGTTTGGAGCTCTCCTCGTGTTTTTCTTCACATCCTCAAAGCTCACAAAGCTTGGTACTGAAAAGAAGTGCAAAAATGATGTTGAATACAAGGAGGGAGGCCAACGGGATTAAATGCAAGTGTCTTTAGTGAATAGTTCGATTTGCCACGACTACTAGCGTTAGGAGTAGCATATTGACAGGTGGAAATGATATCTGTTTGAACTCGAAAAGGCACCTTTGGTCTTGTCCGATTGGTGGTATACTTGGGCACTATGCATGTTTATAACGGTGATACTTGGTCTTTGGAAATTGGTGTTCTTAGTAGCGGCCAACCTCGGCTCATTACTACCTTGAGGGCTGTTTAACGTGCCCTTGTCTTGGGAAGCGCATTAAAGGCATGATAAGCCCTAACCCTCTCTCTTGATGATTTATTTCCTTTAGCATTTAGATAAATCAATCTCTGCAATTTTGTTTGAATTCTGTAGATGTGAGTTTCTTTTGGATTGTTGCTGCGTTATTCTTTTACTAAGAAAATAACGTTCGGACTCTTGATATTATTTAATAATTATTTACATATATATGTTGACTCTTTCTTGGAAGAGATGCCCAAAAAGAGATGGGTTTTCGAATGACTATTAATCATAATTGCATGAGCTGATCTCTCTCCAGTGATTCTCGCTTATCGATCTTATAAAGTTGGTTTATCATTTTGCCATGATTAGTCCTGTGAACAGTGGTTTCGTAGAAAATATTGTGGTGTGTGAATGAGATTTAGAATATTTCTTGTATTGTTTTTATTATGTAGAACATGGCTTGAAAACAGAACTTTCTTGGAAGACTGTGTTTGTCTTTTAATGTGGATTGATAATAATATAAACCCCCCCATTAGGATTGGAGGCTTCTATTTGGGGAGAGTCGTACTGGTTTTACTGGTCTTTCTAGATACTATCTGACTCTTTTGATTATCGTTTACTTTGGGGATTATTGAAAACCCCTCACCAGGCCCTCTGTTATTATTATTACTATGAGCTTATTTTTAGATTGGAATGCTCCTGAAGCATGTGTTAATGGGGTTTCTATTTTGTGACCTTTTTGAATACGGTAAGCACTCAAGACGTTAGCTTGTGTGGATAACTATATGGCTTAAGTTTGAGGCACTACTTAGATCTTCGAATCAGTTAAAGTAATATTGGATACATCGAACTCTCATGAATGTGTACATTCTTCAAGTTTGATTGACATGTGATGGCCCTCAGGCATATGAATTCAGACAATGCTTGAAATATGAGATTATAAATTTATCCTATACTTTGACTTCAAAGCTTGTTGAAATGCTTTTTGGTAGGAAAACAGATGAATAGGGAAGTTATGAGAACTACCCTAAAATGGATTCATACACAGCCTTAAGTAAAGGTGACAACTACCATAATGGGACTGTACATACCATATATGACAGTAAGGATAGAAGTCGACCTGAAATTATTTAACTTCATTATATAGGACAATGATTAATACCCATAAATTGAGATATGCAAGTGGAGGTTGAATTATATAATATGATATATTATGTTATCAGGTAACCAGTAAGGATAAATATGTTATTTCAATACTTGGTTAACGCGTGGAATATTTTCTGGCATTTACGATGATTATTATGTTAGCTAAAAATTGATACTTGCATCTCAATTGGGAGTTGAGATAATGTTGATACTTGTATTTATAGTGGCTTGGACCACGCTTACATATTTTAGCTAGCCAAATGTACCTTCTACTCATTAACAAAGTATGACGGTATTGTTGTTCGTAATTCATTCCTCTGAGTTGGACTCTTATACTAATAGAGGCATATAGAGACATGATAATAAACAACCGATAGGATATCTAAATAATATATGAACTTACTGATTTGTGGAACCCTTGTTTACATAAGTATATTCTTAAAATTGTGAGATAAATATCAAAAGTATACTTACATATCCTTGATTTTCTATAAAGGTTTGATACTTGGGTAATATTGATGAATATCATAAGATTGACACTTGTATTTATTATAGGAGCTTAATGTCGTTGGTGCTTTTATTTAATTGAAAGATAATATTGTTGGACACTTATATATGTGAAGTAGGTTGAGGGTATTAGGTGAGCGTTATTATTACTACCAATTAAATTATGATTAAATGCAAGGTTAAGGTTACATATCTCTCCACTTGGAATTTTTGTTCATATGTAAGCAAATTTTAGGGAAGTGAACAATAATGGGTATGAAATGTATTATCAAGAGTTGTGCGCTTAAGTTTTGAATACATGATTAGGAATTATTTTGATAGGGAGTATTGCAAACTTTCATTTATTTAAATGCTAGATGGCATAAGTTATTAGGTGAGGTTTATATCTTATCATGCTCGGTTCTAAAGCGAACTGACTCTAGTAAATATTTGTGCGAGATGGATTATGCGAGTAGATTAAAGGAAAAGAGTGTAAAAGTTCATCATTCAAACTATGAAGTTCTTTGTAGAAAGTTCAATGCGTTGAAAATTTTGTAACATTGCTTTGCGAAGGAGTTTAGAAGATCTCTTGTCGGATGTTCTTAAACTACGTGGTAAGTGTTCTTTCCCTTTTGTTGTTAGACTAGTAACTTACCTTGGTGAGAAATGATATTCAATCATTACATTGGCATAAGTATTGTAAAACCTTGATTTTGAGAATAAAGTGTTGAGTCAAAACTCTGACACCTTGTAATGATGTGATATAAGTAAAATTAAATGGAGTGGTTAACCCTTATAGAAGTTAGCTAAATATATATATTCAGATAAATTAATGTAGAGATGACTTACTTGAGAACAAGAGATTCCTGAAGTAATCATAGGCGAGACTATCATTGTGAGTAAGAATTATATAACATGATAACCCTAGCTCCTCTAGTGAACATTATTCCTTTTATGGTGAAATTTGTAAAATGACCCTAAGGTGAAATGAACTGTTAGTTGTTAGAAGATGATAAGATTTAATAAGCCAGAGAAAACAAAATTGGAGATCTCACAATCTTTCTCACCGCCATTTGGAAAGTAAATTTTGCTCCTTGGTAATACTCATTTAGCGAAGCCTAAGTAAAATCGTTGATAATTCTGGTTAAGAGCCCTAGCTTCAATTAAATACTGGCAATAACTAATGAGGTCCTAAAGATGTTTTCATCTCGACCTTCTCCCTCTAACCTTTTTCCAAGGCACCTTGTATTTCTTCTCTTAAGTGTGTTGATCTTAAAACCATGTTGTCTTGTGGGCAAGAACAAGTCTTAGTAGCGTTAGTGGTGAACAGATGGCCTTGTGGAATTTAAATACTCCTTTTTCTTGATAAACGAATTAAGCAAATAAAGGCCATAATAGAGAAGAATTAGAACAAATTTCTCTTCAAAGTAAAAGTAAGAACTTAGCATTGTAAGAAGCATTGTACAAATCATATCTAGAGTCTTAGCAAACTGAAGTTAAGGATCGAAAGAGGTTACATAAAAATAAATAACCATAAATAATTTCCTCATTGTGGCTTGCCCTATCTGTAGGTGTGTTATGTGGTGGCTTCTTATGTTGTTTTGTCAAATAGAAAAGTAAACCATCCTTGGTGGGTGTGAACATTTCCGTGCTACCTTTGTGGTCATCCTTGTATTGAGTTATCCACGGAGTTAGTTGTGACCTCGGTGGTGGCATGTCGTGTCGTGTTTGTGTTAAAAAAAAAGTTATCCTGTATTTTACTGTGTTGTTTGTGTGTGAAATTGTTGGGTTGTTACACATTTCTCCAAGTATGGTATTGGTTATAAGTAATGCTTCGTTATGGATTTTCTCGGCGCCGATTTAGGCCAATAGGGTCAAGGAGTCACAACCGTTGGCTCTCCCCACTCAATCTAATAAGCTTGGTCTCAAATATCATCTTCCACCTTCGAGGCTTATGATGTTTTACATATTTCTTCACTTCCACTCCTACATCTATAACTCATCGGTGATGCTAGTTCATGGATTGGCCCGACTTAGACACTTACTACTATTGACTCTCTCTTAGGATACATGGGGACCTATCGAGCACCTCTGCTCGTTCCATCAAAAGAAATGCTTTCAAACATATCTTAAAACTACTGCCTACTTTGGGAATCATATGTCTAATGAAGTTTCGGATGCTCCTAACATGATCTCTACTAACCCTTATATCAAGAGATCGTTCGACTTTGCTCAATGAAGAAACCATCCAATATAACCTTGGTGTTGGCGCAACCCATATTGTGGTTTTGTTGGCCATCCCTCTCACCTAGATATCAAACAAGTTATTCACGAGTTCTCCGATATATTCGCATGGGATTATAATGATGTGCCTAGGTAGATCTTTAAGTAGCCATGCACAATATCGTCCTCCACGTTGGTGCTAAGCCTTGTTGAATAGAAAATTCACAAAATGCATCCTAAGGTCGCATTATTGGTCAAGGAAGAAATACAAGTCTTGGATGTTAGCTTTATTCATGCCGTCGATTATCCTAAATGGGTTTCTAACATTGTACTAGTTATGAAATCGGATGGTCGATTCCGTTGTTGCATAGATTTTCGACGATCTTAATAAGGCTTGTCCCAAGGATATTTTTCCATTGTCCCACATCAATGTCATCGTTGATTCCATGTTAATGCAACGACATAATTTATTTCATGGATGAATTTTTCGGTTATAACCAAATCAAAATCAACTTCGCAATTAGGAGAAAACTACCAGATTAGGTTATTTCATTTACTACACCATGGGGTACATTCTGCTTTTACACGAATTATGCCCTTTCGCCTTAAAAATGCCGGGGCCACTTACCAACGAACAATGATGCATATCTTCCATGACTAGATTCATAAAATCCTTGAAGATTATGTAATGACATCCTTTCCAAATCTCGAAACCATTCTACTCATGCTCACGATCTTCTGAACACTCTTCGAGTGCTTACAACATTACAAAGTTCGGCTCAATCCAAAAAAGTGTGTTTTGTTGGCATGTGTTCTAGGTGTTATCATTGATGTAAAATCTCATTAATGACAAAGAGGATGATGGAGTAGAGTTAGAGGATCCTCAGTATGATGGTGGAGTCTCAAGTTGTTTCATGATGACATGAGGTGTTTTAGTGAGTCGACTTGGTCTAACAAGCCCAATCAAGTGACCTAGCTAGCCTAGGTGATGGTGCATGATGGTTTGAGTTGCTTGGTGGCTTGAGGAGCATGGTAGAAGCATGAAGAGCATGTTTGGGGAGTGTTTAGGCACTCACATGAGTTTTAGGGTGTAAGTACAAGTTGAAGACCAAGATTTAGGTGCTCATCTAGACCGGTCTAGGTGCTTGGAGGCATGAGGATGAGTTGTGGAGCCATGTGAGCTCATGGATGCATGTAGGGATGTCATACATGTTATCCCAGGTATATTAGGACCTTTTTGGAGATGTTTCATGATAAGTTATAATGTTATTTCGCTTAACCTAGCCTAAACCATACAAAACCCTAAGGGCTAGTCATGAAAATGAGATGTGCTAAGAAGATGGAGAATTATTTGAGTTATGCTGATGATTGGAGATGATGCATAGAGGTGTTGTTGAGGTTTGAGAAAATTTGGAGTCATTCTGAAGAATATTTTGCAATATAAGTTGTTTTTGGTGAAACATGGTCCAAGAGAGTGTTTTCCAACTCGATTGACACCTTCTAATGCTCACCTTGAATTATGTTCTTTACTTGGGACCTTTGGATTTAAGGTATGTTTCTACATTTAGTTTAGAAGGTTTTAAAAAAATAATGAGGTCATTTCATCGTCATATTTTTATGAATGAATGTTAAGAAGGTAAACAACTTTTTGTGTGCTTGAAACCCTAGCTCAAAAGTGATATGAGAGATAATGCTCATAAGTGTCCATAATTGTTTTTTTGTGTTAGTATGATGATTTTATGATATAGATGACTCCTCCAGGTTTTCAAAAGGTATGAGCATGTGGTGATGAGTGGACTCCACTCAAATAGATCTGTTTTTGAAGAAGATCAGTTTGGGACAAGGTTGTCCAAAGGATTTGCAAAATAAATGGACATTGTTTTTAGTATGTGACTTGTACTTTAGGTTTTCATGATGGTTTTAGGTCATGAGGATGCATCTAAATGGCAATGTGTGCCCTATTTATGAAGGCTAGTCAAAGGGTAGTTTTGAGATAGTTTCAGGCAGTTTGTAGAGATGGTCTTGGTTGAAGGCATTACACTTGGATTTGGAAAGAGTTATAATATGTTATGGAAAGAGGATTTAGAGGGATCTCCAATGGTGCATGGCTTGTATCTCGGTGATTTGATTTGATGGGTTATCCAGGTCAATTTGTGAGGAAAAAGGTTTCTTGGTTTTCAAGACAAGATTATTCGGCTAAAAGATTGAGGTGAATGAGACACGAGATGGATTAGTTGATGCTTTATATCAGTTGGAGAGTGAATATGGATGAAGTTTGTTCCTATTGAAGGCCTTTGGAGGTCTTGAAAGTGACAACAAGGGTGCAAACTAGTTGAGTTTGCAAAACCACTTTATGCAACAAGATTTATAAAAGAGGAAAGTAGTTGTGGTTTGAACACATAAATGTTTCATGGGATCTATAACATGCATAAATGTGATCTACATGTCCTCAAGATTCCATTGAGTGGTTACATGCCATAGATAATTTTATCTTGGGTGGTCTTGAAGCCCATGAAAGGTGAAGACATGGTGCTAGAAGTAGCTATTTGGTAAAAGATATGAGCCTTTTGACTTGTTTTATGAATTATTTGATTGGTACAAGATAATTAAAGACCACGGATGATGTTATGATATATTACACGTGTTGAATTATGAGCTTTACTAATCATGGTTTTGGTGTTAGTGGATTTTACTCATCCTAGTGATGGGGTTTTGAGTTTGTTTTGTGCAAGTTGAGTGGTTTTGGGCATGAATGACCTATATGGGTCATATGTGAATGTTTTAATGATTCAATTGGGATTGTTTTTAAGTTTCCTTGGTCAAACCAAAGGAGGGAAATTGACTTGGTGTGTATTTTAATCAAGAGAAGGATTTGAAAGTGATGCTTTGGGTGCAAATTTGAACTAGTTGCTTAAGAGGGAAAAGTGTGACCTATGTTAGTGTGTTATAGGTACGAAGGTCAAGTTTCGAGCTGAGAGAGTGTATGAAGGGTTGAAGATTGATTTCAAGAGTGTGTGCAAGTGTTTGAGGCCAAAATAAATTGAAGAAGGAGAGAGAAAGAGCGAGCTAGTTGTCTAGGTTTAAACAAGGGTTTGAAGGTGTGTGAGATGAATAGGTGATCTCAATTAGTTGTTGCTGTAAGAAATATATCAAATATCTTCTTCAAAGGTGGTTGTGTGGGTGCTTGATCATCTTAGGGGGTTGTAGCCTCTTTGTGGAGTTGGTGCTTCACTAAACTAGGGGTTGGTGCTCCTTGTGGAGTTGGTACTTCACTAAATTAGGGGTTGGTGCTCCGTGTAATTCACTTGGTTGGTGCTCTACTAAACTAGGGGTCGGTGCTTCACTAAATACTTTTAAATTGAGTAATATAATCAGAAGTTTTAGTGAATTTTCTTCCCCTTGAGGGTTTCCCACTTATATCTTATGTTATGGTGTTGTTTCTCTTGTTCATGGTTGATTGAATGTATGTTATATGATATTGTGCACACATTAATGGATGGTTAATTGGTTTATGGTTTAAGTAAGTAATCTAAAATTTAATTAAGTTTGTAAGGACTTGTTCACCCCCTCTTAGTCCATTGTGTTTGCAACATGTTTTTATCGTCATCACCGACAAGCTTTTTCTTAGCTACATTATTTCCCAACGCGACATTAAAATCGATCCCAAAAAATTAACAATTGTTGATATGCCTTCGCCTTGAAATTTTGATGCGGGAGCATAATTTCATGAACATCAAACATTTCAAATTCACCTTCTTCAGGGTTATGGAGGATGAGATAAGTGTTCCAGGCTTAAAGGCTAAGTTGCTCTGAATTTCAAAATTGTCCCTTTCCCTCCAAAAAGACATTCAAATTTCAAAAGTATGTAAATGAGTCTAATGAGTTTGTCAAGGGTATATAAGTGAGTAAGTGAGTGATTACATGTCTTAGGGGTGTGAATGTTATAAAGAACCCTACAACGAGTCATGAGATGTGTATATGAGTCTTAGGAGAAAAATATTGTAATAAACCTCTTTGTGTGTGAAAAAGGATATATGAAGGTAATTATCTAGGTTAACATGGTTATGGAAAAAAATGATAAAAATTGATGAGTTCGATTTAGAAGAGATAGTTGTTTCCTCTAAGGGGAGGTAAGAAGCGAGAGAGTGTGTATTCCTCGAGGAAGAAGAGGAAAGCTAAATGATGAATAAAGTTCAAAAAAAACATTCTTCTATATAATATTGAACTCGGTTTTTTCCCTAACATAATATTGTTTTGAGTATGATTGACTTTAAGTTTTGTGTGTTATTTACATTCCAAAGGTGTGATCAACTTTGCACTAAATTTTTTCAGGATCAACTTTAGAAGCTTGAGATTGAAGTTCTCTCTATATTTTCTTGTATAACTATTGTTGTACTAGATCTGCGGAGTTCTCGCGAAGAAAGTTGATTCTAACAAGGTTTGGGGTGTTAGATTATGATCATGATTACAAAATTCCTTCTCACCCGAGAATAGTGACCACATGAGGGTGAGTGTGAGATTTTCTATTTTTAAGGTTTAGAAGTAAGTTCTGATAATTTGCCTTGCATGCAAGATAACTCAAAGTGGAATTAGAAAACGTGACTATGTTTATATATTTACATGGATTCGAAGGTATGATCAAGAGAGTTTTGGATTGAATCACAACTATAGTTGTGTTTTGAATCATTTTTTGAAGGTCAAGCTATCTTGGGTTGAAACCCTTACTAGGACATTAACATTAGATTCTCAAGTATTGATGCTTTGATCTTGAAGAAAATGGGTTTAGATTGCCTCAAGTAAAGTGGAGGATAGGTTATTATTTGCTTAATATATGGGAGAGTTTGTGTATGAAGACATCAAGGATTGTTAAATAAAATGTGATATTACCCATGATCTCATTTCCATGAAGAATAAATTAGGGTTTTCTCCAAAGGTTGCAAAATAACACATAGTCATAGTGGAAACCCTTATCACCTAGAGTAGGACAATGAAATTGAAGGGTGTTTTGTGGCACATATGAGATAACTCCTACTGGTAATTCAAAATCTCTCATGTAAGGGATCATCATGGCTGAACATGCACTAGACCCTTGGTAAAAATTTAGAACCTTGAATTTAATTTTGGTGAAAGTTATTGATTGGCTAGATTTTCTGCATAGCTAAATACCTAGGCAATCACGAGGTAAATCTCCTCATTTATTGGTGGGCTCTTGTGTAAGATGTTTATCAATTTGGTAAGTATGAAACTTAATAACTATTTATGGGGTTTTATTTCAATCACAAAGCTCATGAACCATAACTAAACAATTCGCACACAATTAAGTAGTTGTTTTATGAAGTATTTTCGAAGGGGGAAATAATGGAATTTGGGAAAGAAGAAAGGAAGATATGTAATTCAACCAATAGTTTACAGAGTTGGTTTCATACACATGGATTAAATAAACAAGTAGATCTCACAATATTTAGAAGTAAATAAAAAGAAAAATTATAATCTAAATCTCATATAACACAAAGTTTATCTAAAGATCCACAAAGAAGTAAGAAGCAAATGCATCGTGGACACAAAGTTCTCCGAAAATATGCTTTTATTCAATTCCTCAGCTTTCAAAAAATGACATCAAGGGCTCGCAACACAAAGTCCGAACTCAAAATGTTGATTAACAAATTGTGATGATGATCTTTAAACCCGTAGGCTTTTCCTTTATTTATAGCGTATATAGGGAAATTACAAATAAGAAGCTTTCAATGAATTTCCACATGTGGAAGCTATGAAAAGGGGAAAACAATTGAAATATTCTCCCTAGAATTCTCTCTTTAGCATGACATGCATGATTTATAACTAAAATAGAACTTTCTATTTTGTATGTCTGCCACACTATTTTCAAGTAATTGATTTTTCCAGAACTTGAAGTAACAAATTTTATAGCCAATTATCTAAGTTTTACAATTTTAATTGATTGCTCAATTGCTTTGTCGAGAAAATAAGAGAAAGAAGGAGAAAGATGAGAAGAAATTAGAAGAAAGCTGCAACATTCTCGTCTTGTTCTTCTTCCATACTCTGCATGCTGATCCAACTTGTATTGCACTTCTGTTTCATCCACTTTAGCAATGAATGATCTGAATGATATCTTGTCCTGAACCTGAGAAACTCTTTCTCCCACATGGTTGACTCTTTTCTTTGATTCTCACCAAACTGGATCTGGAAGCAACTGACTATGATTTACTTGTGGGTGTTTCCTTTGACTGTCTTCCCGCTTATCCTTGAAGCTTTTGCATTTCTTCTTCTCTAACACGTGCACTAATAAGATGCTTGCCGTAAACAATTCAGACAAAACTCATCACCTTTTATTTTTAATTGCATATGAGCAATTTTAAATTCTGGAAAGTACTGGTGAAAAAAATACAAGTAAATTCAATGAAGGCTTCAACTAGAAGATTGGGAGCACCTGCACAAGCTCCTGAAAGGAATTTTCCATGCAATGACTTCCACATGGGCTGCGTTAGAAACAAGAGAATGAATTTTTGCGGAAGCCTTTGCAATTATGAGAGCTGGATCTATTTCTTCCTCTGATTTTGAAGATATTTTCAATGTATAAGACATTGACTTTTGCTTTCTTCACCAATATGGGCATAAATGAAGTATTCCCGCAAATAATTCGACAAAGCATGCAGTGCCATAACATAAATATCTAATTTCTTCACCGAGATCTGATTATAAAGCCTACTACCCTCTATTTTTAGACTTTGCTTGCATGCCAAACAAGCCAAAAATATTGTTTAATTCACCCATGTACTCACATCAACATGCAGATAGCCAGAATAATAAAAAGGAAGCCTTTTCAACCCTAGGCGCCAAAACTGGATGCTTCCCGACAATTAAAAGAAGTCAACTTTTAGGCATTTAATAATGCAAGGATGGGTCGCATTTTTGGCTATAAGCCAAGGGAAAACGTGGGGGTAGGCAGGGTAAAATTTTACCCTACCTGCTAGGGTCTACTTTTCCGCTTTTCACTTAAGTTGCTTTTGAGGGAAAAACATAAGCAAGCAGGCAGGTAAAATTTTACCCTGCCTGCTGGGGTCTGCTTTTCCGCTTTTCACTTAAGTCACTTTTGCCAAATATTTACCTATCAGGTAACTTCTAAAAATGTGACTTGCATTAAGAAACCATCATTCCCAAAAAGTGTGACTTGTATTATGACTTTTGGTTGTGTGAAAAATCATCAATGACACATTTCATTTCCATTTTCAGATTTTGGTGAAGAAAACACAAGTAGAGAATAAAATTTTCCATTTTTGGAAAGGGTCCAGGAAGATGTATCAACAAAAACTTGCAAGTGCCATAACTTTCACTCTGTGCCTCCGTTTTAGGTGCTTTTTTTTTTGTAAAAGTGCATATTTCCTCGAACTCTACACATTGGTGGCAATATTTTTCTTATTTTCATAAAATCCATTATTGCACCTTTTTGGACCAAGCAACCTCTTGCAATCTCCTGAAGGAATCATGAGCTCTTGCAATTAAAAACACTAGATAGCTTTTCAAAACCCTAGACCCGAGACAAAGTTTGGCAGGAAGAATGAATAGGCTACGTGGATTTCCAGACAAAAAACAAAGAAAAACCAAAACAAAAATAAAAATGAAAAAACGTTGCTGAAAGTTAGAGACAATTGTTTTGAAAATAACTTGCCAATTAGTGGTCATTAAAACTCTTCCCTAGTGAACATTCCATTGAGAGGTGGAAGCAACATCGATTTAAAAATCCTCAAAGCATGGGTTCAACTCACAAAGACAATTTATTTTTAAACAGAACTTTATTTATTTAATAAATAAATAAATAAAATTCTCTCAGACAAAACTTGGCGAAGGGATAAAGTGATATTTAACATGTGGGTATTTGTCGAATTTGGCTTTTATGACTCTCCGTGGACACTTTAGAGCAATGCAAACAACTGCAAGCAAAACAAACACAAAACGACCCGTTATTTTGAAAAGAACGAATTTTTAAAAGGGGTAGTCCCAAATTTCAGGGTGAAATCTCGGGGACATCAATTATAGTGAAAGTAAGCTTATCGTGTTTTCACAGTCTTCCCAGTTAGGGTTTGTAGAAAAAGACTTGTAGAAAGCTTAAAAGTTGGAATTTCAATACAAAAATTGAAAGAAGCAATCTTGGGGGATGCCAGGAGTGTTGGAAGAGGAACTTTTGATTTTCATTGGTGGAACATCAAGATAATTATGACAGTTCTTTGATGGGATTGTGACCCAGTTGCCAGGCCTAATTGGAAGAGGTATTTTACAAAGCAAGTGCCATTTTAACTGGGAGTTAGCCAAATAAATTTCTAATGAAGGATAAAGAGCCTAATGGGTGCTTAAAACGTTCTCCTTGTATCTTGGAACCTTTTGATGAAAGAGATAAACTTGACGTAATCCTAGGACAGAGTTAGAAGGAAGGTATAAGCTAAGAAAGAGAATTTCCAAGGAGAGACTAGTGAATTGGCCCATGAAAAATCAGGTACACTTTAGTGATGTAAAAGGTATCTAAATATGAAACCAATTCCTTTGGGGTGTGAATAGAGTGTTCCAGCTTAAGAGTTTCCTAAGGTGCATGGTCATGAGAAACACGAAAAGGCGGAATTGGACAAGATAAGAATACAATAATGAATTGATGCTTGTAACTCAAGGGGATGGTTTGTTTAACTATTGTTTGAGGTGTTGCTACAGGGAAAAAGTAGGAGAAGACTCTAGGAGGGCTAATAAAAGGCCAATGTAGCTATTTGGGTTCAAGAGCTAGTAAGGAAGAATAAAGGTCAAGAGAAGAAAGGTAAGCACCAAGTAAGACTGTATGGTAAGTGATCAGTTTGATGGTTGAAAGAACACTGTGCAAGTGCTAGGAGAGTGTAAAGAGGGAAAGGAAGTTAAGCAAGCCATCCAAGGTGATATTTGATCAGCTTCTTCCTTTTAAAGCTATTTTTAGACATTTTGAGGAGTTGAAAGATTCTCATTTATAAAGTTTGAGAAAGTTGTTGACATGTCCACTTGAATGACTTGAAATAATGATAAAATGTAGATTCCGATTGAATCAAAATTTGCATCAATTACATTCATTACAAGGTAAAATTCAGGCCATTCACCAATTCATTGCACAACTTGTTGATAAAACTCAACCATTCACACGTCTCATGAAAAAGGATACAAATTTTTTCTGGGACGATCATTGTCAGCGAGCATTTAAAGCTATCAAATCATACTTATTAAATCTGCCTGTTCTTGTCCCTCCCATGGCTGATTGACCCTTTCTATTGTATATTTTGGCCACATTCCATGCATTAGGGGCCTTCCTGACACAACATGATGATTCTCAACGCAAAAGGGTCATTTATTACATCAATTGCACTTTGCTCTCTTATGAATGCAATTACACTTATATAGAAAAACTATGTCTCATATTAGTCTTTGTTGTTGATAAATTATGACACTACCTTCTCAATAATGAGGTGCACATTATTACTAAAGTAGATCCCTTACGCTATCTATTGTCTCACACGCATCTCTTAGGCCACCTTCCATTGGGTCATGTTACTTACCGAATTTGATTTCAAATTTATCCCATAAAAAGCAATCAAGGGAGAAATGATTGCTGATCATTTAGTCGATGCTCCTCTTTCAGATGCATCCCTGTCTCTGACTTTTTTACTCGAGATGACTTTATTGCATACAAAATTGACACAAACACTTGGACCATGTATTTTAACAGGTCTCGTTGCCGCTTTGGCGTCAGTGCTGGGATAGTCTTAATTACTCCACATGGTGATCATCTCCCCTTTGCATATCACTTAGGGTTTTCATGCACCAATAACATCGCTGAGTATGAATCCCTCATTCTCGGCCTCACCACCGCTCAAAAGCTCCTTATTCGAAATATCCACATACATGGTGATTCACAACTCATTATTAATCAAGTTAATGATACGTATCACACCAAAGAGGAACATCTAGTACCATATAATAATCTTGTTAAAGCTCTTTTAGCTACATTTGAGTCTTACTCTCTCACCACCATCCCCTCGTAAAGATAATCATCATGCAGATGTTATGGATAGTGTGACATCATTTATACCTCAGGATATCACTGGTGAGCAAGCCATGTTCATCATTCGACATTTACGAAAACCCTCTACTTATAGTGCACCTCTCAAAGCTTGTGCCATCACACGTGCAATAATGACCATCCTAAATAGTTCACTCCAATCTAACTTTCGTATCGATAAACCATTACGATGGTCTTGAACCTCACGAAGCTTTTCATTTATGATGTGAAGCAACATGATATGTCATCATCGGTGCGACGTTATTTAAACGATCATTTGGTGGCCATTTGCTACGATGTCTAGGACTTGTAGACATCCCCACTACGGTATCTCAGGTACATGATAGTCTATGCGGTGGTCACTTCTTTGGCAAGGCTATGTCACACAAGCTCCTTCATCAAGGCTACTATTGGCCTACTATGGAACAAGATTTCCTAGAATATGCTAAACACTGTGATAAATGCCAAAAATATGGCAATCTCCACCATGCACTTGCATACGACCTTTAGCCTATTGCTCCCTCATGACCTTTCTCCTTGTGGGGATTTGATATTATTGGCATGATAAATCCTAAATCGACGATGGCCACAAGTATATTATTACCGCCACATAATATTTTACTAAATGGGTCGAAGCAATGCTTTATTAAAACTATCATTGGTCCTGATATTTGTTGTTTCATCACTACTCACATCATTACGCGCTTTGGCATTCCCTCTGCTATTATCACTGACAATGGGTCTTCTTTCAAAAATAAGGATGTTAAAAGGCTTTATGCGAAATTTAAGATTAAAAATCATTCTCTACTCATTACCCACAGGGAAATGGCTAAGTAGAGGCCACCAATAAAACCATTAACAAATTCTTACACAAGACTGTTGATACTAGCGATGACGATTGGCATAATCAGATCCTATATGCTCTTTGGGCTTACCACACTAGTGTGCGTACACCCACAAATGCTACACCATTCTCACTAGTTTATGGCATCGAGGATGTCATTCCACTAGAGCTCAAAATACCGTCATTACGAGTCTCACTTAAAGGCATCATTAAAGACAATGAATATCGCAAAAACCACCTACATGAGCTTGAAATGCTCGACTCCCGCCGTGTTCAAACTCTTGAGCATCTTTGAATATATCAATCTCGCATCGCCCAAGGCTATAACCGTAAGACTCGCCCTCATGAATTGAATGTGGGTGATTTAGTGTTAAAATAAAATAAAAAAACACAAACACCAAGATCCCCTAAAGGTAAAATTCAAACTTAATCGGCTCGGTCTTTATGTCATCACGGGTAAGATTGGGTGTTGCGTCTAGTGCCTTTCCACTCTCCCCGGTAAGCTACTTAAGAACCCACTCAACATGATGCATCTCAAACGATATTAGACGTAAACCACATACCATTACTCTATGACGCACTCTAGTTCCATGGTTCATACTCGATTAGTGAGGGTCTAAATATGAAATAAATCTCATCCCATTCACACTTTACGCTCTATGCTTCATTTTCTATCTATCTAGTGTACATTTCAAACCATTTCCCTATGACACACTCTTGTTATATGGTTCATTCTTGACTGCGAAGGGTCTTTTATAAATGAACTTCACACTCATACATACACATCTACTGCCGAGAGGCACGCTGCTCCTATCACATTACTCTATGACGCACTCTAGTTCCATGGTTCATACTCGATTACTGAGGGTCTAAATATGAAATAAACCTCATCCCATTGACCATTTATGCTCTATGCTTCATGTACTATATATCTAGCGTACATTTCAAACCATTTTCCGATGACACACTCTTGTTCTATGGTTCATTCTTGACTACTGAGGGTCTTTTATAAATGAACGTCACACTCATACATACACATCCACTCGGGAGGCACGTTGCTCATACCACATTCACATTGCATACCATTTCATCTCACTCATCCATTGCATATGCATATCTTGGTTGCATCTATCTATTCTTGCTCGCTTATACTTGCACACTTTGTTTTCCATGTTATATCTTTATCATATACATGTGTTCACTTGTTCTCTAGTTGTGAATGTAGACTTTTTACTGAGCTCTACACACAACATTGATGCTTGGCACTTGCCCTTACCGGTCCCATCAAGGCTCCTCGGGCATCTACATTCTCACATCTTACATGTGCTATTATTTCATTATGCACTACTTTATACTTTCACTAACACACTACTTATCTCATCGATCTATACATGCTTTGACATATTTTAATCTTTCTAACATGCTAATGGGTGCTTCATGTACAACATTTGCTTTACAGAACTATTTTCCACCATAGTTGTCTCGATAAGTTGCTTGATACTATTTGCCATTATTTTCTATTATATGCTTTATTGTTTATGGGTTTTCCCCTATGTCTTGTTGATCATTGTTTGTATGATTTTGGCCGCTTCGGCCCTGATTGTCTTGCAACATTGTGAGCGATGTCCTAGGTTTGAAACCCGCTTTTTGTGGTCTATTTTGTTTACACATTTGTCTATTCCATTGACTTCTATAACATGCTTGCCACTTTTTCTACTAACACATGTTTATAGCCACTTTGTTTGTATCGCCTTGGTTTCTACCATTCACATTCCCTCCCCTACAAAGGTGTATCAATTTTAGATCAACATCTAGTTCTCTCTTTGGGCCGTATACTCCTAAATGACATTGCATGCAACCCAAACGAGGGGGTATACATTAGGTGAGTCAATCACCCCATATAACAATACAGAGCTACAATTTAGGCTTGCACAAGATACAAGAACAAAACAATATATAGTCACAAAAATGGTCTAGATTCTCGACTTGGGTCCTTAGTCCAACACGAGACACTAACGCCCATATACATACACTAGCACTTGGCGCTCCTAACCTTTCTTGGGCGCCTATGACTAGTGGGCGGTTATAGTTACTTTCTTAGATCAACACAATTTTCAACAGTTCACAATTTTTTTTTCATAAATCTGAGACATAGTCCTCCAGGAATCAAAATGCATTTAATCTCCTTGGATTGAACAAGAACAAACAAGGAACAAATCAAAATCACAAAGCGTTTGCAATGGTGTATAAATTTGGGGAGTAGACATGGATGGAGAGTAAAACTAGACCTCTTTCCCTAGCACTCTTCTTCGATGGCCTAAGATTGCCCAAAAACTCATTTTGGCATGAGATTGCCCAAAACTCACTTTTGGCGTGAGATCACCCAAAACTCACTCTTCTACAACAGATTCAGACATTTTCTATCCCTTTTTACTCATCACGGATAAAGTGCACACTTTCCTTTTTACACATTTTCACATGCTTTTATAGAGTTTGCATAATACATGACTTTGACTACTCTTTTTCTTATCTTTTGCAGTCTTTCCTTGAGACACAACAAGAAGCATCCCTTCATCAAGCACAATAGTAGGTACAACACGACAACATCATACGATTCACCACTAGGGTCACTTCCTCTTTCTTAGCTTCCACGATTCATTTTTATCACTCAATGTTTTCACTTGTCTCTTACATACGTTTTCGCCATCACACGATACATGGTTATCGGTATGCATCTCTTATCTACTTTATCTTATCAAGTATTCATTCAACAACGTAAAGTGGGGGCAAATGTAGACATAAAATCACACACTTGGGTACATTTCTAAGTCATAAACACAAACTTGTATTCATATGATTCATAAGCGAGAAAAATAGTAATTAACAACTATCTTTGGCATTTTTACTGTCTCTGGTCTTCTTTCGATCTTTCACACCCTACGAGACAGTTAATACTTTATTGCTTTATCTTTTATGACTTTGGACACCAGTGCCCACCAGGGCGCTAGCGCTGGAGCCCTCATCCCCTCTGGGCACCCCCGACCTCTTTGTATCTTACTCGCCTCTTTTGGGCCTTTTTTATATTTTGGGCATCTTGTTTTCTTATGAGTCAACCTTTTAGTTGTCAATTACAAAATTCAACCAAGGGAGTCATATAAATACAAAGCTATGTGACAAAATAAAGGACCAAGCTCTAAGCATCTATTATCACCACATAATGTTGCATCCAAAGGCATCTAAGAGCATCAAAGACATTCATATAACACTCATAAAAGGGACAAAAGACTGCATTTTATGCATACACACATAGGAGGGGAAGTTCATTTTTCCATCCACACATATATTTACATTGGTACATCTAGCTATTGCAATTATCACATGCACTTGCACATGGGCCTCTTAGGGCATGATTCTATCACACACTTCACAAGAACTACATGGAGTCTAAAATGTAGTGCAATGCTCGATCGTAAGTTCACTCTGTCGGATGACCTCTCGTGGTCAATCCGACTTCCCATTTGCATATTTTTTTTTAGGATTTTATGTGTTTTGGGGTTTTGCAGGATATCATTTGTTTTGCAGTTACATGTTAATATAACAATCATCCAACGACATACAAGCGACGACCAATAACGAAGGTTAGTGAACACCTTGCGACACAAGAAAAACCAAATTCCAAGCTTTGCGTAGTCACGGGGACCTACTAGTGGTCTCTGGTGCCTAAGCGACCTAGTCATTTGTTTTGCAGGTTACATGTTAATATAACAATTATCCAACGACATACAAGCGACCTAAAGCGAAGGGTAGCGAACACCTTGCGACACAAAAAAACCAAATTCCAAGCTTTTGCGTAGTCACATGCACCTACTAGTGGTCTCTAGTGCCTAAGCGACCTAGTCTTGTTCCGGGCGCCTAGTCTCGACTCATCCAACAATTTCAGTTTTACGTACTCGGTTGCGATAGTCTTCTTTTCTTGTTCAACAATTTTCTAGTCTAGAACACTTCGGGATCAAGTGCGAATCGGATAAGTCTTTTATCATCTCTCTCTCTCTCTCTCTTTGCACCTAGGGTTTTATATTTCTTTACCTTATTGCTTGTGTCGAATCTGTACTTTAGCATCTATTTATCATATGTGACTCTGCAATATTTAGTGTTTTACAAATTTACATATTTGTTAAATCACCTAGACACTTCTATCTAGGTTGGAAAGATCCATCGTATGTTTATGTCCTTGTTTGAAGGTTTTATTTGCAATGGGTTAATTTTATCATGCTTTTGTTATTTCCATTTTTAATTAGCCTCGAGTGTAAAATCAAATCCTATGGAATGGTATAAAAATGAGTTGTACATATTCATTTACTCACATGATATTATCAAGACATCGTCTATAACATACTTATCAAGTCTTAAGTAGAGATGCCCTAATATTCCCTAAATCAAGAGAAGACATTAAGAGTAACCTATATATAAGTTTAAAACACTCTAAACTAGGTCAAGAACACACCCAGCCAAGTCAAAATAATCTCAAGGCCATATAAAGAACTATCAAGTATCTACGCACTAAAGGGACCTACAAGAGGTTTTTAATCTAGTGAATATTGATCTACAAGATATCTATTATAGTACTCTATGTTAGAATTCTATTAAGAAATCATGATGGGTACATATAAAAATACGTAGTTAGCTCGTTATTCATGTTGAGGAACAAGGAAAAACATAGGGGAAAAACATTATATAGTTATATGAGCACTAAGGGAACTACATGGAGTTTGGGACCCTCATTTTGGAAATGTAGAGTAGTGCTTTGTTAGAATGAGAAAAGGGTTGGCCACCAAGGGAATTCTAAATCAACACACCAAATTTTATTATCTAATGTTAAGTGTTAGTATATAAAACTAGGGTTTTATTATTGTATGAGCATGCACAAGTATTATGGGACAAGAAAAAGTGTTGGAAGCCATTAAATGTTTCACTCTAGTGTTTAAATGCGATGCTAGTGTGCAAGAAGGTTTTAGAACCCGATTTCAAAAATGAAGCATCTTCATCCTGTCACAAACTATTTAACCTAGTTTTAGATATACATCTTCTGTGAAGTAAAATACAATCTAAGTAAACTCATGTTTTTGTGTTTTACTATATTTAGAATATGCCATAATTGAATGCAACTTTTGAATATTATTATATGTACTATTAGATATAAATGGTTATAATATTTATCTATTATTTTGGTTGCACATTAGTTTATGAGATTTCAATCCTAATTAAAAGAAATAAAAATAATATTTAATTTGGATGTAATTAATTGGTGAACCCACTTATTGATCTTACAAAACCTTCCCTAGCCTCTGGGTTTCATATTTATTTCTTCTAGGTTTTTATTTTTAAATTTCTATATTTTTAATGTGATCTTCCTACGTTTCCCAGGTGTTTCATTCACGGTATACCTCTTCTATGGTCTAAATACTTTTCATGATTTCTAGGGTTACAATAGACCTTTCATACAAAACCCTAGGTGTCATTAGGGATTTATTTTTCACATGGATTACACAGTGTACTCTATCATGTCTTTCTTTAAGGCATGGACCAATATTGCCATGATCTTTGACCATGCCAATTTACACTCTAAAGATAGTAGGGACATATATAAACCATTTCTTACTATGGTTAACATTCAAAAATTTTAATCAAGAGGGTCACAATTGATGGTGACTCAACAATGAATATATATGTTCTCACTCCTTGCTTGAATAAATGGGCATCTATGTGAGGTATGTTCAACAATCAACCATTATTTCAGAAGCTTTCATAATACTCCTCCTCATACAATGGGAACAATCACATTAGACATATTATTTCAACCTACATGAATGCTTATTACATTTCACATCTTGGAGGCTCCTTTATGTTACAATATTTTATTAGTAAGACTATGGATTCGGGTATGAAAACCGTACCCTCTACATTACAAACATATGTTAACTTTATTCATGATGGACATGAGTACACCACCCTAGCTAAAGATGAACAATATAAGTCTTGTTAAGTGTTGATATTGGACTCTCACATATGTGTTACTCCTAATATATGCATTGATCAAGATATTGATACTTGTATGATGAAAAAGATAGGTTCCCGGCTAGTTTCTCAAGTGTAGGGATTCATCTATGTCTAGACACACGATGTAGATACAAAGGTGTGTCGACACTAGAATTTTCCTCCATGATTTATATTTCATTAATGTATATGTTGTAATAATATGATGCTAAGTGTAGGTAGTAATGTAATAATCACTAGAAGTTAACGACGCCCACCATAAATTACGACGCATAAGTTAGAATACAACTAGTAAATATTCTATGGTAATAGTCAAAGTACATTAGGGGAATGTTGTGAAAGTGATAGTTAATGGTAAAAAATAAATATTTGTTGTAAGTGGTCATGGTAATGTCAAAATGTGAAATGTTATGGTAAATAGGTAAGTATGGTGGTCATAAATTAGAAATATTATATTTATAATAATGACAAATGAGTGATGTCATATATATTTTAAATATTTTATTTATATTTAGAGATAAAGTCTAGAAAATGTGGAATTCCATGTGTAAAGAATAAGGTTTATCATATCTTGAGGGATAAGCCTACATGTAAAGATAAGAGTTGAGATATGTAATATGATTGGATATAAGAGATTTCTTATCCTATCTTAGAGATAGGGAGATAAATTCTAAAGTTCTATAAATAGAGAGGCCAAACCCTCATTTAAGACATAAGATGGTTATGAGTATTAGTATATGTAAGTAATAAGAGTCCATACAATTGTGTAGGCATGTTAAAGAAGCTATCAAGAGGTGTGTTTGAGAATTTTCTCCTAGAAATAGTGTTGGAAAGACAAGTGGAGTTGGTAACACTCGGTTTTTGTTTGGGTGAGATTGTAAAAATACCTTGATAATAATAAAATTATTGTTTATATTTCATAAATTAATTTTCAAGTCTTCATATTATATTCCATATTTGCTCTTCTTTCTATTTTTTTTGTGTTTGAGATTCATACCACCAAAACAAAAGTTGTGCATTGTGAAAACAATCATAACACAAAGAGTTCCTAGTGAAAGATAATTTGAGTGGTGGATTTGTGTTGACATTTTGGTTTTGTTGTCGGGAACATTCCTCATTGGGGATGTTTTGGAGTGGTATTTATGATTAACCGGCAATTACTTGAAGACTAATTTTGTTTTTATTGTGAATAGTATTTAACGTAGTAAAGTCACTTTTTATCATGAATAATATTTATGACATTAAAGTCACTTTTTGTCAAGAATAGTATTTACAATAGTAAATTCAATTTTTATCTTAATAAATTCATTTTTACCGTAGTAAATCTAGTTTTACCTTGAATAGGTATTGCCATAGTAAATTTACTTTTACCATGGTCATTCCTATTTTTACCGTAAAAATTGTTTTCATAGTAAAGTCACTTTCCATTATAGTCATTCCATTATTTTTACAAATAAGTCATATGACTTGTACTTGTGGGTTAGTATTTTATTATGGTTACATTATTGTATATAGAAGAATGTGTAAGATTCAAGTTTTTTTTGCCCAATGTAATGATGATGCTTTCTCTTTCATTCAAGAGTTTAAAAGATATTACATTTGTAATGACTTCATCAGGAGGGAATAATGGACTGAATTTCTTCGTACATTTTTAAATGTTTGAAATATTGAGTGATAATATTAAAAACTCACAGGATTTCATGACTGAAAGTTTTCTTGAAGAATTTGGCGCACAAAAAAATAATGTAAAACCTCTTGATAAGAATCATAAAGATATCCCAAAGAAAGGAAGAGCGAGATAAGAGAATACTATGAACACATTCGGAGCTAAGAAGAAAGTTCGATTCCCAAATTCAAAAGGATTATCGGATGGGTTAATGAACAATGTGGAAAAGCTTCTCTGTAAGCACTTCATCCTTGGGATGAAGTCAAAGGTTAAACAACGAGTATAATATGACCACCCAATAACCTTGAGGAGGAAAATGAGATTTCTTTACTGTAAGAGGAAAACATGGAAGAAGAGCTCAAAGAAGTTGTTACTAAGGTGGATCTAATACCAACACCCATGGTCGAAACACCATAACCATTTATGTTGAGCACGTCTCTTCCCTCTAATACATCCACCGAGTATGGGGATCTCCTTAAGAAAATGAACCAGATTAATTATTGATAGGGAAAATTTTAGTGGCGAATTTTTGTAAACTCGTGAATATTAGGGGTTTTGGAAATTAGAAATGACAAATTTTCAGCACTCGGTGCTTTCCATTTTGCCAAAAATTTGGTGACATGTCATTTTTATGGGTCAGTAACCTACTATTTACACTAAAAATGAACTTATACATGTATTTCACCAATGTTTCAATCAAATGCGCTCATATTCGCGAGGTATAATACTATACATATCGCCGAGGTATAATATATATATATATTGACCGTCCAAGCTATAAAAAAATGCATGTCTGCTTCGTGATATGGACGACCATCCAAGACCCTCGCCCTACACTTATGCCACCCACTTTCGCTTGTTTTGCAATCTACCATCTTGCTTGATACTTCTTCCATCCAACATCCATCATCAACACTCATCCATCCAACCACTTCCCACCCCTATTCGTCCAACCCCTGTTTTGTGCGACCCTTTATCACCCAACCCTCTATCGTGAAGGCTTGTAGCATCTAGCCCTGTAGCCGTCTATCAACAATCAATATCTATGACATATCCATGGATTCTAGAAAATAGGGTAAAAATGATACTGTCGTTAAAAAAGAGTAACACGACATTATTTAGATATTTTGGCCAATCACAAAAATGAAATTGGTGTCGGATCTACAAAAATATAGGTATGTACTATCTACTAATTTACAAAATTTTATTCATATATTTTCCATACTGTATTTTTCTTGTACTCCTGTTTATTAAATTGAATCTTTACTCTTTGTACTCTTGTTTATTTAGTTGTATTAATCATATAAATAATTAATACTATATTTCTGCAACACTTATTTATGCAGACATTTCTCATACACATCCATAAATTAATGTATTTCGACATGATCCTATTGATGAAAACATTCATTCACTTGTTGACATCGAACTAAGAGAAGACACAACAAATTCTCATCCAACACCAACCTCGGAAGAAGCTTCTACTCCAACCCCTATTTCCAGAATAAGGAGACACAACGATCAAGATATTCTTGATGAGAACGAACTTATAAAAGACCTAGAGACACAATTTGAAGAAAGTAATAAAAAATTTGTGAGAATAATTATGACTAATTGGACAATAGGAAGGACTTTCAAGTCTGACTAAGTAGCCAAATATTCTTTATTGAACTGCGAAGCCAAAAAATTGTAGTGATATTCCAACTCAATGTTGATGTAAAATATGTAGTTGGAAACAAGGGAAAGATCATACAATGCAACTCAAATTAGACATTATTGAAAAACACTGTGGGAAAATATATATTTCACAAAAAGGTAAGGATGGGCACATAGTAAGGACTCATAAATGGAAAAATGCAAAAGACTGATTGCATGTAAAGTATGCATAAGAGTATGAAAAAGAACAAAAATGTTTGAAAAATCTAAATGAAAAAGGTGACACAATTGCAAAAAAATTAGGCAAAGCTATGCAAACTGAAATGCTTGCCAAAAGTATTCAATTTTCTATGGTATTCCATATATTGAAAAAGGGAAGACCTATTTTAGATTTCTCAAATAATAAAATTTTGTATTAGGTTATTGGATTATAGAACGTTCCATAATCACATTGGTCAGATAGCAGTGGCTGGAAAATTGTAAAATGTCTGGATATGGTGGAAAAGTAGGATTTGAAAGAAGCTGTTAAAAATGTAGATTTTATTTCACTTTTAATTGATGAAGTCACAACAATGGACAATGCTTCACGGGTTTGTATTCATGTCTCTACTTTTTCAAATGAAGTAAGAAATACTCATCTCCTAGCCATTCATAAAATGAGTGAAAATTATAATTTACGAAAACCTTTACAAATTGGTGGTGTCAAGTTTAAAGGATATAACATGTATGGATGATTTTTCCATTGCCACGAAGTTAGTTTGTGTTGGAACTGATGGTGCAATAGTAATGTAGGGGGCAAAAATATCTCTATGTCGACTACAAACAACAGATCACACCAGTATATGATTGCAATTCATTGCATGGATCACATAATGAATCTGGCGTATAAAATTGTGAGCACATTCGAAAGTGTTGCTAGAGTGGAGGAGCTCATTTGTGACTTACATGCATATTATTCAAGTAGTCCAAAATATTTTTAGAATTTCAGAAATTTGCAATTGGATTGATAGATGGGAAAAAACTTCTTAAAGATGTAGATACTAGATGGATTTCCATGTATGAGCCTACTTGTAGAATATTTGAAGAATATCCTTCATTGATAGGTTTTATGTATAAATACATGAGGAAGTAGATAAAGCTAAAGATTTGTTGTGCCGTTTGACAAATATTGAAACTTTACTTACATTATGTGGTATTTTGCCAATGTTGAATGAGATCAATGTTTTGACAAAGCATGTGCAAGAGTGTTCCATCTACATTACTGACTTCATACGACTGAGAAAACATGTATGCATGACTCTAGATAATTTATATTTGTCAAATGGAAGTTTTCAAGGACCTATTTTTGAAAGTGTAATGCCATATTTTTTTAAAAATAAAATGCAAGCAAGCACACTAAACTTTCAGATTTTATATGTAATGCATATCTATATTTCATATTTCTAAACAACAAATCTTTCCAAATGAAGGCATTGAAAATAAAAAGTTCTTGGTTTCATTATAAATTCAAATGACAATTTTACAAGATGCTTGCAACTACAAAATGGAAACTTTCTTTGTGGTGACCAATGTTTTCAAGAACAATAAGTACAAAATGGTTGTTCACAAGAGTGTATAGACTTAACAAGTCACATTCATTTACAAGTGATGGCAATGTCCTCCAAGGATGAGAAAGGCCAAGATGGCAAGAGGCTCTACTATCTCCAACTCCATGCTCCTACAAGAATCATGGCTTGTTTACCACCCAACCAATAGGCATCATCACATGCCTTTCCATGGTTGGAAGTCATGCTAGCCTCCCCCAAGCCCATGGGAGAGAGGAACTAGCTTCCACAATGTGCACAAGTAATGGGGATTTAAACACATACACAAGAAAAGAAAAAACATAAGACCAATCAACCACTTAGACCTACTATACAATGAAAACCACAATATGAGGAGAACAAGGTCAACCTCACAAGGGGGAAGAGAGGAAGAAGGATGCCCAAATCAAGGTGTCCAACCATAAGAGCACCAATAAATACATATATATAAAAACTCCTTATACCTCCTAATCATACATCCTCCTTATTCCTCCTTATACTATAGAAATCCTTCTTGGGAGGATTTTCAAACCCACAGGGTTTCCTCACCAAGAATGGGGAAAGGTTCAAGCCATATGAACATTTCTCCCACCTCAAACCATATGAGGGGATGAGAAGGGACCTTCATGGCTTGACCAACAACCATGAGGTTTGAGAGGGAAATCCCTCTCTCTTCCCCTACATTCTCCAAAAACCATCATTCCAAATGATGGTGGAGAGGAAACAAAGGAAATGACAAGAACAAGCAAACAACCACATTCACCATACATCATTTCACACACTATTTTATTGATCAAGCATAGTTTACAAGATAAACAAACTAAGAAGGAAAAAGGATAAGAACCCTACCTCTAATATGCTTTCCAAAACTCTAAGCTTTTCCCTTTGTCCAAGCTCCCTTCCAAGCTCCCAAAATTCTCCAAGTGCTCCCAAAAAAATGAACCAAGAAGACCCCTTCTTCCCACATGAGGAAGAATAAAAAGAGGATCCCAAAAGTTTCCTCACCAATGGGAAAGTGACAAGTGTCACCCCCTCTCCTCTCAAGAGTCAAAGATTCCAAAAACAAAATAAGTAAGAGTAAACTCACCTTTTATCCCTTTTCACCCAAAATACTAAAAACTAAAATAAAACAAAGTGGAGCAACTTTTAACACTTTCACACAATCCAACCATCTTACATGGATGGTGACTAAAGAGGGCTAAATGGGGGAAACTCCTCCAAACCTTGAAATAGGTCCCCTACCTATTAGGTAGGGTCCAAGGGCCCATTTTCATGCTAAGGGAACCCCCAAACTCAAAAGGGGTCCCTAAAATTACCCAAAATAACCCAATTTCGGGTTTGGCATGCTTGGGCACAAGGGTAGAGGGTGTGGGGTCCACCCAAGGTTCACATGTGGTCCCCAATCCCTTCTACCAACACACACACACTTCCCAAAACCAACACTTAACTTAAGACAAGATCATTAACCCCTAAGCTAGTTTACTTAATACAAACACATCCTAAACCTAATTAATTTTACAAGACATAATTACATTACAAAATGAGGGTTCACCCATGGTGCCCAATTAAATACATCTAATCTAAGGCCTCAAACATTCAGCATGGTTAGGACTCAGCCCGTGGGCCGCTTGTGCACAATGCGTAGCGTGCCACAAACCCATGCTCTCCTATACCTGTCACCTGCACACTCATTGCAAACATTAACCGCACCTGTCCAATATAATAAACATCATCTATACATCACAATATTAATCAAACTTATAATGTCCGAACATAATTTACAATTGATAGTGCAATGCATACAATTATCCACATAGTTTGCCATGAATCACCACTAAATAAAATTGTAAACGACATACACTTAGGTTAGCATGAAAATCACCATCATTAAATCCAAAACACTATATCATCAATCAAATTAACCACAAGAGACTAATATCTAACCGATAAGTCTATCATATAACCCTGTTAGTGTCATCACATCATACGAAATATATCAGTATATGAATCTAATCCAATTGGCGCTACGCGCCCAAAATGCCATAATGTCCATGAAGATAAAATATCATACTAAAATGTCTAAAGTCCATCAGAGTCTCAATCAAAATATGTCTAGAAATAAAGGAACCAACAGATAACTGGAGCTATAAAAATGTGGGCACTACATCCCCCTCTCCTAGAATTAGACTTCCTCCTGGAAGTCATTGGAAGAGATAGGGATATCTAGCCCTCAGTGGTGTAGCATCCTCCCAGGTAGCTGATGACTCGTCGTATCGATCCCACTGCACTCTAACCTGGTCCAAATCTCGACCCCGAAGGGCCAACCTCCGGTGCTCCAGTATGCGTACGGGCTCCAATCTCCACTGCCTCGTCCTCTACCTGTAATGCCGACCAATCCAAAACATGAGAAACATCTGGTACATATCTACGTAGTACAGAAACATGAAAAACATCGTGGGCCCGTGCAAGGCGTGGTGGCAAAGCTAGGCGATAGGCAACTGGACCGATGACCTCAAGAATATCAAAAGGCCCCACAAAACGAGGCGATAGCTTAGAACCCTTTCCATAACGGATCGGACTCTTATGAGGACGAACCCTCAAGAAGACTTTGTCACCCACTGAGAAGTGACGATCGATCCTCTTGGTGTCCGCATACGCCTTCTGGCGTGCTCTAGCCTGCTCAAGACGCTGCCGAATCAGAACAACCTGCTGCTCTAAATCCTGAAGATAAGCTGGCCCCAAAATAATCCTGTCATCTAGTCTATCCCAGCTCAAAGGTGTCCCGTAAGGTCGTCCATACAAATCCCGATAGGGAGCCATGCCAATGGAGCTATGATAACTGTATTGTAGGCAAACTCAACTAAATGCAAATAGTCTTCCCACTTCTTCTGCTGGTCCATCACGTACATCCTCAACATGTCCTCCAGAACCTGATTAACCCTCTCTGTCTGCCCATCTGTCTCTGGATGATAAGCCAAACTGAAATTAATCTGTGTACCCAAGGCCTCCTGAAAAGAAGTCCAGAAAACTGATGTGTAGATGGTGTCTCTGTCATTAATGATCGTCTTCGGAATCCCATGCAATCTGACAATATCCTCCATAAACACTTTGGCGATGGCCTGTGCATTATAGGTAACCTTGGTTGGCGAGAAATGCGTAACCTTGGTCAACTTATCCACAGTGACCATAATGGCATCATGACGATAAGAGGACATAGGAAGTCCTACTATGAAATCCATGGAGATCACATCCCATTTCCACTCGGGAATGTCATGAGGGTATAAAGTCCTGCGGGATGAGAATGCTCTGCCTTGACTCTCTGACACTCAAGACACCGTGCTACAAAATCTGCTATGTCTCGATGAAGACCTGGCCAATAATATAACTCTCTCAAATCAGCATGCATCTTCTTCACTCCTGGATGTGCTGCGTATGGGGCTTGATGAGCCTCAGTAAGGATGAAACTACGTAGATCACCTGCCTTAGGCACATAAATGCGCCTATGGAACCGAAGCAAACCATCTGACTCTAGCATGCATCCTGAATATCTGCCCCCAAAAGAACCCTGAGAATCCAACATCTGCCTAGCACCCTCATAAAACCTGTCCTCTGGAAGATGCTCAAGTATCCTGCCTCTCAAATCATTGATCACAGATGTCAAAGAAGCAAGCACATGCCGTAAATCCTACTAAGTGCATCTACAACAACATTTTCCTTTCCTTTGATATACTGCACCTCCATGTCATACTCACAAAGGAACTCCATCCAACGCCGTTGACGAGCGTTGAGGTTCGGCTGAGAGAAGATATGTTGTAAGCTACAATGATCTGTCCTCAAGATGAAAGGTCTACCCAAAAGGAAATGTCGCCAACGCACAAGTGCATGAACAACTGCTGCAAGCTCTAAGTCGTGAGTAGGATAGTTAAGCTCGTAGTCCTTGAGCTTACGAGACTCAAAAGCAATAACCCGACGCTCCTGCATAAGAACTGCTCCCAAACCCTCTAGTGATGCATCAGTGCAAACAACAAAATCCTCTGTTGGGTCTGGAACTGCTAAGATGGGTGCCGTGGTTAACCTTTCCTTAAGCAACTGAAAGGCCTGCTCACATTTTTCTGACCAATCAAACTTCTTCCCTTTCCTCTGAAGAGAAGTAATAGGGTGAGAAATCCTAGAAAAGTCCTGCACAAACCTGCGGTAATACCTTGCTAAACCCATGAAGCTCCTCACCTCAGTGACTGATGTGGGTGCTGGCCAATCCAAGATAGCCTGAATCTTAGAGGGATCTACGAGATACCCTCGCCTGATATGATATGACCCAAGTATTGAATCTCTGTCTGAAAGAAGCTGCATTTTTCCAAGTTCCCATACAACTTCTGCTCTCTCAAAACCTGAAGTACCTGCCTCAAATGCTCCTCATGTTCCTCCTCGGAACGAGAATAAATCAATATGTCATCAAGGAACACTAAGACAAAGCGATCCAGAAATGTCCTGAATACTCCATTCATGAGGCTCATGAAGACAGTTGGGGCATTAGTCAAACCAAATGGAACCACTGTGAACTCATAATGCCCGTAACGTGTGCGAAATGCTGTCTTATGAATGTCTGCATCTGAAATGCGCAACTGATGATATCCTGACTTGAGATCGATTTTGGAGAACACTCTAGCTCCCCGCATCTGATCAAACAAGTCATCAATCCTAGGGAGCGGATAACGGTTCTTTATTGTGACCTTATTGAGCTATCTGAAATCAACACAAAGCCTGAGAGAACCATCCTTCTTCTTCACAAATATGGTACGCTCCCCCGAGGAGATACACTAGGGCGAATGAGATCCTTCTCGAAACAACTCCTCTAATCGAATCTTGAGCTCATGAAGCTCTGAAGTCGTCATCCGATAGGGTGCCCTAGAAACTGGTGCAGATCCAGGCACTAAGTCAATGGTGAAATCCACCTCCCTACTAGGTGGTAAACCTGGAAGCTCTCCTGGAAACACATCTGCATACTCCCTCAAAACTGCGTGATCATCAAGGGGTGAATGCTCTGGAGTACTGTCCGAACGATCACTGATAGTGATAGCAAACAACTGGCAACCCTTACGCATGCTCCGCTTGAGTTGCTTAGCCGAGATCATACGCAAGGAAATGGGTCTCTGCATCCCTGAAATCACAACTGCACTACCCAAATCATCCTGACACTCAATGACCTTCTCTCTACAATCCACCTTGGCTCGATGAGCCTCGAGCCAATCCATACCCAACACTACCTGATAGGATCCTAAAGGAATAACTCGGAGGTCAAGCGTAGTGGAGAAGACTCCCAAATCGAGTACACAACTCTCCACATACGAGTCCACGGCGAGTTTAGCCCCAGAGGCCAACTCAACCTGCCAACTATCTGGCTGCCTAGCCACCACTAGCCCACACTGGTCCACTATAGAAGGTGATATAAAAGAATCAGAAGCACCTGAATCAAAAAGTACTGAGACAGAAATACCCCTGATAGTACTGCTGTCCTCACGATTCACTGTGGCTCGATGCTCGGCTGGCGGTTGTCAACCGCTGCATACACACACGATGGCGCGCCCCATGTCACCCACCATCTGCCTTCCTCGGATCTAGGAGCTCTCTGCATATCCGTAGTAGTGGGCTTGTGTGGACACATACGCACATAATGATCTGGAGCCCCACAAATAAAACATCCTCCTGTACCCTCGAGATGGGGTTCCTCCCGTGCTCTGCGAACTCCAACCTCGCCGGTCCAATCCTAGCAGATCTGCTGCGAGCGGGTTGGTTGTGAGTGATGAGTACCCGGCCTCCTGTCTCTGGGGACCCACCAAAACCACCTCTAGACCCACCTCGCTGAAAACTCCGAGTCCATCTACCCTCCGATGCTTGGTGTCCCCGATGCTGTGTCTCTGCTGTGGTGGGTGTGGAGGAGCTCTCGATCTTCTTGGAGAAGACCGAATCCTCCTCAGGGGTGAACGTGCTCCCCGTGCTCTCTGACTCTGGAATGCCTGAATCCTATCCTGAAACTTACTCTTGTTTCTTTCTCTGTGCTCCTGAGCCTTGGTCCTATTCTCCTCAGCCAAGTAGGCCTTCTCAACGGCCTTCTCGAGCGTGGGAGGAGATAACATCCTAACAGCTCCTGCTATATCTGCATTCAGCCCCGAATGAACCTGTTTACCTGCACTTCTCATCTTGCAGGTAGTCTACATACTGCAAGAGATCCAAGAACCTGCTCTCATACTGCGCCACCGAGCCAGAACCCTGTCGCAAGTCATGAAACTCATCGATCCTCTTCTGCACAAAATGCTCTGACATATACCGGGCCCTGAATCGCTCCTCGAACAACTCCCATGTCACTGTATCCCGAGTCAAATGGAGCTTCCGCTCCTCATTCCTCCACCAAACGCCTGCTGCGTCTCTGAGGAGGTGTATGGCAAACTCCGCTTTGACATTTCTCTCATGAGAGTGCAAGCCAAAGCAGCTATCCAAGCTAAGAAGCCGAGGACTCCGCCCCAAAGCGATCTGTTGAACCAAGAACGTAAACGAGGTGGCTGCGCGAAGGAGGTCTCGAATCACACTGCCCGTGTCTTGATCCTGACGGTGTGGTCTAACAGTGAGAGGGGTCGCATATCTCCAAATGACCCCTCGAAGTCGTGTGAACGGCCGTGGCGAAACGAGGCCACCCTCTCGCCAGGATGGAAGGGCTGCGTGACCTCTCTCGTCTCGGAATGTTGTGCTCGGTGGATCTCGGATGTGCGTCCTCACCAATCCCCTTCTCATCTCCTAACCGAATGTCCTCCTCTCTCTCGCACTGCGGTGGTGGAAGACGCTCTCTGAGCGACACCCTATCACCGTCAGGCTGCGCAGGGTCTCCAATAATAGAGGCCCAAAATCGGGCACCGACGGCTCTTGCGTAGGTGCACTATGACCCGAACCTCGAGCTGATCGTCCCCTCTTGGGTGCCATCCTGAGCCCGAAAATAAATAAAAAAATAAGTTTTATAAACCTTCTAAACGTTTGTTGGAAGCGTTATATTATCATTACTTTTATTATTTTAATTATTATTATTATTGTTATTATCATTATAACACCAGATGCAATGCCCCTTCTCATTAATAATTAATTTATAATAATTATTAATTAATTAATTTTTATTTTCCCGAAATAAATTAATACCGTCCCGCAATAATTTAATTATTTTAATCTATTAAGCTCCCTAGGGTTTTAAACAAAAATATTTACACCCCTTGCATAAATTAGTCTTCCCCCTTTTATTAATTTATTTTATTTATTTATTTTTATTTATTTTTCTACACACTCTTTAATTTAATTTTGTTTTCCCCTTTTAATTTAATGTACCCACACACCCCCTTTTATTAATTTTCATTCCCATCAAATTTCCCATAACTTTAAGTTGTGTAGGATTTAAAGTGCACCCTAGGATCAAACTAATATTGGCCCTTGATTTTGAATCTACCCTAAAAGTGCCCTAAATTTCTCTATGTCTCTTTTCCTCTCTATTCTTTTCTCATTTGTTTTGTCATTTGAATGTGCAGGTTGTGGAGGAGCTAATGGAGAGATGAATTCATGGAATCTCTCATTTGTTGAGATATATATAAATATATATATATTTTTGAAATCCATACATCCATGCATGTTTTCCTTTTTTTTTTGAGAAATCCATGTATTTCTTTTGAAAAAAAATTGGTAAGGGAAAACCCAAGTTTTGATATATATATATATATATATTTAAATTTTTATATATATATATATATTTGGTTTTATATCTAGATTTATATGTATCTATAAATAAATAAATAAATAAATAAATAAATAAATATATATTTTGTTTTATATATATATTATATATTTATTTATTTATTTATTTTATTTTTTTGCAGAGTCTTTGGAGCAGGGAGCCGCGGTCGCGGGGGTGGGGTACAGTGGGAGTCGCGGGGTGCGCGGGGCGAGTCGCGGGGCGGGGTCCGCGGGGGGTCCGGGGGGCGGGGGTACAGGCTGGGGGTCGTTGGGGTTAGGGTTCGGGACGGGGTTGTCCGGGGCGGGAAAACAGGCGGGGGCAGGGGCGAGGGTGCAGTGCGGCGCGGGGAAGTCCGGGGAACAGTCGGGACGGGGGTTTTGGGCGGCTGCACAGTGCGGTGCGGGTTTGGGGTTTGGGGGTTCGCCCCCAACATATCCATTTTTTTTTTTTTTTTTTTTTTTTTATTTTATTTTTTTTTTTTTATTTATATATGTAATAATATATATATGTAGATACACATTATAACAATATATACATAGAGTAATATATTAATGTATATGTATTTTTATTTTATTTTATTTTATTCTATTTACTTTTTATTAAAATGAAAAATAAACAAAATAAAATAAAATCATATATATATATATATATATATATATTTATTTGAATCTATATTTGATCATTTTATTTTCACAATAAGGAAGGAGAGAGACTAATTGCACTCTATTCACTAATATTACAACCAAAGCTAAGAATAAATGCATTACAAGAAAGGTATTTTATTTACATTAATCATGCTACCAACAATTTACAAGAAGAGGATTTAATCTTTGGAAACTAGAGTTTTTTTTTTTTTCATTCAATGATAATCCCAAGGCTCAAAGCTATGACTAGATTTCCTTTCTAATGCTCTAACAAGACACATATTTCAGATTTCTAAACAACAAGATATCCAACAAGCAATAATACTTTCCTTCTCAAATAAGGACTACAACAAATTTTTATTTTTATTTTTTTAACAGAGCATTCACTACAATATTTCATTTCCAAGAAGCTAAAACTCAAATACATAACTATCCAAGAACAACCCCCTTTATATATATATATATATATATATATATACATATTTTAACAAAATAATAAAGATAAAATAAACCGAAATTACCCAAAGAGTCCGTGTGTTTGAACCACGGCTCTGATACCAAATGTAGTGCCATATTTTTTTAAAAAAAATAAAATGCAAGCAAGCACACTAAACTTTCAGATTTTATATGTAATGCATATCTATATTTCATATTTCTAAACAACAAATCTTTCCAAATGAAGGCATTGAAAATAAAAAGTTCTTGGTTTCATTATAAATTCAAATGACAATTTTACAAGATGCTTGCAACTACAAAATGGAAACTTTCTTTGTGGTGACCAATGTTTTCAAGAAACAATAAGTACAAAATGGTTGTTTACAAGAGTGTATAGACTTAACAAGTCACATTCATTTACAAAGTGATGGCAATGTCCTCCAAGGATGAGAAAGGCCAAGATGGCAAGAGGCTCTACTATCTCCAACTTGAGCTCCAACTCCAATGCTCCTACAAGAATCATGGCTTGTTTACCACCCAACCAATAGGCATCATCACATGCCTTTCCATGGTTGGAAGTCATGCTAGCCTCCCCCAAGCCCATGGGAGAGAGGAACTAGCTTCCACAATGTGCACAAGTAATGGGGATTTACACACACACAACAAGAAAAACATAAGATCAATCATCCACTTAGACCTACTACACAATGAAAACCACAACATGAGGAGAACAAGGTCAACCTCACAAGGGGGAAGAGAGGAAGAAGGATGCCCAAATCAAGGTGTCCAACCATAGGAGCACCAATAAATACATATATATATAAACTCCTTATACCTCCTAATCATACATCCTCCTTATTCCTCCTTATACTATAGAAATCCTTCTTGGGAGGATTTTCAAACCCACAAGGGTTTCCTCACCAAGAATGGGGAAAGGATCAAGCCATATGAACCTTTCTCCCACCTCAAACCATATGAGGGGATGAGAAGGGACCTTCATGGCTTGACCAACAACCATGAGGTTTGAGAGGGAAATCCCTCTCTCTTCCCCTACATTCTCCAAAAACCATCATTCCAAATGATGGTGGAGAGAAAACAAAGGAAATAACAAGAACAAGCAAACAACCACATTCACCATACATCATTTCACACACTATTTTATTGATCAAGCATAGTTTACAAGATAAACAAAACTAAGAAGGAAAAAGGATAAGAACCCTACCTCTAATATGCTTTCCAAAACTCTAAGCTTTTCCCCTTTGTCCAAGCTCCCTTCCAAGCTCCCAAAATTCTCCAAGTGCTCCCAAAAAAATGAACCAAGAAGACCCATTCTTCCCACATGAGGAAGAATAAAAAGAGGAACCCAAAAGTTTCCTCACCAATGGGAAAGTGACAAGTGTCACCCCCTCTCCTCTCAAGAGTCAAAGATTCCAAAAACAAAATAAGTAAGAGTAAACTCACCTTTTATCCCTTTTCACCCAAAATACTAAAAACTAAAATAAAACAAAGTGGAGCAACTTTTAACACTTTCACACAATCCAACCATCTTACATGGATGGTGACTAAAGGGGCTAAATGGGAGGGAAACTCCTCCAAACCTTGAAATAGGTCCCCTACCTATTAGGTAGGGTCCAAGGGCCCATTTTCATGCTAAGGGAACCCCCAAACTCAAAAGGGGTCCCTAAAATTACCCAAAATAACCCAATTTCGGGTTTGGCATGCTTGGGCACAAGGGTAGAGGGTGTGGGGTCCACCCAAGGTTCACATGTGGTCCCCAATCCCTTCTACCAACACACACACACTTCCCAAAACCAACACTTAACTTAAGACAAGATCATTAAACCCCTAAGCTAGTTTACTTAATACAAACACATCCTAAACCTAATTAATTTTACAAGACATAATTACATTACAAAATGAGGGTTCACCCATGGTGCCCAATTAAATACATCTAATCTAAGGCCTCAAACATTTAGCATGGTTAGGACTCAGCCCGTGGGCCACTTGTGCATAATTGCGTAGCTGCCCTGAAACCTATTCTCTCCTATACCATCACTGCACACTCATTGCAAACATTAACCGCTTGTCCAATATAATAAACATCATCTATACATCACAATATTAACCAAACTTATAATGTCCGAACATAATTTACAATTGATAGTGCATTGCATACAATTATCCACATAGTTTGCCATGAATCACCACTAAATAAAATTGTAACGACATACACTTAGGTTAGCATGAAAATCACCATCATTAAATCCAAAACACTATATCATCAATCAAATTAACCACAAGAGACTAACATCTAACCGATAAGTCTATCATATAACCCTGTTAGTGTCATCACATCATACGAAATATATCAGTATATGAATCTAATCCAATTGGCGCTATGCGCCCAAAATGCCATAATGTCCATGAAGATAAAATATCATACTAAAATGTCCAAAGTCCATCAGAGTCTCAATCAAAATATGTCTAGAAATAAAGGAACCAACAGATAACTGGAGCTATAAAAATGTGGGCACTACAGAAAGTTAGAATACATTAACCGAACTTAAGAATCCAAGTTACTTACTTAAAATTTAATATAAATGATCATCTGTGTATAATAGTTCATGGGAAAAAGATACCACTTCACACTTTTTAGAGAAGAGAAGATTTGGTTGGATCAGAGTTGGAAAAGTATGAGTGACACAATTTATATAAAATAGTATTATGTGACACAAAATAAATTGAAAAATATTTTTCAATCTTTATCTACGGAGATCTGTGAACGATTTAAAAAAGATAAATTACTTGAAGTAATGTGAGTTGTCAATCCACTATTTTAGAGTACAGTTGGTGGCACTACTAAAACATCCATCAGTAATTTGTTTATAAAATACAAGAATAGTCTAATTGAATATTTGTGTATGCGTGAAGAGATAAACATTGTTGTAGTTGAAGATATTTTATAAAAGAAGTTCTTTTGAGTTCTCGGTTATAACATTTTTCTCTTCTTTATGCTTTAGAAGCAATTTCGTTTTCTAGACAAGCCAACAGAAAATGGTTCCATTAAAAGGCTTTGGAAGAAGCTTTATTCAAGCAATATTTTGTGAGGTGATTTCAACAAGTATTTTCGACTATATGAATTGTGCCAAACTATGATCTTGAGATCATTGAAGATGAAAGAGTATTCAATGCATTATCCTTCATAAAATCAAAAGTTCGTAACAGATTGGATATAAATTTAGAAAGTTGTTTGAGATTGTATGTTTCAAGTTATTCGTGGAAACGTTTCCTTATGAAAGAGCACTTGGATTATGGAATTCACTCGTAGAAAGAAGAGTAGGTAATATTGTGACTGATGCGAGGGATCTAAACATATCCACCGAACATGCTTCCAATTCAATAGAATTCGAGGACACTTATGAAGAACGGGTTGCTCCAACGTTGTTTCAATTTCTAGAGTCCTAATTTCTTGTCTACATTCTAGACACTATTGACAAAATGATTTGATTATTTATATATTTCATATCGAATAAGTATCAACTGGTCTTACTAGACTATATATGTTGTTTTACTTGTAAAAAAATTATTTTTAGTATTTTGTTTTATTATTTTAAGAAGGATAGTGATATATTTAGATCCATCTTTGTGTGATTAATAAACATATCCACCGAACATGCTTCCAATTCAATAGAATTAGAGGAAACTTATGAAGAACGGGTTGCTCACACGTTGTTTCAATTTCTAGAATCCTAATTTCTTGTCTACATTCTAGACACTATTGACAAAATGATTTGATTATTTATATATTTCATATCGAATAAGTATCAACTGGTCTTACTAGACTATATATGTTGTTTTACTTGTAAAAAATTCATTTTTAATATTTTGTTTTATTATTTTAAGAAGGATAGTGATTTATTTAGATCCATCTTTGTGTGATTAATATTTTATCTTTACATGAAACATAATTCTTTTCTATACTCAAACAAACACACACCAAACATCTAAAACCATGCAAAACATCTCCAAATAGTAACATAAAAAAATATTCACAAGAAATAAAAATCCGAATACAAGAGTGCATATTAAATTGTTCAAAACTTTCAAAAAATGTGTCACAACTGCAAATAGAGTTCCAATTCACAATTAAACTTGTATACATACTAACAAGTGACGGATTACATATTTTCATAAAGGATTTTCGGCCATTACAATTACGAAATTCTGGTTATTAATTTCTTCTCAAAGCTTCTGGGAAAGTTCTGTCATATAAGAACACATTATGAGGGAATCCTCTTCTCTGCCTATGATTCTGAGTCATAGTTGTCCTTATGTCTACCACACGGAATAAAAAAGGAAAAATTTGCTGGCCACTATCTTTTAATTCCTAAGCTTGTTTCGAATTGTGACAACACACACATCACATGGTGAAACTGATATTTTGTTTTCAACTTTGTGTTGCGGGGGGAAGCTTGATCTTTTTCTTCCAATAGAGGAAAAGTTTTCTTAGTTTGTATAATGCTTTGTGCTAAAACTCTTGATATCTGTAAATTTTGCACTTGCTCTATTGATATTTTCAAGAATATTTTGCTCCTCCCTCACAACATCTCCTGACGACAATAGTGATGGATCAACATCTGTCTTTTCTTTCAGTAAGATTTCTGGATCCATCTTATGCTCCTTGATTATCTTTCTCAATGTATTTTTTTATTTAATAATAAAAGTTTTTCTTTCAATTGTATAAATGCATTCAAGCTTTTGCTGAGCATTTTTCAAATGTGTATTAAATATAGTTTCTTCTTTCTTTAAATTTTTGTATTTTGCTGCATAACAAAAATGTATTAGATAAGTTATAAATAATTTATTGCAATACTCATAATTTCACAATTTTTCACGTGTAAAAATGACCTACCACAACTTTTTCTTTTTGCATTTGTAATTAAAATATTATTGTTGCCTCTAGCCCATTTGTTGTAGTACGTATGGGCTTCAACATTAAGATTTTCCAACTGTTTAACATTATATCTAAAATTCATCATCATAATCATTATTATACAAAATTTTACCAGACTAAGCTTTATTTAGAAAAATGTCAAGCCTTGTTGGTTGGCTCTCTATGACAGTGAACAATGAATGCCTTTGAGCATGATTATGGTAATAGGTATTTATTTATTTGATCAAAACTTTGGCCCTGTACTCCCACTTGCGCACTAATTCCACATTTGACATAACCACTTCTTGAATTGTGGCCCCATACTATCTCTATCGATTTTTACCGTAAAATGTCTTTTGATCATGCATGAGTGGAATTTGACTTGGTGGAGGAGGGGAATCTCTGACTTCATGGATATTTTGTTACGTCTTGTGGTTGAGGGTGTAGTACTTTGTATCATATCATGGGTGTCAAAATAATTACCCATCTCGGCGTTAAGAATATGGAACCCCAAAACTCATCATTGAGCTCGATTTGGTTCAAAATATGGGTACCAGTTGCACTCTGGATACCACCTAGTGAAAACTTGGAAATTTAGAGGTTGTAGGGTGAACTGTTCCTACGGAGTCAATAACAAATGTAATATTATTCCTTGCAAATTTTCTTTTTATTTACACCACCTGCATGGCAGGTACCGAGAGGCTTGTTTGCAATATACTATGTTTGTCTATTAACTACAAGAAGCAAAGTATTACAAAATTAAACATTATACTGATACCATATATAATATTTGCAAGTAAACAAAAGAAATTAAACATTATAAATTACGACATGGTTGGAGAAGAGATCACACGACTTTGTGACAAATATTGAGTTTGATCTACAACGTCAAAATCGGTAGTTGCTGCAAATAAAAAATTCAAAAATATTTAAACATTTTAACACTTAGAGAATAGATAACTTGTTAGTGATTCCTGCTAGTAGCTTAGTTATAAATAATAATATAAATACCTGTAGAAAATTGTGGAGGGAAAGGTGGTGGCGAGGTATCAAACCCCTAGGTCTTTTCTTGTCGAGGAAATCGAACCGGGTTGATTTCACTGAATCCATATTAGAATCACTAGAAGCCTTTGGAGGGGCTTTACCCCAAGCAATAGCCTCCTTGTGAGCTATTGCAGCTACAATTATTCTCTGCAGAATATAAATTACTGTTATTATTGCATTAAAAAATAATTAATTGTTATAATGTTAAAATAAAAATTAATTGTTACATGTTGTTCTTCAATTGAAAGACATATTGATAGCAATTTTTCATTTATTGTAGTCAAATTTTGTCCGTTTTGTAATTGGTGAAAAATTCTTGATAGAAAGCAAGAAGATAATTGGTATAAGAAAATACAGTCTTCGATTTATCAAATGCATTGATATTGAAGCGAGACATTCTCGACATCCTGTTTTAATTCAATTGACAAATACATGCACTAATCGAATTGTTGCCTTTGCTAGTGTTCACAATAAATATTGAACGCGCCAAAGCGGAATGTCGTGAATCTACCTACTGCACAGGATCATGGATTGAAAGAGTGATATCATTGTAAGAAAGAAATTATGTAACACCTTGTATAACAAGGCCTCTTTTCGAATGATTAATCGCTATAGTTGTAACAACAACAAAAAAAATTAGATGTTGGGATAGTCAACTGATATTAAGAAAGAAAATAATTGAAAAATAAAATTGAACTTACCATCAACTTGCACATTGTAATGAGATTCCAAATATTTTTGTGTTCGCATCATCTAAGATAGCCTTAGTAATCACGGGCATCTGGTTTGGATATGGTAAACCGGTTAATCGATGGATGTCTGCGAGCTCCATGCCGAATGAAAATGTACGATCCATTAGAGGGACGATAAACCTTCCGTTTGCAGGGTTGTAAGAATTGATCAGGTAATCAAGGACAAGAGTGTTTGTTTCAATTGGGGCATGTTGACAAGCCTTGTGAATTATTTTGTGCATCAAATATTTATGTGTATCTTTGAGTTTCATTAGTGTAGTGATTTGAGGGCACATGAGATTTTTATACTACAATTTCGGGGTAGGAGTAGTTGTGGAACTAGTCATTGTTGAAAGCTTTGTTGTAAACCTACACTAGAGGGAGGGCTTGGAGGGTGGGTTAAGAACCGAAGCTATACGTTTTTGTGAATCTTGTGACTGGGATGGTTTCATAGAAAATTGGAGTCAAAACTACGAAGATTTGTAAAAGTTTTGGCAAAAAATAAAGAAATGAACCTCGTAGTGATATATATAGGTCGAGGGTTCCCGGTGAGGACACGTGGTGGAAAATGATAGGTGGAGAGGTTCAAGGCAACACATGTTTGAAGATGACTATTTAGTAGAATTTATTAATGGTTCCTTTATTAATCACCCCCTTTTCACTAGCCCTTGATTGTGTTCTATCCCTCCTCTAAACCTCATGCAAAAAAAATACATTTTATCTAGTGGTTTCTTAAACTTCTTTTTAAGGACCCTTTCACAAAGATATGTTCCAAATTTCAGTTCAAAATTTGAGGTATGGAGGCACCTAAAGCTAGTTTCCACAAAACCCTAGCTACGAGGTCTCTGTAAAAACCCATGAGCTAAAAATAGCTTATATCTTTCTTCTTTGGGTGATCTCAAGCTTCCAAGTTTTATGTCTAGGTCAATCTCACCCTATTACAAGATCTGGGCTATCAAGATGGTTACATGCATTTGATATACTCTAAACCCACACGAGGAACTCATTGTCATAGTTTGAAGGAATTAGACTTTCCCTTCTCCTATACACAACCTTCTCAAGCTCGATTTTAAACAAGAATCATTATACCCCTTAGTTATAAGCGTGTATCCTATAGGAAGGGTCTCTCTTCCCACTATGATCAAATCTGTGATCATAATTTGCAAGAAATAAATAATCTTTCCCTAACCTCTCTTCACGCTTTATTTACTTGGATCTTGGTGATCATGCACTTAAAAATCCTACACAAACAACTCCAAAACCTTACTGAGATCTTGTCATATCACTCAAAAAATTCTTAATAACCACATCACAAGTTATATTCACTTCAAAACCAAATACAATTAGAACTCGAGCACTATTTCACATAATCTATCATACCAAGCTATTATTCACTTGCACAGAGACGACTTCATCCATACTACACCTCTATACACATGCATAGCTACAGGAAAACATGAAATGAATTTTGTATTCAAATCTAGTTCTTATACTTAATCCACACTTGAATGCACCGTGCTATCAATGCATCATTCTTTTATTCCTACAAACAGTATTACATACAAAAACCACATTTTCATAACAAAATTCTAACTTCTTGAGTTTTAGTATCCCTTGCTCGAGAGAAAGATCCAATAAATCCTCCAAACTTCCCCCTTTCGAATCACATTTCCATCCTTTTGTGATTTCCTTTTGGTGGTTGTAAAAAAATCTACTTATTTACAAATGTACAAACTATCAATATTTTAATGAGGATTTTGATGCTTTAAATGTCTTCATCTCATAAGATTTCCAATACAAAGAAAAGAATATAGAAGAATTAATATTTTAAGGAAATGAAAAAGCAACACTTTTAGATATATAGATTTCAGAATGATATCTTACTTATGCATGCATGAAAAATAAAGCTTGAATCATACACATCTGAATACATGACATATATACAATAGACACAAAGTTCTAAGCATAACATCAACTGAAGAACACAAAGTTTCTTATTCAAATAATATATATACACTTCACATGGACACACAGATACACAACACACACACACACACACACCACAACCCACATGAATAAGATAGAGAGAGAAAACAAAAAAACACATGAAAGGATGAGAGTAGAACTTCTTCTATATTGATTTGCCAATTCAATATCTTCTACATCAAAACATCAAAATCCAACCCCAAAAAATGAAAAGTGAGGTCTTTTATAACCACTCGGGTATTACAAACCGAGTCTTTTCAGTTTCCTTCTTTTAATGACTCATTAATGCTTAATCAAAAGTATCACAAGTTGGCCTAAATTACAAAATACATCATTAACATAATGCCAACTTTTAAGAATATAAAAGAGTTTAAAAAGGACTCAAGCACTAGCTGAAGGGACATTCAAAGAGGAAGCAATCACATTCTTTTTCTTCAATATCTGATTTCTGAATTTGACCAATACTCCACTATTTCCATGCCTCTTGGGATGGTGGTATTGGCAATGGCATTTGTCCAAAAGTTTAAGCAACCTTCCATTTCTTCCCAAAAATATCCATTTTGTGAAAAACCTTTGATTGCCTCAATGATTATAGTTCGTAGTGCACAAATTTCTTTCACCTTTTCTTTGGTTATATCCTCGGACTTGAACAATTTTTCTTTGATGAGGTTCTTGAACTCAACCTTGATATCTTGCATTGTGTTTCTCTAACATAGAGTCTTCTTTGAAAAACTGGCAGTGAAGGTCTCTGAATTCATCTTGCACACAGGTCTTGAAAGCTTCACCCTTTTGGAAAACATATTCTTCAACTCATCAATTGCCTCTTCAAGAATCTTTATCTTCCAGTCCACACTATGCACCCATTTCTTGGACAGATTGTTCTTTGAATCATCAAAGACTTTATTTGCAATGAGAGTCTGCTCATCAGTTGTACTTATCTGTTTGAGATCTTGTATACAATCTACCCATAGTTTGAGCTCCTTTTCAAAACCAAGATGAATGACTGTGGTGAATCTTTGCTGAATTGAGAAAATATTATCATATACTTTATATGCTTCATCCATAAAATTCAGACCTTGAAACTAGCATATCATCTACCATTGCTTCCATTACCTTCCCATAGCAAGATGTTTATGAATGTCCTTGATAACTTGGACCTCCTCATTGGTTAGAACAACAGGGGGCATTGCATTTAGAGGAGTAGGATCAATTACCTTATCACTAGCTAGGAGGGATCTGATAAAGTCTAAGAGAACTTGTATATGCTCTTCAAGTTGCTCTTGAGACTGCTTTCCTTTTCTACTCTCTCAATCACCCTAGACATTGTTTCTTTCAAATTATGTACTTCACTTTCAGGGGTAGACTCTCCCAAAGGGATCCTTGTCAATTCCAAATCACTCATCATCAAATCTTTCTCATTCTTATCCACTTTAGGCTTAGAAATCTCCAAAAATTGTTGACCTTGAGAATCAAACACCAATCTGGAAGTGGTTTTTGCTTTCTTGGCAGGAGGAATTGGAGTTGTTCCTAGGAGAGCAGCCACTGCATCAAATTTGGGGACAACAATTTTGGATGGAGTCTTCCTTTTCTTACTATCTACAAATGGTTGAACCCAAGTAAATGAAGAAATAAAAGAGAAGAAGAAAAGTAGGCCCCAATGCTTAGAGTGAAATTGACCCTAAGGTGCATATGATACTTCCAAAATGGATGTCCCAACATTAGAAACATGCACCTCCTTGACTAGAGTCTCTTTGACAGATGATTCTAGAATGACCACGGTCTCAGCTTCCGAAGTATGATTCTTTTGCTTATCATCTTCTTCTTCCTCTTTTCTATGTTTGCCTCCTTCAAGGTTGCTTTCCTCATGGTCTCCAGTTCCTTCTTCTTCATCACCACAGAGATCAACAATTTGTTCAATATCCGATACTATTTCATATTGCTTTAGAGGAGATAAGAGCTTACCTTCCTCTTCAGCTGCCTCTTGCACCCTTTCCATCTTCTCAATTTCCCCTTTTTAGTATATACCAAGGTTGAAACTCCAGGGGAAGAGGCAACTGAGTTGATATCCCAGGTGTAGGAGTAGAGGCCTCTCTCTGAGATGAGGAAGCTTCCTGAGAAGGGGATGTAACTTTGTTGCTTCTGTAAGCTTTCATTCTCTTATCAAACCAAACCTTAGTTCTGACTATGATTGGCTTTATGATCTCTTGCAAGTTGTCCTTTTCCTTCTCAAACCAATCAATAGTTTCCAAGGAGTATGCTTGATGGTTCTATCAAACTCAAGAGATTGTAGCTCTTCATTATCATCCTGTAGCTCATCAGGTACCTTATAGATGCCAAAATCTTTGATTTGTTGTAAAGAAAGGTGACCATAGAATCTTCTCCTTGCTTCATAATTGTCTAAGCAATCTACCCAGTAGTCCTCCACATCAGGAAGGTGATGGAAATCCATTCTTACATTGTTGTCAATGAAACCTTTGATATCAAAACAAGACCTTTTCTGAAAGAAATGGAAATTGAAAGAAGCCACTGTTCTCTCAATATTCTGAGCATCTAAAGTAGTCTTACAAGTATAATTTCCAAGAGTGATTGGGAATTGTATACCTCCTATCTTCTTATCCTTGCAGTTTGTGCGCTTATCTAGTTGTCTGCAAATCTCTACCAAGGCAATCTTGTCATTGCAGTACATAGGAAGCTTGTATGGAGAGTCCTCAAAAGCATGCCAACCTAATATAGGAGAATTTTCTGAATTGAATATAATAACTTCCATAAATGGATATTAACTGCATGGCCTCATCAGAGAATCTTCTAGTTGTATCACCCTTCCAAAGAGCTAACTATGTACATTGTGAAAGCATCATTGACTCTCCTAAAATGATGATTGTTGTTCTTTAGGTCAACTTTGTGTAGTATTCATACACTGGAGCATTCTTTTTATCTTCATCTGGAGAAAGACCCAACCATTCCCTGTATGCTCCAACAATGTGTACATTAGATAAGAAGTCATGTAGAAATCATGAGTCCTATGTACATTAGCCAACTGTTCAGTCAAGTTAGCACAAATGATTTCTCCCCAGTCCAAATTTTGTTTTCCCTCACATATGATGTTGATGAAAGGACACATCCAATAATGAAATTCATTGCTTACGGGAGCCCCATTATCCTGGATAAGAGAATGATGATGTCGAGAGATCTTCTTTAAAATCACTTCGATACATGGCTTTGGGCAATCTAGAAGCTCCTTTCTTCGGGACCTTAAACTAGGATTTGGCTACCATGTTCTTATATTTATCGATTCTTGATCAAACAAGTTTTGAGCTTGTGCCCATGGAAAGGACATTGGCATCTTCAAATACTTGGAATTCCAAAGGCAACCCTTATACACCCACGTCCAATTTGGCAATGACATGTCCTTGGGAGTCGGTGATTTCTCTTGTATCAGGATCAAGTGAGAAGCACACGCCAAAATTGTGTCCGCGCATTGAACTGAGACTAGGAACCCTCCTACATGTGCTATTCCACAATATTTGATGTGTTGTGCCACAGGTTGTGGGTTTACATCATTGATTCATGCCCAAAAATCATTGAAATCCAAGTGTTGTACATCCGTGTCTCCTATATTAGGTACAAAGGTTTCAAGGGACGAAAGATGTTCATGGCCTTATAATGAACCTTCATAATGATGAGGAGGGCCGAGGAATAGGAGATGAGAAGGTATCTGCTTCAAGAAATATGGTGAGGCACAGGGGAGAATTATCCTTGAAAAACACACTAGAGGGCTACGAAAACCAACCTTCGACTTATTGAAAGAATGACAACCTTCACTGATCAGAAAACACTTTGAAATTTTGAAAATGGCGAAGGAAGTCTATGCTACGGCTAAAATCTTAGAACGGGGTGCACAAAGCTTAGGTTAAGACTGTGATGGTGAAGAGTGAACAACCCATCTGTTTATATAACCATGTTAGAGGAAGGTCAACAAGAATTAATTAATGAGGGCATTTAATGACTTGGGATATTTTGGAAACATTGTAGGCAGACCAACTTCCCATATAGTGCGGGTATGGTGGAAGAAGGTAGCACATGGGAGGCCCAAGTTTATGTGGGACATGAGGGATGCGAACACTCCAAAATTCCTGTGGTGGGAGAAGTGGAAAAAGCAGGTTTGTGGGGAAACAAAGTTCCAGGAGCATTCGGGACATTTGGAACATGAAGGACCAAAACTTCCGCACAAGACTAGTAGGAAGTGGAAATCGGGTAAATCGAGCGAGCGACGCCTGGAGCTCCACAAACATTGGGACACGAGTTCACCACAAGGCCGAAACACCTGTAGAACAAAGGGGACTTAGCGAATTTGAGGATTGCAGCAATTGCGGGGATGCGGGAACCAAGGACACTTGAGCATAATGGACAAAGGTTCATGCATAATCCAAAATTCCCAGTAACACAAAGAAAAGAAAAGGTAAATCAATGCGGGGAAGTCGGGGAATCGACCCGAGCTTGATGGAACATGGGACATGAGGGACACCAAAACCCGAAATACCCGCAAAACACAAAAAAAGTCCCAAAACTCAAAATTTCAGGAAATGACTAACTGTTGGAAATTATTTCTTCCCTCTCAGACCTTCACAAAGGTAAACAAATACCTTGTAAAAGACATCTTACCAATTTTTTTGAAGAATAAGGCCAAAAATACACACATTTTTGGGAAGGTGACAATAGTTGGCTCTTTCTGGGGATGAACTGACTTGAACAAAAGAGAACAAGGCATGACAAAGGACCCTAGAATCTCTGGGAAAGACCATTACAAAACCATTGGGCAATAGAGTAAAAAATGGGGCAATATAAAAGACACACACACACACAGATAACAAGGAACCACAAAAAAGACAAAAACGGGGACTATACAAGACTATACAAAGGACTACCCAATCACCTATGGACCTGAAACAACTTCAAATCTTTCCACTATATGGCAATGGAAGAGAGGTTCCATCCATATAGCTTAAATAAAATGAATTTTCACCAACAAAGTGTCTAATTTTGAAAGGACCCATCTAGAGAGAATCAAACTTACCATGACTTCCTCGAGGTTCTCACCTCTTGTCCTAGAGTAGGAAAATATCTCCAACTTGGAAAGTCCTGGATCTGGCTTTCTTATCAAACAATTGTTTCACCTTTTGTTGATGTGCAGTAATTATGTCCACCACCGTAACTTTGTCTTCGTCCTAACTTCTGTAGTACATGATTATTTTCTTCAGGCACTAGTGAAATTTGAATCCTCAATAACTTTCATTAATTGCAAGGGACAGTTCCACCATTCTTTGGTAGCCAAGCTTACTTTCCGTACACCACACTAGAAGGAGACATCCCAATTGCTCTTTTAGGTGTGATTCTATCTGCCCAAAGAGCATCATAGAGATTTTTGTGCCAATTCCTTTGAGATTCATTCACAAGTTTTCAAATAATAGTCACCAAATTTTTGTTTGTTGATTCTTCCTATCCATTTCCTTGAGGATAGTAATCGAAGAATGTGCAAGAGTAATCCCATGCTTCCAGCGCTTTTGGAGAATAGTCTCAAGATGTTGGAAATGATCCTCCCTCTTCTTAGAGAAAATAATCAAGTCATCAAGATATATTACAATGCACTTTCCCTTTAAATCACCAAAAACTAAATCCATTTCCCTTTGAAAAGTGGTACCAACATTGATGAGACCAAATGACATCCTTCTATACACAAAAAGTACCCCAAGGAGTTGTGAAAGTTGTCTTGTGTTGATTCGAGACATCTACTTCAATATGATTATACCCTGAGAAACCATCCAACATAGATAGCATCTTTGAGCTAGTGATAACTTGTAAGATTTGATCCATCATGGGGAGTGGGTAGTTATCCTTGAGGGAAGCCTGGTTTAAGTTTCAAAATCCACACAAATACGATCTCTCCACTCTTCTTCCTTACATGCACAATGTTGGCTATCCAGGCCAAATGATGAATAGGGAAAATTATCCTTGCATTCAACAACTTCTGAATCTCCTAGTGAATGGTATCTACAATCTTGGGATTGTATTTTTGATTTTTCGAAATGGCTTGATCCCTGGTTTTAGAGGAATATAATGTTGCATTCCTTTTTGGTTTGAAAGATTTTAAATCATCATATGAATAGGCCAACACATCAACATATCTTTTTAACAATGCAACCATTTTACTCCTTTCTTCCTAAGTGCAACACTTTCCAATATTAACAAGCTTAGGTTCTTCTTCACTCCCAATATTAATTTTCTCATGTTCTGTTGATTGGTGAACCCCATGAGATAATTTTGATTTGATATACCTATCATGTTTGTCAAACAAATCCTCTAGGATTACCAATCCTCTAGGTATCTTATTACCTTTCGTCTTATACAACCATCCTTATCAGATTCTTCTTCTACTCCTTCTTCAGTACAAAAAGATGATACAAAATCATGAGGAGCAACCTCACTTCCTTCAAAATATAGTTGGATGAAGTTTTCCTTAAGCTCAAGAAAAGAGAGCAAGTGCTGATCATCATTAAATACCTGCCAGTTATTGACATTATCTGGCACACTTGGTCTATGTATCATTTCGATTGTAAACTTCTCTTGAGAAAGTCAGGGTGAGGGATCAACAAGGATCCTGATACATACGGATAAGGCACTCAGCTTAGCTCTAGGCACAACCTCAATGGAGAAGGCATCCAATAACTCAATTGAATCCCATACCAAATTCCTGTAATGCTTGAGCCTTTTATTTTTACCTAAAACAACCCTTTGAATTGTTTGACAATAAGTTCTACATCTCCTCTGTGCACAAAGGTTCTTATTCCCATTTCTCTTGCCATTGCTAGACCCAAAAGAAGAGCTTCATATTCTCACTATATTATTTGTATTTTCAAATTACAACTTATAAGAGAAAGGGTAAGACTTATTTTCAGGAGAAAACAAAACCACACCTGCTCTAGAACCAATTGAAGAAAACTACCATCAAATTCAAGAATCCAAACACCATTAGGATCATCTATCACACCTTGGGATCCTTCATCTCATCTTCTGACATGATCATGTAATTACCATGACCAATGTCTTCATAGAGAATTTGTGCTTTAGGGTCATCTATTTTCTAGCACAATATACTCATTTTGTCTTTTAGGTAACAAATTATTCATCTTTCCATTAACCAAGATGAGAGCATGTGACCAATCCATTTGAATTTCTCCTCCCACTTCTTTACAAAAATTTCTACTCAGCAACATACCATAGGATGGAGGAATGTATGCTACTAAAATGGTAGCTTTGACCCTTTTCTCTGGGAAAGCAACAAAAGCTACTTGTGCATCCTTGATCCTTCCTACAAGTGGAACCTCCTTACTTTCCATAGAATAACATGAACCAAATGTGTGTGTCAAATTCAAGCCTAAAGCATGAGCAACTTTAGTAGGCATCACATTGTCTGATGCTCCTGAATCAATAACACAATTACTAAGCCTATGACCAACTATAAGTAGTGTGACATAGAAGGGATCAATCTTTTTAGTTGTAGAAGGTGCTGCAACCATCAAATTTTGTTGAGGTGACGAGGTGGGAGTAGGCAATAGGCCTTTGGAAGTGGTAGATGATGAGTTAGGTTTGGATTTGAAAACTTGAACTACCTGGCAAAGGCATCAAGGTGAGTTTGATAGAACTCAACTTCAAAAATTTGGATCTTGGTTTTCTTGATATGATCAATTATGTCAAAAGATCCAAAGGTAGATGGAGAATCTACATTAGAAGAGGTGGAAGCCTTAGGCTTATTTTTAGTAGTTGAGGTTGTTTTGGACATAGAGGTTGAAGTTATATTATCTTTAGGTGCGAAAACAAAGAGGTAGAAGTGTTACTTACCTTTTGGTGGAAGTGGTAGGATAGGCTCCTCTTTTAGCAACAACTGGAATAGTGATCGAACCTCTTTGGATTTCTTTGTAGGCTAGGTCACCTCCTTTTTGTTCATCTGTTCTCTGGTCATAACAACATATGATTCATTGTTCATATCTATCACTACTTCATCATAATTATCTTCATCATCATCAACCCCTTCGGTGGTAAGGAAATTAACTTGAGAATCACTTGCTTCTTCTGAGCCTCTTCTACTTCTTCCTTAGGCTCTCATACTCCTCAACCTCTACTTCATCTTCAAGCTCTTGAACTTCACACGTTGCATTGAATGGAACCTTAAGAGGAGGTGCTTCAATTTCTAGTTTGGGCTGAGTAGAAGGAAAATGATTTCGGGGTTGAAAATTTCTCCTTGGAATATCTTTATAAGGAGTGTTTTGAGCCAATTGCTTCTTGATTGCTATAAGATCATTCACCAATTTTTGTACCAGTTGATCAAAATTGGTTCTATGAAGAAGAAGCTTTAGCTTTAGGAGGTTCCTTTTTTAATTTTCCAGACATTATGAGATCATCTTCGACACTTATGGCCAAACGTTGATCATCATCCAAAGTGGAAAGATTAGCCCTTCTCAATGCTATAGCTTACCTCTGAAATTGTGCATTTAGGAAGAAACATTTCTGAATTTGATCCACAGGATGAGTGGCTACTAGAATTTTATTCACCAGTTTGTTAAATCTTGCCACAAACTCTCGCATGGGCTCATATGGTTCTTTCTTTATCTGAGAAATTTGGGCAAGGAGAGCATGCACATCCTTAGTGGGTTTGAACCAATTTTCAAACTGAGTCCTCATGGTATCCCAATTAGTGATAACCTGAAGGGAAGATGATAGAAAATAGTTTGCAACATTGTCTTGGAGTGTTTCTACAAAGAGCTAATGAGACATCTTTTCATGCTCGACTCTAAGAACTCCACAAGCCATGATGAATGCAACAATGTGTTCATCTGGGTGTACCTTCCCATCTCCTCTTGAATTTAGGAAATTCTTTCTATTCCCTTTTGGGAGATCATGTAATGGTTGAGCAAGAGCCAAAGGTCCAACCCATTGTCCCCAAGGTAGAGGTGCTTTGCCATTCTTGGAAAAATGGTTTGTAAAGGGACTACAACTCCAGCCAACACCAAAGCTTGGATGTTAGGGCTTGATTGTGTTTGAAAATCAACGTTCTCTGCAACTCTATCCTTAGTAGGAGTGCTTGTGGATCTTGTTCTTCTATTCCTTCTTTTAGAGTCAAAATGAAGCCTTGTTGTTCCAGTAATTGAAAATATGGATCTTCAATACCTGTGCTCTCTGGCCTCATGTGTATATCTCTATCCACCAGTGTGTTGTTGTTGTTGGTTTGATTGAAGTTGTTTTGGTGGGATGCACAAAACGTGCCCCACGGTGGGTGCCAAAAAATTGTTGGTTGTTAAATTTGACTTGAGGAAAAACAATAGTCAGGGGAAAATAGTCCCTCTCTTTATGGGAGAGGTTCCCTTATTGAACACACAAACAAACAAACAAATCTACTTATTTACAAATGTACAAACTATCAATATTTTAATGAGGATTTTGATGCTTTAGATGTCTTCATCTCATAAGATTTCAATACAGAAGAAAAGAATATAGAAGAATTAATAGCTCAGGAATGAAGAAAGCGACACTTTTAGATATATAGATCTCAGAGTAATACCTTACTTATGCATGCATGAGTAATAAATTTTTAATCATACATATTTGAATACATGACATATATGCAATAGACACAAAGTTCTAAGCATAACATCAACTAAAAGACACAAAGTTTCTTATTCAAATATATATATATATATATATATATATATATATATAACCCACATGAATCAGATAGAGAGCAGAAACAAACAAAACACAGGAAAGGATGAGAGTAGAACTTCTTCTGTATTACTTGCCAATTTAATATCCTTACATCAAAACATCAAAATCCAACCCCATTAAAATGAAAAGTGAGGTCTTTTATAGCCACTTGGGTAGTTACAAACCGAGTCTTTTCAGTTTCCCTTCTTTTAATGACTCATTAATGCTTAATCAAAAGCATCACAAGTTGGCCTAAATTACAAAATACATCATTAACATAATGCCAACTTTTAAGAATATAAAAGAGTTTAAAAGAAGGACTCAAGCACTAGTTGAAGGGACATTTGAAGAGGAAGCAACCACAATCTTTTTCTTCAATATCTGATTTCTAAATTTGACCAATACTCCAGCTATTTCCATGCCTCTTGGGATGGTGGTGTTGGCAATGGCATTTTTCCAAAAGTTTAAGCAACCTTCCATTTCTTCCCAAAAATATCCATTCTGTGAAAAACCTTTGATTGCCTCAATGATTATAGTCTGTAGTGCACAAATTTCTTTCACCTTTTCTTTGGTTATATCCTCAGACCTGAATAATTTTTCTTTGATGAGGTTCTTGAACTCAACCTTGATATCTTGCACTTGTGTTTCTATTGACAAAGTCTTCTTTGAAAAATTGGCAGTGAAGGTCTCTAAATTCATCTTGCACACAGTCTTGAAATCCTCACCCCTTTGAAACATATTCCTCAACTCATCAATTTCCTCTTCAAGAATCTTTATCTTCCAGTCCACACTATGCACCCATTTCTTGGACAGATTGTTCTTTGAGTCATCAAAGACTTTATTTGTAATGAGGGTCTGCTCATCAGTTGTACTTATCTGTTTGAGATCTTGTATACAATCTACCCATAGCTTGAGCTCCTTTTCAAAACCAGTGATGAATGTGGTGAATCTTTTTTGAATTGAGAAAATATTATCATATACTTTATATGCTTCATCCATAAAATTCAGACCTGAAACTAGCATATCATCAACCATTGCTTCCATTGCCTTCCCATAGGTAACATGTTTATGAATGTCCTTAATAACTTGGACCTCTTCATTGGTTAGAACAACAGGAGGGGGCATTGCATTCAGAGGAGTAGGATCAATTACCTTATCACTAGCTAGGAGAGATATGATAAAGTCTAAGAGAACTTGTATATGCTCTTCAAGTTTGCTCTTGAGACTGCTTTCCTTTTTCTACTCTCTCAATTACCCTAGACATTGTTTCTTTTAAATTGTGTACTTCACTTTCAGGGGTAGACTCTCCCAAAGGGATCCTTGTCAATTCCAAATCACTCATCATCAAATATTTTCATTCTTATCCACTTTAGGCTTAACAATCTCCAAAAATTGCTGACCTTGAGAATCAAACACCAATCTGGAAGTGGTTTTGCTTTTTTGGAAGGAGGAATTGGAGTTGTTCCTAAGAGAGCAACCATTGCATCAAATTTGGGGACAACATTTTGGATGGAGTCTTCCTTTTCTTACTGTCTACAAATGGTTGAACCCAAGTAAATGAAGAAATAGAAGAAGAAGGAACAATAGGCCCCAATGCTAGAGTGCTCATTGACCTAAGGTGCAGTAACTGATACTTCCAAAACAAATGTCCCAATATTAGAAATATGAACCTCCTTGACTAGAGCCTCTTTGATAGATGATTCTGGAATGACCATGGTCTCAGCATCCAAAGTATGATTCTTTTGCTTATCATCTTCTTCTTCCTCTTTTTTGTGTGTGCCTCCTTCAAGGTTGCTTTCCTCATGGTCTCCAGTTCCTTCTTCTTCATCACCACAGAGATCAACAATTTTTTTTCAATATCCGTCTTTTTCAGATTGCTTTGGAGGAGATAAGATCTTACCCTCCTCTTCAGCTACCTCTTGCACCCTTTCCATCTTCTCAATTTCCCCCTTTTTAGTATATACCAAGGTTGAAACTCTAGGAGGGAAGAGGTAGTCCTGAGTTGATATCCCAGGTGTAGGAGTAGAGGCCTCTCTCTGAGATGAGGAAGCTTCCTGAGAAGGGGATGTAACTATGTTGCTTCTGTAAGCTTTCATTTTCTTATCGAACCAAACCTTAGTTCTGACTATGATTGGCTTTATGATCTCTTGCAAGTTTTCCTTTTCCTTCTCAAACCAATCAATAGTTTCTAGAGGAGTATGCCTAATTATTCTATCAAACTCAAGAGATTGTAGCTCTTCATTATCATCCTATAGCTCATCAGGTACCTTATAGATGCCAAAATATTTGATTTGTTGCAAAGAAAGGTGACCATAGAATCTTCTCCTTGCTTCATAATTGTCTGAGCAATCTGCCCAATAGTCCTCCACATCAGGAAGGTGATGGAAATCCATTCTTACATTGTTATCAATGAAACCTTTGATATCAAAATAAGACCTTTTCTGAAAGAAATGGAAATTGAAAGAAGCCACTATCCTCTCAATATTATTAGCATCTAAAGTAGTCATACAAGTATAATTGCCAAGAATGATTGGGAAATGTATACCTCCTATCTTCTTATCCTTACGCAGTTTTGCAAATTATCTAGGCGATTGCGTGTAAAATCTCTACCAAGGCAATCTTGTCATTATAGTACATAGGAAGCTTGTATGGAGAGTCCTCAAAGCATGCCAACCTAATATAGGAGAATTTTCTGAATTGAATATAATAACTTCCATAAATGGATATTAACTGCATGGCCTCATCAGAGAATCTTCTAGTTGTATCACCCTCCAAGAGCCTAACTATGTACATTGTGAAAGCATCATTGACCCTCCTAAAATGATGATTGTTGTTCTTTAGGGTCAACTTTGTGTAGTATTCATACACTGGAGCATTATTTTTATCTTCATCTAGGAGAAAGGCCCAACCATTCCTGTATGCTCCAATAATGTACATTAGATAAGAAGTCATGTAGAAATCATGAGTCCTATGTACATTAGCCAACTATTCAGTCAGGTTAGCACAAATTATTTCTCCCTTGTCCAAATTCTATTTTCCCTCGCATATGATGTTGATGAAATGACACATCCAGTAATGAAATTCATTGCTTACGGGAGTCATCGACACTAAAATTTTCCTTCGTAATTTCTATTTCATTAATGTATGTATTAGGAATAGGATGTTGTTAAGTATAATTAGTAATAGCGTCGATAGAATATAACGGTCTTTCTTGAATACTGACTTGCATGAATAACGTATAGTACGGCAATAGTCAAAAGTACAATAGGAATGTTGTGGTAAAAAGTAAATAGTTGTCGTAAGTGGTCCGGTAATGTTAAAATGTCAAAGTTGGGGTAAGAAGAGAAGCGGGGTTTACATGATTAGGAATTAGAAATATTATATTGGTAATAAGGACAAGGAGTGAGGTCATAAATATTTTGTATATTTTATTTGTAAAAAGTCTAAAAATGTGGAACACATGTGGTGATAAGGTTTATCTTATCTTAAAAGATAAGCGTACATGTACGAGATAAGAGTTAAGGTATGGAATATGATTCGTCGAGTGAATTTCTTATCCTATCTTAGAGATATGATGGATAAGCCTAGAATTCTATAAATAAAGAGGCCACCCCCTCATTTAGCATAGAAGGAAGTAGTGAGAAATATTGTAGGAATTGTGCGAAAGGAAGCCATCGGTTTAAAGGTGTGTTGAAGAAGCCATTAAGAGGTGTAATTGTAAAGTTTCTCCCATAGTCTTGGTGAAAGGCAAGTGAAGTCAATAACACTTGAAGTACCTCATGGGTGAGATTGTAACAATTTCATGTTAATATTATAATTTACTTTGATATTTCAGATTTATCATCATTCCTTCTTATTATAGTCTATGGTATTCTTGTGTTATGTTTGTTGTTGTGTTTCCAGATTACATCCACCAAACTAAAGGCTGTGCATTAGTAAATAATCATAGCACGAGGAGTTCCCGGTGAAGAATTATCATAGTGCCGGATTGGTGATGACATTTTGGTTTCGTTGCTGGGACCATTCCTCGTTGGTGGATTTTCTGGAGAGATATTCCCACTTAGTCAAAAATCAATTGGAGGGTAACCTTATTTTTACTGTGCATAGTAGTTACCATGGTAAAGTCATTTTTGCCGTGAATAGTAGTTACCATGGTAAAGTCATTTTTGCTATGAATAGTATTTATCACAGTAAAGTCACTTTTTACCGTGAATAGTATTTACCGCAGTAACTTCACTTTTTACCGTGAATAGTATTTACCGCAGTAACTTCACTTTTTACTGTGAATAGTGTTTACCACAAGAAAATCAGTTTTACCGATAAGTCAAGTTTTACCATAGTTACCGTGGTCATTTGTATTTTCTTTGTAGAAAAGGTGTAAAGTCACTTTCTATTACAGTGATTCCAATTATTTGTGCACATAAGTCTTGTTGATTGTACTTGTGGGTTGGTATTTTACGGTGGTTACTTTTGAAAATGGGGAAGATTCCTGTTTTTTCAGCCCAATCTAATGAAGATGCTTCCTCTTTCATTCAAGAGTTTAAACGATCTTGTATTTGTAATGGCCTTATAAGAAGGGAACAATGGATTGAATTTTTTCCTACCTTTTTGGATGGTTCAGCACTTAGGTGGTTTGAAACACTAGGTGAAAATGTAAAAAACTCATGGGATTTATTAACTGAAAGTTTTCTTGAAGAATTTGGTGAACAACAGAAATATGTAGATCTCATGATCGAGATCACAAAGCTATCCCAAGGAGAGAAGGAGAAGATAAGGGATTATCATGCTCGTGTTCTAGAGCTAAGGAGGAAGCTTGATGCCCAGATCCGGAAGGAAGGATTAGTGGATGGGTTGATGAATGGTGTGGATAATCTCCTATGTAAGCACTTCATTCTTGGGATGAAGCCAGAGATCAGACAACGAGTGAAGTATGACCGCCCAACTACCATTGAACAAGCAAAGGAGATTGCAAGAAGGCAAGAAGAAAGCATGGAAGAGGAGCCCAAAGAAATTGTTGCTAAAGTAGAGCCTACACCAGCACCTTTGGTCCAGAATCCACAACCACTCCCGGTGAGCACAAATATTTCTCCTAGTACATCTACTGAGTATGAAGATCTGCTCAAAAAGATGGGTCAATTAACTATTAATCTTCTTCAAGGAAAAGAATTTAGTTCTCAGGGAGGAGATAGAGGTCCAAAAAGAAATATTTCTGAAGTTGTTTGTTATGGTTGTTATAAAAGGGTCATTATAAGTATAATTTTCCGAGATAGAGCTTCTACATCTAGTAAAGGAGATAATGATAAAGGAAAAACAATTGTGAATTCTTTTGATGTAGTAGATAAGAGCATAAATAATGAAGTAGATGTGTTTGTAACAAAAAGAAAGAAAGAAAAAGATAATCAAGATGGAAATGACCCTAAGAAGATGAAAGGAGAAACTAGTAAGAAACATAGGAGAAAAAAGTTGGGTGTGCGGGATTTTTGATTTCACGGGGGCAAGGACCATACTTCATCTTGGAAGATCTGTCCAAAAGGCTGCAAATATTACATATGGTCAACTCTTGGCTATGTCTTCGGAGAAGAGGTGGGAGTTGCAAAGTGGACTCAATGCTTGACGAAGGAAGGAGGTTGAGGTCCCGTTTTGGAGGTAGAGCGGATCCCTATGCTCACAAGCCGAGTTATGTAATGGTATTTCAATTCATGATGTCTTAGTTGATGGAGGTGCTGCGGTTAATGTAATGACCTAGTTTGTAATGAATATGTTGGGTTTAAAAATTGATCGCCCCTCAACACTTATGTTAAGGTTATGAAATAAGGAAAAACTAAACCGAGAAGGTGTAGTTTCAAATGTGGCAATATCATTATGGGTGTTGTATGTGTGGTAGACTTTCGGGTGATGAAAAATGGTACTATTGCGTACCCAATCTTCTTTGGGAAGACCATGGCTAAGGAGAGTTCATGCAAGAAACTACTGGAATGAAGGTTTCATGACACTTGGGCATGGTGGAGAGAGGGTGAAGATAAACGTGATCCTCGACATCATAAAGCGAGAACTGTGGATTCAAGTGATGAAACTGATGATTAGACATCCTCTGATTACTTTAGTACCAGTGAAGTGGACACCGAAGATGAAGAAAGTGAGGTTGATGTTTCGGTCATGGATATCCTTCCAGTCACACCGACTCATGACCCCATAAAATTATCTGAAGAAGAAATTGATGATCGTCTCCAACAAATAAATATTGGTGATCTTGTGATGGAGAGTGAGAAGGAATCCTACCTCCAGCTCTTTCGAAGGTACATACACATATTCACTTTTGATTACAAGGAACTCCGTCAAGTAAGTTGGGTAGAACATTCTATTGAGTTGGTAGATGGTGCTAAGCCCATAAAGCAAATGCCATATAGAATGAATCCTAATTTTTCCAAGACTGTAAAAGAAGAAATAGATAAGTTGCTTGATGTAGGATTCATATTTGCTATGGAGAATTCAGAATGGGTTTATCTCATTGTGATCTCAATAAAAAATAATGGGAAGCTACGCATTTGTGTTGATTACAGGAAGCTCAATAAGGCAACAAAGAAGGATCATGACCCTCTTCCATTTTCAGATCAGATCTTGGACGAAGTAGCTGGCCAAGAGTGCTATAGTTTTGCTTTGATGGATATAACGGCTCTGACCAAGTTCGTATAACAAAGAAATATCAGCTAAAGACCATGTTCACCACTCCTTGGGGAACGTTTTCTTATAGAGTTATGCCTTTTAGGTTGTGTAATGCTCCGGAAACATTCCAGCATTTGATGAATAGGGTGTTCGAACCCTACATTGGGACCTTCATCAGAGTATTTCTGGATGATTTTTGCATCTATGGGAGCAAGTTGGACCACCTGCACCAAATGGAGACAACATTTCAAAGGTTAGATGAAGCACAAGCCTCACTAAACCCTACAAAGTGTGACTTTGGATGTTAAAGGCGTTTTGTTAGGGCATGTTGTATCCGAGAGATGGTATTGTGTGATCTGATAAAGTTTCAAAAATCAAAGAGTTACCATTTCCTATGAATAGAAGTAAGTTGAGATCATTTTTAGGCCATGTGGGGTACTATAGAAGGTTCATCAAGAATTTCTCAAAGATTGCACAGCCACTAACCTAGTTCTTGAAGAAGGATGTTACTTATGAACCAGAAATAAGGCGCATGAAGCTTTTGGACAAGCGAAGGAAGCCACAGGTGTCTTCACCTATTTTAAAGAATCTAGATTAGAGCAAGCCATTCATTGTGTACACCGATACCTCGGATGCAACACTAGGAAGTACTTTGAGCAAAAAGGATGAAAATGGGAATGAACATCCAATTTACTTTGGGAGCGAGACAAATGAGCGATCTTGAGGTAAACTATCTTGTAACTAAAAAAGAGGCTCATTATCATTTTTTTAAAGAAGTTTAGGAATTACTTGCTAGGGTAAAAATTTCTAGTTGTAATAGATCATCAGGCTCTAAAATATATTGTAAATAAGCCTAACCCATCAGGGAGGATAGCAAGATGGATAATTTTGCTACAAGAATTTGAATTTGATATTATAGATAGGCTAGGAAAGAAGCATGTCAATGCAGATGCACTCTCTCGAGCCTATGATGGTTTAGGATCATCTTGTGATGATGATGATTTCCCCGATGCAACATTGTTATCCCTTGACACAATCCCTAGTGAATACATAGATATTTGGAATTATCTGAATGAATTCAAGTTTCCTGATGGTGCCAATGCAAAGACTAAGAGAAATATTACTCAAGCCAGTCGTCCATATTCTATTATGCATGGAGTATTATTTCGAATAGGACTGATGGACAAGTCAAGAGGGTAGTTGGACGTGATCAAGGGAAGGAACTGCTAGAAGAATTCCACAATGGTACATGTGGAGGGCACTTCTCTGGACAACTTACAACAAGAAGGATCTTGGATGCAGGTTATCACTGGCCCACTCTTTTTAAAGATTGTTATAATTATTGTAAGACATGTGATATTTTTCAAACACATGGTAACCGTAAGACTTCATCAACTCCATTATGTCCTATTCTTCCACTTGGTCCCTTTGAAAAGTGGGGAATAGACATTGTAGGTCCACTTCCAACTACCTCACACCAAAATAAGTATATTGTAGTTGCCACAGATTATTTAACCAAGTGGGTTGAAGCTAGGCCATTGTAAACAACTTCCATGGATGAGGTGACAAGGTTCATATATGAACGCATTGTCACGGATTTGGTTGTCCATTAGAAATTGTAACATATCAAAGAAGCCACTTCATTAATGAGGTGGTAGAATCCTAGTCAATAAGTTTTCTACTAAGCACGGGAAGGCAACAACATATAAGCCAAGCACAAATGGACAGGTGGAACGAACAAATTTTGTGTTATGTCAAATTCTAGCAAAAGATGCAGCCTTGTAGGTACATAAATGGGATAAAAGGATTCATGCAACATTGTGGGCATATAGGGCAACATCAAAGTCAGCAACATGATACTCCCCATTTCAGTTGGCTTATGGCATTGATCCAATTCTTCCTATTGAGTTTGATATTCCCACGGTCAGAGTAATGAAAAATGAAAGAATGGATGAAAGTGATTCAGTAAAAGAAAGGTTGGTACATCTTCATTTGCTAGAGGAAATGAGGAAATAACAAAGGATCTGAAGCTATAAGAAGAAAATGAAGCAGAAGGAATACTTTGATCAAAAGATCCGGTGGTCTCCATTTCATGTGAATGACTTGGTTCTAGTATATGATTCTAGATACAAAAAAGAAGACAGAGAAAATTTATTCCAAAATGGATGGGGCCCTACAAAATAGCAGTTGTGCATGAAAATGGTACGTCATTTGGAGGAATTGGATGGCACTCCCATTACGAAATGGGTCAACCACGACAAGTTGAATATTTTCCAAGCACCAGAAGAGTCTACTCCGAGGATGGAGTAGAAGCTAGGAAGGGGGAAGATGTCGACACTAAAATTTTCCTCCGTAATTTCTATTTCATTAATGTATGTATTAGGAATAGGATGTTGTTAAGTATAATTAGTAGTAGCGTCGATAGAAGATAACGGCGCCGCCACATTATTTACGCCAATAATGTATAGTACGTCGATAGTTAAAAGTACAATAGGAATGTTGTGGTAAAAAGTAAATAGTTGTCGTAAGTGGTCCAGTAATGTTAAAATGTCAAAGTTGGGGTAAGAAGAGAAGTAGGGTCTACATGATTAGGAATTAGAAATATTATATTGGTAATAAGGACAAGGAGTGAGGTCATAAATATTTTGTATATTTTATTTGTAAAAAGTCTAAAAATGTGGAACCCATGTGAAATGATAAGGTTTATCTTATCTTAAAAGATAAGCTTACATGTACAGATAAGAGTTAAGGTATGGAATATGATTCGTCAGAGTGGATTTCTTATCCTATCTTAGAGATAAGATGGATAAGCCTAGAAGTCTATAAATAAAGAGGCCACCCCCCTCATTTAGCATAGAAGGAAGTAGTGAGAAATATTGTAGGAAGTGTGCAAAGGAAGCCATCAGTTTAAAGGTGTGTTGAAGAAGCCATTAAGAGGTGTAATTGTAAAGTTTCTCCCATAGTCTTGGTGAAAGGCAAGTGAAGTCAATAACACTTGAAGTACCTCATGGGTGAGATTGTAACAATTTCATGTTAATATTATAATTTACTCTGATATTTCAGATTTATCATCATTCCTTCTTATTATAGTCTATGGTATTCTTGTGTTATGTTTGTTGTTGTGTTTCCATATTACATCCACCAAACTAAAGGCTGTGCATTAGTAAATAATCATAGCACGAGGAGTTCCCGGTGAAGAATTATCATAGTGCCAGATTGGTGATGACAGAGCCCCATTATCCTGGATAGGAGAATGATGATGTCAGAGAGTTCTTCTTTAAAATCACTTCGGTACATGGCTTTAGGCAATCTAGAAGCTCCTTTCTTTGGGACCTTAAACCAGGATTTGGCTACCATGTTAATATATTTATCAGATTCTTGATCAAACAAGTTTTGAGCTTGCACTAAAGAAAGGACATTGACGTCTTCAAATCTTTGGAATTCTAAAGGCATCCCTTATACACCCCCACATCCAATTTGGATGAAATGTCCTTGGGAGTCGATGATTTCACTTGTATCAAGATCAAAGTGAGAAGCGCACACAAAAATTGTGTCAGCGCATGAAACTAAGATTGAGAACCCTCCCGCATGTGCTATTCCACAATATTTGATGTGTTGTGCCACAGTATAGGTTTGCATAATTTATTTGTGCCAAAAATCATTGAAATTTATGGAATTGGGATTGCGGAATAGTGTTATGATTTAATAACAAACAAAATCATACACACATGATCTAAAAATCCCCAAAATCTATAGCAATGGAAGTATAAACTAGAATAATCCAAATAAAAAAAGTACACACACATAATACAACATGTATCATGGTTTACCCGATGTGGGCTACATCCACCAAAGATAGAGATTTCATATATATAGTATAACAAGAGTACAAACTAACTCTTGAATACAAGAGTACAATGTATCTCTCCAAGAGTAACTCCTCTCTTCAAGATCTCTAAACGAATATGCATGAGTGCACTACATCCGTGCCTCTAAACACCACCATCAAATCTCACATAACTAGGAACCACTTTGCATCTCTGAATTGCTACCAAGTTCTTTGTGGATCTGTAACAAGACCTCTCACATGGAGTCTCGCACAATGTGCAACCATGATTGTGCACCAAGAAGTAAGTATGTCTTTCCATCACTGCATCAACCTGTGCAAACATGAAGACAACCTCCTCTATAATATCTAGATCTACATGGATCAACAATACAACATGATCTCATGGATCTATGAATACAAGATCTCACAACAACCTATGGATCTAACAATATAAGAATAGATCTACATGGATCAACAATACATCATGATCTCATGGATCTACAATACAAGATCTCACCAACATGTGGATCTACAAGAAGAAACTCTATGTGCTTTGCATACTATGTAAGCCATTACAATTAGACAAGACAATACAAAGGAAATACAGAAGAAGACATAACCACCTTCTCACCATTTAGATGTACTTGCTATTTCCTTTTGTCCAACTTCTCTCCATTGAAACTCTGTCTTCATGCAACCTTTTTCCTTCTTTTTCTTCTTCTTCATCTTCAACCAAGGAGAATTAACATTCTTCCTCTATCCTTATGTTCTATCCCTAGTTTTCTAGCTTATATAAGCTTAGATAAACTTAAGGCACCTTAGCTATGCATTTACAAACTTTAGATCAACTTTATAACAAAGTTAGATCTAATTCACGTGAGTTAAATATAAACTTCCACGCACAGGTAACCGTTGATGGTTAACCTGACTCGAGACGGTTACCCTGACCAGTGATGGTTACCCTGATAATGACCGGCGCTGGTTACCCTTTGACCGATGCCAACTACGAGTAAACCAAAAAGTGTAAATCATGCTAAGCGTGAAGTAATTCATCTCTACAATCCTAACATGAAATGCAAGTGTTTTTCATCTGTGTCTCCTCTATTAGGTACAAAGGTTTCAAAGGACGAAAGATGTTCATGGACCTTATAATGAACCTTCATAATGATGATAGAGGGCCAAGGAACAAGAGATGAGAAGGTATATGCTTCAAGAAATACAGGTGAGGCACATGGGAGAATTATCCTTGAAAAACAGAGATATGGCTACGAAACCCGACCTTCGATTATTTACGAATGAGAGCCTTCACATGATCGAGAAAACACTTCAAAAATTTGAAAATAGCGAAGGAATTCTGTGCTATGGCTAAAATATTAGAACGAGGTGCACAAATATTAGGTTAAGACTGTGATGGTGAAGAGTGAGCAACCCATCTCGTTTATATAACCCTGTTAGAGAAAGGTTGACAAGAATTAATTAATGAGGGCATTTAATGACTTGGGATATTTTGAAAACATTGTAGGCATACCCGACTTCCCATATAGTGTAGGTATGGCGGAAGAAGGTAGCACAGAGGCCTAAGTTTATGTGGAATATGAGGGACGTAAACACCCAAAATGTCTAGAGTGGGAAAAGTGCGGCAAAAATGGGTCTCAAGGGGAGATAGAGTGCAGGAGCATTCGGGACATTTGGCAAATGAAGGACCAAAACTTCGCACAAGACTAGTGGGCAATGGAAATTGTGTAAATCGGGTGAGTGATGCACTTGGAGATCTTTGGGACATTGGGACACGAGTTCACCGCAAGGACGAAATGCCCGCAGAAAAGCGGGGACTTAGCGAATTTGAGGATTGCGGCAATTACGGGATGCGGGGGCCGACGACAACTGAGCACAAGGGAAAAGTGTTCATTACAAATCTAAAACACCTGCAACACAAAGAAAATATAGCTCAATGTGGGAATTCGGGAATTAACAAACTAATATCTTGATGGTACATGGGACATGAGGACCACCAAAACCCAAAATACCCGTAAAACACGAAAAAGTCCCAAAACTCAAAATTTCAGGAAATGACTAACTATTGAAAATTATTTCTTCCCTCTTAGACCTTCACAGAGGTAAACAAAGACCATGTAAAAAACATCGTACCAATTTTTTTTTATGAAGAATAAGGCCAAAAGTACACACATTTTTGGGAAGGTGACAACACCTTTTAAAAACCTAACTAACGTTTTCAAGTTAAGACACTAACATATGGCTTAGTTAGCCATTATCCAACATTACATAACATTTTCATCTTAAACCACCTCTAGGACTTTATTTCACCTATTTTACCTATTTACAACCTTTACCACCTTTCTCTAACCCAAAATACCCCTTTACATCTCTTGAAGACATCATTTACAATTTGAAAATTTGAATTTGCAAAAGGTGGGAAAATACATTTGAGCCTCTAATTCAAATTTCTTAAACTCTAAATGACTCAAAACCATTCCAATTGACCCCTTATACCTTTCTAATCATGACCAAGATGTATTTTTCTCAAAATTGACTTTCTTTCTTGATGTCTTTGCATCATACTCTTGAAGTAGAGAAAAGAACTCTTATATTTTTAACTCCATAATTATATACCTAAAATTTTAAGAGGATTTCCAACTTCTTTGCATGTTCTGATCCATCTTCTACTCCCTACTGTCCTTGACCATTCTTGGACCACCTACATCCCATACACATGGTTTGAAACTTGCATTTGCTTTGAAATTACATCATTTTTTAAAATTCCTTCTTCATTTCCCTCATCTTCATTGCTCCATCAGTTGTACCTGCACACACAAACATGAAAACAACAAATATAGATTCTTCATCATGTTTTGTCACATTATTCATCCTTGTATGGATCTCATCTAACTGGTTTTCATCTTTTGTCTTGCTTGAAAGGACAAATATTTTATCCATTTGCTTCAATTTCTTGCTTGTTTGCTTGCTCATTCAACTTATCCACCATACCAAATTGTTCTATGCCTATACCTACACCTTATTTTCCCTCACTTACATCATTATTTTCACAAGAAATCATCATTTTATCAGTTGTACCTTCACTCATTTTATTTTCATCCACCATGCACACTAAATCTTGCAAAAGATCACCTAGTTCTTCATCTTTTTTTCCATCACAATCACCCAATGAAATGAAGTCATTCACATCAAACTCATCTACTTCATGTTTCACACATTCACTATGAAATTCATCATCCACCATTTCAAGAAATTCATCTAGAGAAGATTCAATTTCAGTTAGCAAATTAGTAGATTTTGAACTTGAATCACTTACCTTGATTTCATCTTTGCATACCTTGACTCTTCATCTTCTAGGCAAGCTAAGAAATTGATAATGACCTCTTCTTCTTCATTCAATCTTTGAGTTTCATTGCATACAACCTCTTTGATGACTTCTTCTTCTGATTTGCTTACTTCTTTCTTCATTTTCTTGAGTTTTCTTTCTTCTTGTTTGATCATTTCCTTCAACTTTTTCTTTTGTTCTCTTCTCACAATTGACTGTATAGGCCACTTGATCTTCTTTTTGATTATTATTCCAAACTGATCTTCATCCCTCTTCATGTTCTCTTCCATCACTATCATTTGTTCCACATCTTCTTTCAACTTTGCAATCTCCTCTTGCATCCATTGTTCTCTCTTCTTTGTTATCTCTCTCTTCTTTTCCTCTTTTCTCTTCTTTTCCTATTTTCTCTTCTTTTATTTTTCTTATTTCGATTTCTTCATCTTATCTTTTATGACTCTTAGCAATTCCTCTATCTCCATTTGGTCTTGTTCCATACCAAAGACCAACTCATCCATCTTCACTCTCTTGAAAAGTTTGTTTCACCTTGCCACTTCTCTTTCACACCTCACCTAGGATTTCAATACGGTCTTTTGGTGTCTTATTTCTTTCTCTTTTATTTCCTTCACCATTTCAATTCTTCTTAGCCACTTCACCTATCAATCTCAATCACATACTCACATTACATGGTTATTAATCAAATAATTCAATTTCCTCTCACTTTGATACCACATGATGTGGAAGAACATAGGAATTTCATCCACTCATCAAAACAAAATAAAAAACCAATCACTTCATTCTTTAGTTATCATGTTTTTAACTCCTTCATGTAATATATAACCTTCCACTCATGCATATATCCTACTCTCTCCTACCTTACCATTCCTTTATAATCATCCTTATCCACGAGATCAAGGAATTTGATTAAATCTCTTTCTTTTACCTTGAAGTCAACCTCTTGTCTACCAATAGACTTAAGCAAGATCTAGCCACAGTTGGCTTGGAACTTAACTTGGTCATGGTTTCACACTTTACCTATGGTATTCACCTTCCTAAAATGCTATCTCCCTCATCTAAATGCTTGCATAATGTTCAAAACCTCACTTTTCCTTCTTTGCCTTCAAAGCGCACTTATAAGCCCCTTAAGACAAGGTCTTGCAACAACCATGCATCTAAGGTTTTAGGGATACCCAAAATGTTTTGGAAGCTTCAGTAGTTTAATTTTACCAACCTAGCATGCTTGCAAATTTTCAGAGTCTAACTCTTAGTGTATCTCCTTATACTTCACTTGTTGCAATTTGGCTTCTAAACCCTCAACTAGGTCTTCCTTAGGCTCTTGTTAAGCTTATCTTGATCCATAAAAGGTTTCATTACACAAGGAGAATATTTCTGAGCACCCATTAATCTCTTTATCATTCCTTAGAAGTTTCATTGGCTCATTCCAAGGAAAAGGTACAATTCCTTTATTAATCACCCCCTTTTGACTAGCCCTTGACTTTATTCTATCCCTCCTCTAAACTATCATGAATAAAATAAATTTTATCCAATGGTTTCTTATACTTCTTCCTCTATCCTTTAAAGTACCCTTGCATAGAGATATGTTCCAAATTTCAATTCAAAATTCGAGGTATGGAGGCACCTAAACCTAGTTTCCACAAAACCCTAGTTGTAGGTCTCTATAATAACTTGTGAACTAAAAATAGCTTATATCTTTCTTTTGGGTGATCTCAAGCTTCCAAGTTTTATGTCCAAGTCAATCTCACTCTTTTACAAGATCCTGTTCTATTAAGATGGTTCCATGCATTTGATATATTCCAAACCCATGTGAGGAACTCATTGTCACAATTTGAAGGAATCGAGACTTTCCCTTTTCCTACACACAAGATTCTCAAGCTTAGAGTTTAGAAAAGAATAATTATTCCCCTTAGTTATAGGTGTGTATCCCCTAGGAAGGGTCTCTCTTCCCACTATGATCAAATCTCAGATCATACTTTGCAAGAAATGAATAATATTTCCCTAACCTCTGTTCTCACAATTTTGTTTACTTGGGGCTCTATGATCATGCACTTAAAAACACTACACGTAGAAAAATCCAAAAGCTTCTTGAGAACTTTGTCATATCACTCAAAATATTCTTAATAACCACATCACAAGGTATATTCACTTCAAAACTTTGCAAATACAATAATATCTCGAGCACTCTTTCACATAATCTATCATATCAAGCTCTATTCACTTGCAGAGATGACTTCATCCATACTACACCTCTGTACACATGCATAGATGTTGAGATGTGGAGCTGAATTTCTTCACAAATAGCTTATTTACAACTTGTAGGTTTACATGGAACCGACATCGGTCACCTAACGAGACCAACCGACATCGGTTGGGACAAACATGCATCGATTGGGGTAACGGCATTTGGTTACCCAATGTCGTGAAATATTTTTATTTAGACCACGGGATTAGATATAACCTTTGATTAAAAGGTGATATAAGGGTTGTAATTGTATAGCTAAAGTTCCCTAAGTTTGTATATGCTTATATAAGCTAGAAAACTAGGGTTAGAATATAGAATTAAGAAGATTGAATGAATTGTAAGAAAGAATTCTTGGAGAGAGCTCAGAGAAGCTTGTAAGAGGAAAAGTACTGTACATCGTGTGAGGTGTGGAAGATTATAGATCTTCAATTGTATATCCTCTGGAATAATATATTGGTTGTTTCTTGGTGGATGTAGCCCACATTGGGTTGAACCACGTTATATGTTGTGTATTGTCTCTTGGTTTTATTTCCGTGTTCATTGCTTGTATGTTTTAGATTTGATTTATATATCAGTACAACTTGTATGGTCTAACCCCAACAACTGGTATCAGAGATTTGTTTGAGGGTTTTGTGTGTTGACATATTTACTCATAGAGGGATTTCGATTGAGTGGGAGCACAACAATGGCAGAAGATAGTAAATACAAAGTGGAGAAGTTTGACGATTGTAATTATCAATTATGGAAGATGCAGGTGGAAGATTATCAATATCGAGAGAGCTTTATACTTACCATTAGATGATAAGGCAATTCCTACGAAGATGATTAATGATTAATGAAATATTCTTAACGAAAGGCTCTGAGATCTATAAGATTGAGTCTCTGACATCATCGTAGCTTTGAATATAACAGAAGCAACAACCACGGTAGATTTGATGAAAGCTTTAGCTAATTTATATGAAAAACCAAGTGCATCGAATAAGGTTTATTTGATGAAGAAATTATTTAATTCTAAAATTCTAGAAGGTGGATCTATGTCTAATCATTTGAATGATTTATGTTCTATTGTAAATCAATTAAGATCGGTTAATATCCCTTTTAATAATGAAGTGAAAACATTGTTATTCTTTTGTTCTTTTACGATAGTTGGAATAATTTGGTAATGGTTGTTAGTAAAACACCATCGATTCTAATATTTTGAAATTTGATGATGTGATTGGTATACTCCTGAATGAAGAAATTTGCAAGAAAAGTACAAGAAAGTCTTCATTTGGAAATTATTTGAATGTAAAAAGTAGGGGGAGACAAAAAGAGAAATCCAAGAGCGAGAATAATAGGTGATCAAAGTAAAAAAATGACTGATCTAAATCTAGAGGTAGAGGAATAACCTCTTTGGAATTGTAAAAGAAAGGACATGTAAGAATGATAGTTGGCTTAAGGAAAACAAAGAGAATGATTGTTGGCTTAAGGTAAAGAGGCAAATGTTGCATCTTCTGAGGTAATGCAAGATGCCCTTATTCTCTCCTTGGATAATAAAATAGAATCATGGGTTTTAGATTCAGGAGCTTCTTTCCATGCTACCCCTAATAAGGGTTATTTCAAAAATTATGTCTAGGGTAATTTTGGGCATGTTTATTTAGGAGATGATGAACCATGCATGATTACTGGTAAAGGTGAAGTTCATCTTAAATTGCAAAATGGAAATACATGGATATTGAAATATGTGAGGCATGTGCCAAGCCTTAGGAGAAATCTAATTTCTGCAGGACAACTAGGTGAAGATGGTTGCATGGTTACATTCATAGTCAATTCTTGGAAAGTTTCCAAGGGAGCTCTTGTTGTTGCAAGAGGCAAGAAGGTAGGAACATTGTATTTGTCTACTTGTATTACTGATTCCTTTTCTACTTTATCTACTTCAGATTCAGATGCAAGCATGTGGCATAATCGGCTAGGCCATATGAGTAAAAAGGGAATGCAAATATTAAAGGCTAAGGGTAAGTTATCAGATTTGAAATATGTAGATCTTGATTTCTGTGAGCATTGTATATTTGGAAAGAAAAAAAAGAAAGTGAGGTTTCTTAAGGTTGAGGCAAAAAGAAGGAACATAAATTGAAGCTTGTGCACTCGGATGTGTGGGGACTAGCCTAGGTAGCTTCTCATGGAGGATCCTAATACTATGTGTCTTTCATTGATGATGCCACAAGAAAGGTATGACTTTATTGTATTAAGCGTAAATATGATGTTTTTGAGACTTTTAAAAGATGGAAATCCCTTGTGGAAAATGAAACAAATTTAAAGTTAAAGTGTCTTAGATCTAACAATGGTGGTGAGTACTTTAACAAATTTTTAATGATTACTATTCATGAATGGAATACACAGAGAAAGAACGGTTCTTAGAACTCAAAAGGAGAATAGAGTGGTGAAAGAATGAACAAAACTATCATGGAACGTGCAAGAATCATGATGATACATGTTGGTTTACCCTTGAAATTTTTGGTAAAAGACGTAGATACAATGGTATATTTAATTAACCATGGGTATTTAAGTGTCTTGGTTGGTGGAATACCAGAATAAGCTTGGACCGGAAAAGAGGTAGATCTTTCTTTTCTTAGAGTATTTGGTTCAGAATATTTTGTGCATGTTGATAAAGAAAATAGGAAGACATTAGATGCTAAATCTAAGAGATGCACTTTTATTGGTTATGGTTATGGTGATTTGATTCCATTTTTAGGATTTAGAGTATGCTAAGATTGTTAGGAGTCATAACATTGATTGGAATGAAAAGAGAATGTACAGGGATCAGGTTTTGATACCCAAGAATGAACCAAGTGAAAAGTTTGTTGAAGAAAATGCATTCTTGGATTTAAAACAATCACACATAGGTACCGGCGTCGGTACTACAAGAACCGATGCCGGTCGGTGGTAACCGGTGTCAGTAGGAGTAGGACTGACGTTGGTTAGATGAATTGACATCGCCTATAGGGGAATTAGATTCAGCTATAGGTGACCGATGCCTCAGTCCACTTTGTAAAAAAATTGATATGAATGTGCAACAGAATAGATTAAGCCCCAGGCACCCCAAATTTATGTGAGAAGGTCCCAAAGGGTAAGTAAACCTCTAGAAAGATTTACTCCATTATTTTATTTATTATTGATTGATAGTGGTGAACCTGAGAGTTTTGAAGAAGCAATGCAACAGGATACCCACGTGGAGTGGGAACATGACATGAATGAGGAGATGGAATCCTCGAAAATGAATCGAGACATGAAATTTATTCAAGTTTGTAGCAGTAAGAGATCATTGCAAAAGAAATGGGTTTACAGGATCAAGGATGAAGAGGGTGACATAAAAGATACAAGGCAAGACTTATATTAAAAGGATTTACATAGAAAGGGCATTGACTTTGGTGAGATATTTTCTCCTGTAGTTAAGATAAATTCCATTCATACTATTCTAAGTTTAGCTACAATAAGATTTGCATTTAGAACAATTTGATGTTAAGATGAATTTCCTTCACGGTGATTTGGAGGAAGATATTTATATGCAGCAACCATTTGGGTATGAAGTCGGGGTAAGGAGAAATTTGTGTGCAGGTTGAAAAAGAGCTTGTATGGGCTCAAACAAGCTCCAAGGCAATGGTATATGAGGTTTGATAGTTTTATGCATGAGCATGGTTATATGATATGTGAATCTGACCATTGTGTTTATTTCAAGAAGCTTGAAAATGGGATCTATATTATTTTGTTATTGTATGTGGATGATATGCTTATTACAGGATCTAGTATGTAGGACATTGGTGAGCTTAAAGAAAAGTTAGCTCACACATTTGCAATGAAGGATTTGGGAGCTGCAAAGAAAATCCTTTGCATGCAAATTCACAGAGACAAGAAGAACATGAAATTGTATTTGTCTCAGGAAGATTATATCAATAAGGTGTTGAAAAAATTTAAAATGCAGAAGTAAAACTGTAAGTACACCTATGGCTGGACACTTTAAATTAAACAAAGATCAATTTCTTACATCACATGAGGAGGTTGAGTACACGTCACGGGTTCCATATGCTTGAAAGTTAGAAGTCTTATGTATGGTATGCTTTGTACCAGACCGGACAATGTACAAGGAGTGAGAGTTGTGAGTAGATTTATGGCCAATCTAGGTAAAGATAATTGGAAAACAACCCTATGGATACTCGATATTTGAGAGGGACTTCCATCATGCGATTATGCTATAGAGGGTCAAATACTTCTTTATGCAGCTAGAGATGGATGGAGATTTGGATGGTAGGAGGAGCACCACTTTGGATACGTATTCACAGGTAGGTGGGATGTCAATTAACTGGATTTTGATATTGCAAAAGGTTGTGGCATTATCTACTACAGAGTCCGAGTATGTTTCAGCTATAGAGGTTAGCAAAGAGATGATATGGATGAACATGTTCATGGAAGATTTGGGAAAGGAGCAAGAGGATTGTATATTGTATAATGATAGTCAAAGTGCAATTCATCTGGAAAAGAACTCAACATTTCATTCAAGAACAAAACACATTTAGTTGAGATATCACTTCATACAACAGGTGTTGGAGGATGGGCAACTGAAGTTGGAGAAAATTCATACAAATGAGAACCCTGTGGATATGCTAACGAAGCCATTGGAAAAGGAGAAGTTGGAGCTACACTCCACTTTTGTTGGTCTTCGAGTTTGAGACTTGAAGAGGGAGAAATAAAGCCAAGGAAGAGGATCCAAGGATGGAGTTGTATGTTACAGTGCAACAATTTATCTCCAAGTGGGAGATTGTTGAGATGTGGAGCTGAATTGCTTCACAAATAGCTTATTTACAACTTGTAGGTTTACACATAACTTGGCGTCGATTGGGCGATCGGCGTCGGTCCTACTGCGAACCAACCATCATCGGTTGGGAGAAACAGGATCGGTTGGGGTAACCAACATTGGTTACTTGTGCGTGAAATGTTTTTATTTAAAACATGGGATTAGATCTAACCTTTGATTAAAAGGTGATATAAGGGTTGTAATTGCATAGCTAAAGTGCCCTAAGTTTGTATATGCTTATATAAGCTAGAAAACTAGGGTTAGAATATAGAATTAAGAAGATTGAATGAATTGTAAGAAAGAATTCTTGGAGAGAGCTCAGAGAAGCTTGTAAGAGGAAAAATACTATACATTGTGTGAGGTGTGGAAGATTACAAATCTTCAATTGTATATCCTCTAGAATAATATATTGGCTATTTTTTGGTGGATGTAGTCCACACTGGGTGAACCACGTTATATCTTTGTATTGTTTCTTCTGGTTTTATTTCCGTGTTCATTGTTTGTATGCTTAGATTTGATTTATATCTGTACAACTTATATTGTCTAACCCCAACAATAAATACAAGAAAACATGAAATGACCTCTATATTCAAATGGGAAAGGTAGTTCTTATGCTTAATCCACACACTGAATGCGGTGTCTTATAAATGTACTAGTCATTTATTCCTGAAAATAGAGTATTACATACAAAAACCACATTTTCATTATAAAATTCCATTTTCTTGAGTTTCACTCTCCTTTCCTCAAGAGAATGATCCAATAACTCCTTCAAAATACCCCTTTCAAATCACATTTCCATCCTTTTGTGATTTCCTTTGAAAAACTAACTAACTTTTTCAAGTTAAGACACTAACATATGGCTTAGTTAGCCATTATCCAACATTACATAACATTTTCATCTTAAACCACCTCTAGGAATTTATTTCACCTATTTTACCTATTTACAACATTTACCACATTTCTCTAACCCAAAATACCCCTTACATCTCTTGAAGACATCATTTACAATTTGAAAATTTGAATTTGCAAAAGGCGGGAAAATACATTTGAGCCTCTAATTCAAATTTCTTGAACTCTAAATGACTCAAAACCATTCCAATTGACCCCTTAGACCTTTCTAATCATGACCAAGATGTCATTTTCTCAAAATTTACTCTCTTTCTTGATGCTCCTGCATCATAAACCTAAAGAGACGACCATATAGTGTTGAAGAAACAACCACAAAATAGATGTACATATATGGCTAATATAGACATTTAGACAAAGAAAGCTGTCATCTAGTACAACCCCGTATTATGTTTGTATAGATGTCTTTCCAATAGCCGTCTAACTTTACCTATTGGTAGACCATCTGTATCGAATCCAACAGGTTTGCGAAATTGGAGAAATCTTCGGCATATCGAATCATCTTTTCCATGAAATGTCTTTTTGGATATTCACCATTTTTTCGAATGTCCATTACAGAGATTCGCCAAAAATTTCTAATTTGTTTTGGAGGGGGTCTTAAAATGAACCCTAATTATTAATATTATTTATAGAAATAAATTTGGTTCCCAAAACTCCCAAGGAGGAAATAGGGTCCAAAAATAAATCTATTTGAAGTTGTATGTTATGGGTGTCGAGAAAAATGGCCATTATAAGTATGATTGTCAAGATAGAGAATCTAAATTTGGAACAAAAAATAATGTTAAAAGAAAAACATGTGAATTCATTTGATGTAGTGGATAGGAATAAAAATAATGAAGCAATTATTTTTGTCACTAAAAGAAAGATATAAAAAGATAACTAAGATGATAAGGATCCTAAGAAAATGCAAGGAGAGACTTGTAAGAAACATAGGAGAAGAAATTTGAGTGTGCAAGATTATTTTATTTCATAGAGACAAGGGCCATACTCCATCCTCAAATATCTCTCCAAGCACCCTACAAATATTACCTAAGGCCAAATTTTTGTCTTATGAGAAGAGCGTAAGATGCATAGTGGGCTTAATTCTCGGCGAAGAAAGAAGGTTGAGGTCCTGTTTTGGAGGTTGGGACAAATCCTTATGCTCCACAAGCCTAGATATTATGTAATGGAATTTTAATTTATTATGTTTTAGTAGATGGAGGAGCTACAATTAATGTAATGACCGAGTCTGTAATGAATATGTGGGGATTAAAAACTTGATTCATCTTCAACATTGATATTAACATCATTAAATAAGGTAAAAACTAAACCATAAGGTATTTTTTCAGATGTACTAATATGTGTTATGGGTATTGTATGTGTGGTATGGCTTTAGGTGATAAAGAATGGTATTGTTGCATACCCAAATCTATTTGGAAGGCCATGGATGAAGAAATTTCATGTAAGAAACTCTTTGGAATGAAGGAGTAATGAAAATTTGTTGTGACAGGGGTGAAAATAAATGCGATCCCTCAAAAACGTATGGTAGGACTGTGGATTCAAGTGATGAAACTAAGGATTAGACATCCTCAAATTAATCTAGCACTAGTGAGGTGAACATTGATGATGAAGAGAGTTAGGTGGATGTGTCAATCATGGATATCCTTCCTATCACAACAATTGATGGATCCAAACAATTTACTGAGAAAGAAATGGAAGAGAATCTCCAACAAATAAAAATCAGTTATGATGTGATGGAAAAGATAAGGAAGACTACCTGCAACTCTTACAAAGGTACATGCACCTATTCACTATTTGTTACAAGAAAATATGCTAAGTAACTGGGTAGAGCATTTTATTGAGTTGGTAGATGGTGCTAAACAAGTAAAAATAATACTAGATAAAAATAATCATAATATTTACAAGACTGTAAAGAAGAAATACATAGGTTTCTTGAAGCAAGATTAATATTTTTCATGGAGATTTCAAAATGGGTCTCTCCCATTGTGATCTTAAGAAAAAAGAATGGGAAGATACAAATTTGTTTTGATTATAGTAAACTCAACAAGGAAATGAAGAAGGATCATTACCCCTTCCATTCTCAAACTAGATATTGGATGAAGTAGCTGGAAATGAATGCTATAGCTTTGTAGATGACTATGGTGGGTACATCCAAGTTTTCATAACTGAGAAACATTAGTTAAAGACTATGTTCACCAATCTTTGGGAGCATTTTCTTATAGAGTCATGCCATCTGGTTTCTGTAATGCTCTAGCAACATTCCAATGCCTAATAAATAGGGTGTTCGAACCCTATATTGGAAGCTTCATCAAATTATTCTGGATTTTTGCATCTATGAGAGAAAAGTGGACCACTGCTGCGCGGAAAATGTGTTTCAAAGGTTGGATGAATCACAAGCCTCACTAAACCATGAAAAGTGTGTATTTGGATGTTCTAAAGGTATTCTATTAGGGCATCCGTATCTAGAAATGGTATTGGTACTGATCCTAATATACTTTTAAAAATCAAATAGTTATCATTCCCTATCGATAGAAGTAAGTTGAGATCATTTTTAGGCCATGTTTCAACGATTGCCAAACCATTGACCTAGTTTTTAAAAAGAATGTTGTTTATGAGCCGGAAAGAAGGCACATGAAGCTTTTGAGAAACTTAAGGAATCCTTAGTGACTTCACTCATTCTATGAAATCGATATTGGAGCAATCCATTTCTTGTATATATTGACACTTCGAATCTGCAACAATCTAATACAAAAGGATGATAATGGAAATGACAATCTGATTTACTTTGCGAGAGAAAATTTTAAGAAACACGTGGAAAAAAATTGTAGAAATGGTGACGAATATTAGTGTAGGTAGCTTCACACGGGTGGCGATTATTGAAAAGACAAACATTGATTTAGTGGCAAAATGGAAAAAACTTAAAAAATAGTTACATAAGAAATGATGATTCTAGCTTTATTTCTCTAATTCTTAAAACTATTTTAGCGAATGGCCTTTGTCAAATTCCTCTCCTAGGAAATTATATTTGTTTCACTCACTTGATGTTCTAGTAGACTATCTCCTTTTTTATCAATTACTTTTATCCCATCAAAATAAATACAATAATAAAGCTCTGTGGAAGGTTTAAACTTGGCCAATTTATTCCACGTGTAACTCATTGGCTCTACACATTGTTAAAAAGTTGGCGCAAGGACCAATATTTAAGAAAAATTGCATTGAGTGGTAACATCGATGATGAGCACATGTCATTCATCGGTGTTCCGTCGTCTGTCGAGGGTTTAAGAAAGGGGAAAAACCTCTTAGAGTTAGAAGAAAGATATTATGATGACCTAAGAGCTATCAAGAACTGTGGACTCCATAAGATTGCTTCCAAACCTAATTGGCTTGGAATAATTGTTAGGTAGATTAAAAATGATTGGACAATTTAGAATCTAATTATCTTGGACTAATTGTTAAGATGATTAAAAATTTTGATACATGCTTTGTAGATGAACCCTTGGTTATTTTCCAAATATTCAACAAGAAAACAAAGTAATCATTCATGAACTAACATCTACCATATTTCATTCAAAATTTCTAATCTCATGTACCATCTTTATATTATCATTGTTAGTATAGGAGTAAGATAGTTTAAATTTAATAGAGATAGTTTCATGATTCATAAACATTCTTAAGTTATAAAATGGGGATCTATTGGGGCCTCACCTTAAAACTTACATATACATATTGTTGCAAAATAAATGGAGCATTGCATTCACGATTGAAAATTGAAAAACATAAGGACAAAAATATCGACATGATGACATTAAACCCCAAAATATAAACACATTATGAAATAAGGATCTTCAAATATGAGTAAGAGGACCATAGACTGGTTAACTGGATGGATTCACCTCCTCATTTACACCAAATTCCTCTTGCAGAACAGAGGACACAACTGGAGAACCAAAGGTGTAGAGATATTTATTATTTCTCTCATGGAACTCTGATAATCATCCATGGCCCTAAAAACATGTAGGATTTGATGAATTTGAGATGCAACCATTCCTATCTTGATCAAAATCCTCTGAGAGGGATGAGGTCCGCTTAAAATTTTCATTTTCCTCCCCCACACGTGATTTTGGCTTCTTCTTGGATAAAACAACAATAACAATCTTACATTTGAAATACTTATCCAATTTTCCTTCAAGTCTTTCAACCTTCTTTGTCAAATGATGAACAGATTGTGTTAGTGAATCTTGATGAGGACTTGTGCTTCCCTCTCCTAAAAGTTCAGGGTGATAATTGTCCCAAATAGATTTCAAAGCGAACTACATAGGTGACATACCCTTTGAATACTTTTTTGAGAACCAAATTGTTACACATCAAAATGAGATAATTACTAGCTAACCTAACTAGAAAACAAAATACGATACTATCAATAGATGAGAAGTCCTCAACCAAATCCACATAATTGGGAAAATCTAGAACATGGACCATTCAATCTAAATCACCGCATAAAAAATCTTGTGTAATAAACTTCTTGGGATATTGGCCATAGTAAGTGATTAGAAACAACAAACCTCGGTAAGTTTTTTTTTGGGAATACCACAAAATCAAAAAGAAAGTGAGAACTCAAACTCACATATAGTTATAACTTGTACCTTCACCAACTATCCTTATATATACAAATTTCCATGACTTTATGATCGAAGTAGCTAGTGAACTTAATGATAACTCGTACAAGCTACTAATAGAGGGTACTCGTGTGAAATTAATGATAACTTGTGTGAACTTAAGAACTATTTTTCTTTTTGAAAAGAAAATGTTTATTAAAATAGACTTCAAAGGATCATTGGTTAAACATAGGAAACATTTATAACAAAACATTGATCAAAAAGTATCAAATGTGTGAGAGGAATCTAGAAAGGCTCACAAATCAACTAAGTCCTACAATATAATGAATCAAAAATATGAATTCAAAATGTAAAATGAATCTATGGCTTAAGAAGATGGAGCAACGTTGAATTCAAATAAAATTCAAGTCAAATAAAATTCAATTCAAATAAAATTCAATTCAACATTGCTCCAATCTTTGTTAGCCATAAATTATTTTTGCATTCTAAATTCATATTTTTGATTCAATTAATTGTAATACTTAGTTTATTTGTGAGACTTTCAAGATACTCTAGTAGACCAATTCTCCTTATATACAATTCTCCATGACTCAAAGATCAAAACACTTGTGCATTTAATTGTGTGAACTGTGACAAAAATAGAAAAGTGTAATTGAAGTTGGTAAGAGGTCTTGCTTTTTGAGAAATAAATATTGTTGAAATAAGGCTTTGAGTTATCATGATAGAAAAATTATATTTGAGTAAATATTTACATCCACGTCATCCCCCTCAAATGTTATTTTAAACATGACGTGAATTTATATTCGTGGGAAGATACATTAATGTGTGACACAACCTTGAATTTATTAATCCACTCTTCATGAATTGAAAAGAAAATAAAAGATTTGATTTCCATGCATCGAAAATGAGTGAGTAATAGCGTAGATTAAGACACATAGAAATTCTATATGAAAATTTTGGAAGACACGAGACTTGGATGGAATGATTACGATGTTGAAACATGACACAATTTTGGGTGCTCTTGGATGAAATGATTTCCAAGTCGAGTTTTCTAGAATTACTAGTCGTTCATGAATCATAATCATGGTTTTAGAGTAATATATTATTTGACAAGTATTGGAGAACACAAAATAATAAAAAACATTAATTGTTTAAATTAATTTAATTAACTTTATTACATGTCATTTTTAACCTAAAATTGATTTTAAAAATAACCAATACAACTATTCAAAGACTCACATAAAGCTCCTTCACATCAACAAATTAGGCACTCCGAATCCAAAATTGAAATACTTTCCATATGTGACATATTTTACAGAATAAAGAAAGAAGATTGGTATATTAAGAAATTCATAATATATTAAGAATTTTTTTAATAACCATATCAAATTATCAATATGGGGTTTAAGTTACTCTATGCACCCTTAAATTAGGGTTCACATTACATAGTTAATTTTCAATATACGGTTTACATGCCAATTACTGGTTTTACCTTTTATATTTTTAGTGTTTAGGGAGTCCTACTTGTGTTATTAAGGGTGACCCATTCATGTCTAGGGTGTCCTGATTGTGTTATTTTAGGTGACCCATTAGTGTTTAAGTAGTCGTATGAGTATTTAGGGTCTAACATTTAGTATAAATATAGTTTAACATTAGGATGCCATCGTATAAAGACACTAATTCATAATGTGACACCCCAAAACACTAATGCAACACCCTAAACACTCATACAACATTGTAAATAATACTATTTAGACACTCTAAACACTAACATGACATCTTAAACACTCATGCAACACCCTAAACACTATTGTGACACCCTAAACACTAATGGCTCACCAAAAATAACACAAACTCTTATACGACATTGTAACCTTAAACCATAAGGACTAAACTCTAATCACAAACCTTAAATCGTAGTCACTAATGTGACTCCCTAAAAACTAATGGATCACCATAAATAACACAATCTCTCTTGTGACTCCATTTCTTATCTCTCTTGTGAATCTATGATGTAGTTGTAAATATCAATATGAATTTCATTTTGAGTGACTATTTAAGACCACGTTAGGAGTCCAACTTAGACTAAAAATTAAAATCAAAACCTATTAGTGTAGGATATTCATTTTCCTTGTATTTTTTATTTACTTAGAGATTTCCTACACTCATGGGATATGCTTGCTTAGGTGTACCAGTTATGTTGAGTTAGCTTACTAGTTGTGTTGAGTTAGCTTACTAGTTGTGTGGAGTCAACTCTACTTCTAGTATCAGTTAGTGAGAGTTATTCACCACTGATCTAGGAGGAGGTTACACATTCACCTCCTATATGTACATGAATTGCATCATTCTATCCTATGGAGCATTGAGTTGATTTGGAGTCATTCTTGCCTTGTGAGTTCTTGATCATATTACATCTTATTGTTAGTTATTTTGATTTCTACAATTGCTCGTGCATTTGTTTTCATCAGAGATCAAAACTCTAATATGGTATCAAGATCGATTCTGGTGATACGTTTTCCATTACTAAGTTATTTGTAGTTTTGAATACTTCATTTGTGAAACTAACAATTCATGTGCAAATAGATTTGACTCCATCTTGGTTAAGTATGGTTGTGTTTTTGGTGTTTGTAGATTGATAAATTTAGGGTTTACAAATTATAGGGTTCCAAAATCATGAAATTTCTTGGGTGACCAAATTTTTGATGGGGACTTTTTAAGGAGTTTGAGATAAAATATTTATCGTGGTTAAATCTAGTAGAACCATTGTTTTTAACAGAGACTATTTGGTAGATTTACCCAGGTTTTCTAAGGTTTTACGTGGTTTATGCTCAGATCTTTCCTTATTTATGGCCATGGTGGTATCGACTCTACTCTAACGGCTCCCTCTGGTTGGCTAGGGCTTGATGTGACCTTCCTTATAGTCACTCCATCTTGGCTCCTCTTTGGTAAGAGATCTATGCGCTCATTCGACCCCCTACCTTGCCTCTTGGATGGGCCCGTGTCCTAACAACATATGCCTCCTTAAGCTGTGTATGTTCTAGTTTTGACCGCATCTCACACAACTTTTCTTGATGGATTATCCAATCTATGTGTGTCTGGAAGGTCAAAAAAACATCAAATATTCATAACTCACAAAGTATTGAACTTTGATTACGTATTTTCGCACCCACCATATTTATTTTTGCTTTTTTCCCATGCTCAACTTTATTTGATGCTTGACATCCCCTAGGCTCCGAAACTCTTCTGGTTCTCTTGCCTCCTTCACATCCTCAACGACAGTGATCTAGAGCTCCACTCAACTCGGCCACAATCTCTTATTGCTCTTTGTACATTGATGTGCCTTTTGGATCTCTATCTCCTCCCTTTTGTATTCGACCTCTAGGAAAATATGGACAACTCGCTTCCTATTTGCTTGGTCTCCAACTCACACGGTGCTCTCACCTTCTAATGAGCCCTAGCTTGACCAACTCCTTCGGTCTTCTCACCTATTTTCTCGGTCAAACACTTTCCCTCCTTTCACATTTCAATCCATTCTTTGATTTAAAGTAGTTTGGTTTTTCTTGAGAAAATGTGTTGGTGTATAGGCTTGGAGACCTAGGTATGGTGCTTGGAGTTGATGTAAAAGTGGGGGGCTCATTTTTATTGTTTTTCTATAAAAATAACATCATTGGCATTGTAAAAGGCACTATTATTGTTTTGCTTGTTTTTAAACCTTGTATCTTCGCTCTGACGAAGACGAAGGGTGAGGCCAGGTTGGGTTGGATGGAGACCAATTTCCCCTCAAAGATAAACCATTGCGTTCTTCATTCTTTTCTAGTTCCAATGAGTATACGCATGACACCATTTCCTCTCATTTTATGTAATTTTTAAATCAGTTTGCAAAATTTTAATTAAATAAGCCATTATTTATGGGAAATTGTATTTGTTATAACTTTGATCGGTGGCTCGGATTTGAGCACTTGTTTTGGTAAAAAGTGAATGTTTTCTCATGTGATCTACATGATGGATTAATTTATTTTTGTAAATGCACTACTTTATAAAGTGCCACATTCTGGGGTTCTTGTAAAACTCTATGGGGACTTGTACTTTTCACACTAAGTTATAAAGTGCCATTTGGGATAATTTTGGGGGTTTATCTACATTATGGAGTTTCACCATTTTGTTGTTATGCTCAACTCTAGGAAATTTCTATCTTGGAAGGTAGACATTATCAATCATTGCACTATGCACGATTTGTTGCCCTACCTCCATGGTCTTGTTCCTGAGCATGATGAGCCTCTATATAAGGATAATTTGTTTAACCAATAATGATGAGGTCTATGGCCTTCTTGGTCTTACTATTTCTATGGATACATTGCATTTGTTCAAGCACACTTGAGTGCCCTTTCACTTCTGGACCATTATCCAACAATTGCATGGCGACCTTGTTTCACCATCTGAGAGTGATGTTTCCATAGATCACTCTAGTGTTACCATAAATTCTCCCCCTTCTCACATCCCTTTCATTTTGAGTGTTTTTGCACCTATTGCTACTTATGAGTCCCATGTTGACCATTCGCCACAGGATCTTGCTATTGAGCACACTCTCCCTATTTTTTCCTCCACATAGCTCATTGTCGTCCATGTTCATGCTTCCATTCACTCTCCACAACAGTGTTCTATTGGAGAAATTTCCTCTGAGACAGATGTGACCATTGCCTCTCATACTCCATTGCATCTTGATTTATTAGTTGATGACACTCCACATTATTTTGGTTGCCACCTTTGAGTGCAATGTTGCTTTATCTTGGATTTTCAGTGAACTCTTACAAACTTCTCCTCCTACTTCATGTTGTGATGCTAATACATTCTTGTCAGACATTGTTCTCATTGAGAAACCCCATTAGGGACGAGTATCTTCCCGACCTGAGTTATCTATTTGCAGATTCCACTTGTGCTTCATTACATGAATATGCTCCATTTGAGCCATCACACATTATGGAGGACCCATTCATCTCTCTCGTTGGGAGTGCTCACCTTAGGACATTTGTCACTTCCACTATTTCATAGATGTTTCATGATCCACCTCTTCTTTTGGATCCCTTTATGAGGGTTATTGGGCCCACCCATTTTATTTATCTAGCACGTATACTATGTAGTGGCATTCACATTGTCTTTTTGCACAGTTTTTCCAGCCTATGTCACCTTTCATTCTGGACTAGATGTAGAGATCGAGTAATGCAAGATTATTTTTCCTTTGTGGAGTGGGATGAATTTCAATGCTCCTTTTTTTTCATTCCCAAGGGCAAGAACATTGTTCGGTGCAGATGGATTCTCTTCAGTCTTTACGTGGAGGACCACATCATCGACACTCTTCTTAGGGGACCTTCTTGTCCTCACTTATTTCTCTCTACTCTAGGGGATGATCATTGTATGTGGGCACCTCATCAGGATGAGTTACTGGGACCCACTTCTTCTTCTTCTTCTCCAGCTTTCTTGAGTGTGTTTCTTGTCTCTCTTTTGGGGGAGTTTTTTCCCATTGGTTTTCTCATTTTCTCCACTTTATGAGAGATTTTCATTGTACGTGGGTACCTCATCAGGCCTTGTTTAGGACCCACTTTCCTTTTTCACTACCCACCTAAGTTGTGCTTATGGGGGTGTTAGTGTAGGATATTCATTTTCCTTGTATTTGTTTATTTACTTGGAGCTTTCCTACACTCATGAAATATGCTTTCTTAGGTGTACCAGTTATGTTGAGTTAGCTTACTAGTTGTGTTGAGTTAGCTTACTAGTTCTGTGGAGTTAACTCTACTTCTAGTATCAATTAGTGAGAGTTATTCACCACTGATTTGGGAGGAGGTTACACATTCACCTCCTATATGTACATGAATTGCATCAGTGTATCCTATGGAGCATTGAGTTTATTTAGAGTCATTCTTTCCTTGTGAGTTCTTGATCATATTACGACTTATTGTTAGTTAATTTGATTTCTACAATTACTTGTGCATTTTTTTTCAGTGAGATCCGGAAAATCTAATAGAACCATTATTATTAATATATTACCAATAAAAAGAAATCTTTAGTTGTTTAAACTAATCACCTCACATTGGTTTTGTGAGTTCTAGATTATTTTAATTGTTGATTCATGTGTTGGTCCTACACAACAAATATATTTATGTTATTAAGTAGAGTTTGCACTTCTAATTTTAGTTGAATCTTATAGGGTAAAGAGTTTGAGCTATGTTAATATTAGTTTCATTAGTTAGTGTCTCTTATGCTTAGATTTGTAGATGTGTTATTCAATCTTGTAGGTTTAGGTGATTTAGATATATTGGCAAGTGAAGATTACTTATATGGAATTTGGTTAGCTTGGACAATTGTTAGGATGATTACTCTTTGATATATGCTTTGTGAATGAAATGTGCTTATTTTCTTAGATGATGTAGAGTGGTGATTCCTTTTGTGTGATTTCCTTTCAAATAATTGAGTTACAACTATTTCTTATTTTCTATTATTTTTGTGTGGTTTAATTGAGATAAAAGTGTTAATTATGCGTAGTGATATAAAGAGAGTGTTTGGTTTCTTTTTTACCCCACCTTTATGTTGTAAACAACATAGCCCCATGTTTTCATTAGAAAGGATGTGGTCCGTTGAAATTAGAAAAAAACTCAAACACCATTTTTCTTTATGATATAATCAATTGTGTTATTTGGTTGCAATTTTGTCTCATTGTTTTGTTAAAAATACTTTTTTGGACTAAAAATACTCTTACAAAATTATGGTTTTAAGTGTGAAGTTGCAGGATTTTAATTTTCAAAGAAACATGCATATTTGGTCTATGGAATTTTGTAGATTGTCACCATAGTGTTAATCAAGTTATCAATTTTATCCATGTTTATCTTACAAATTCTATTATTCTCGAAGTGATGTGGCGGCTGTTTGTTTGCTCGTTATGTTCCTTAACAATTACTATTTGAGAATAACAAGTTTTGACAATTCCAAAGCTACGTGGAAATTGCTTTTTTATTTTATATTCACAAATTAATTGGACAAGTATTCATTCGTGTGATTTTCACATCACTATATCTCAAAGGTATAACAAATAATGACATTATAAATTATGAATCAGGTGGAGTTTTCTTATTAGTCGGTAATTGACAAGGATTAACAAGGAATGATATTGAAAATTGCAAAGTAGTGTGGGGCTATTTTATTGGCTGGTAACTGAAAAAGGCTTAGTGAAGACTGCCACTACAAATTATGAATAAGCCTGAAGTGTTCTTATTGGCTAGCCACTAACAACAACTGACATGATCTACACAAAGACTTACATTGCACGATGTCTGAGACATGAAACCTAGAGAAAAAATATAGATAAAATCTTACAAATTCTGAAAAACCTTGGCATTTCTGAAACAATGTGGCAATTTTTTTTTCATTCATTATATTCTTTAACAATTGATTCTTGGGTGTGATAAGTTTTGTCGTTTGTGAGGCAACATAGAGCTTGTTTATTTATTTGTTGTTTGCAAAACAACATGGTAAGTATCTAACAAATATAAAAATACATAATTCTCCGAAGAAAAGGCACTACATGGAAGGTGTTCATTCATGCACTCTTTGCATCACTACATCATTGAAATGTCACTAAAAATTAGCAATGGGAAACACGACACACACAAAGCTTTCTCATTGGCTTATGACCAAACAATACAAATTGCAAGGAAACATGTAACCTCCTTATTAGCTTGAATTTCACACTTGATCATACCTAACAAAGATATCTATGTGGTATTAAGGAACCCAAAAACCGTACACACATAGATATTTCTCATTGGTTCTCTCTTCACATTTTGACACCGATCTTACAAGGAAAGTTAGATGTGAGGATGTTAGAATTCACCACATGCCTTATTTATTCATTGTTTACAAAATAAATGGGTAAGTATCTTGCATATATAATAAGTACTAACATTTTTGAACAAAAGGAACTACATGGAAGCTATTCATTCATGCACCCTTGACATCACTACATCCCGAAATGTCATTAAAAACTAGCAATGTGAATTTAGACACACACAAAGCTTTCTCATTGGTTCATGGTGATAAGACCTATCTAAAGACCAACAATGTGAATTGTGAGGCAACATTTAACTTCCTTATTTGCTTGAACTTCGCACTTGAGCATACTTGTGAGAGATATCTATGTGGTATTAAGGAACCCAAAGACCATACACACATGGAGCTTTCTCATTGGTTCACTCTTCGCATTCGACACCGCTCTTACATGGAAAGTTATATGTGAGTCTGTTTTAATTTCCCATGTAGCCTCAACATGACTTCGAGGTGAAGAGACAAACACAATCTATGGGAATACATGGAGAATCACAAAAATTGGAAAATTAAAGGCACATTAGCTATAAAAGTCATGATGCGTAGCTCAAAATCAATGTAAAATGCATAAATAATCGAGTAGAAATCAATTTTGCAATGGTATACTACCATTTTAACATGAATTAACAAGATTTAAATGAGTGCAAAGATTTCAAAATAGATACCTTGTACTTGAACTAGGATAGAGTGCTTATAATTCAAAAATTGAGCAACTTTAAGAGCAAATAGAGAATTCTTGTAGCACCTACCCATGTGGGACCCAAATACAAGACCAAATATACGAGTTTTTTTGACTTTCATTTACGTGATAAGGCTATGTGACACCATAAAGACTCATGAGATTGCTCGACACCACATGTAACGTTTACACCAACATCAAGGAAATGCAATATCAAGAAGACACAAGATGTAACCCAACACCACACTTATATAACGACTAAGTATGAAACCACGACATAACCAAAACATGAACATCACAAATGGGAACCTTCCACAATATCATATTTTTATGGTTACATCTTTATTGTATTCATATTTCATTATTAGCCTTCTCGGTTTGAAGAGCACTTAACATACAAACATATGATCTCATTCACAATGCTATAATTTATTCATTTCATTTCATATTTAACTTATAACAAGTACACTTAATTGGGTTCTTTTCTCTATTACTATAATTTCCATAACTCAATATTAAATTGAAACTTTTTAACACACATGTGAGCGTTTCCTAGCTCTCGGTCTCAACTAAAGTTTTTGTCTCACCTAAAAACACATTTACTTGATATATTCAGTTGCTTTGATTTAATAATTGATTCGAGTCACTTTAACCTTTGCACGAATTAAGTTTTGCCTTGAAGATAAAAGGTTATGTTTATGGAATAATTGAACTCACATGGAGCAGTTTATAAGTACTTTCAACTACAAAATAAAGCCTAAATAAGTTATAAGATAATTCCAAGTTTCACTTATGTGTCAATCTTACATCACTTGCTTTTTATATGAGTAAGGATTCTATTTGAGGTAAATAACAACATGATGGAACCACCACATTATGTGATTTGCCAAAGTTTGATTGATCACATTACAAGGAATGGTAATTACCTTCCTTACTTTCCCTTATGATCCCATACACATACATTGATTAGCCCTTCCAAAGAGGCTTAGGATAAGACAACCATTAAAACAAACATTGTTAAACATGACATCATTCATGTCACAAGGTGACATTATACCCTTAACTATAACAACATGCACACTTCCACATGCACAAAAAAATCCTTTTGACACACATGCCTAAAAATTACTACTAAGCCTCTAGGAACACATGAGAAGATTGGTTTCAAGGCATATCTCGGAGAAAATATCTGGTTTCTAACACTAAGACACATATTAATAAGACAATCCCTTTGAGAAACATCTAGAGATTGAAACTTCACTTAAACCCAACAAGGTGAATGACACACAAATAACCCAATGCTCAAGGGTAACCTTCTCAAGGGTTGATAGATTGGGGTCAATTGGGTAACTTTTAAAATAATAACCTCCTAAAAGTGGTCAACCATAACCATTCTTAAATAAGGTAGTTTCATTACTTCTGAGTGTTCCAAGCATTTTAGTAACACACACAAGAATACAAAATCACTTCATTCACATAGGAGCACAATTATAACATGTTCATTTCATTTCTAGTTAAAATGTACATCTACACCATTAACAAGATATATACCTATAATCAAAATCACCCCTAAAATAGAATGCCCATTTTCCCAAGATACCAATACACTACGATATCTCACTCATCACAACATAATCCATAAATAACATTCATGATTATAAACATAGTGTTGATACATCTATTTAATATTACATGTATATTTCAATGATAATCCATATTACAAAAAAACACTAACAACACTACCATTTGCTTTTTGTTCAGCGTGCTGCAACCACCACATGGTTAACACAAGCTCTTTGGCATGGACTTTAACTCTGATAAAACATGATTTATGATTTCACAATTTTCCAATAATAATACAAGAGCACTTAACATACTTTTTAGGTAGAGAAGAACATAAATTCCATTCCATTTTATTTTCAAAGCCAAAGATAGGGTTAGAGAGAGGAGAGATAAAAAAATCATTTCTTTTCACATTCAATATATTTTCAAACAAGCGTCAAAATGGTTTCCTACAGTCATGTTTTTATGTTTACAAGGTTTCCTGATCATTGTTTTACTTGGATAAGGTCATATGACAATTTTCTCCAATTGGTTGCAAGTTTCCAAAATGTCAAAATTTAGACAAGTGGCTCAACAATCAATGTTCAAAAACCAACTCCAAGACTCAAACACAAAGGGGAATCAATCCCTACATACTCCCCTATATACAGGGAAACACTCGAGTTGACATAACCCCAAATTGGCGAATTGCGATCAATTGGCGACCGTCTTTCTGGAGCCACCGATCGTAAATGCACCCAAATGGCCCCGTTGCCCAACAACCAAAGGCATACACAACCTATATGGAAAAATAGCTTGCGGGATGTTTTTCTCCAAATGGAGGGTTCATAGTGATTATCACGGATAAATACTAGAGGTATGTGAAATCCAAAATCTGTTTCTACACCCAGGGCCAAATGGTGGGTCAAAACCAAATTGCATTTTTAACTTTCAACAGTTGTTTAAAGTTGTGAACTAGCCCGTTGGGATCCTAGGCGTGTTACGAAACAATATCAAACAAATATGTGAGGAACAACCTAGGGCTCTATGTTGACATGATAAGACCTACATGACTAAAGTTTTCTTTTCTCATTTCGGGGTTTATAGGGATGTTTTGTGCCTCCATGAAAACATGTTTTATTAACATTACACAAAGTCATCAAGAAGTAGTTTTACTAAGTTTCCCGTTTATCCTACCAATTGCATGGTTTCCAAATCCAAAACTAGTATCATATTTTATCCATCCATCTTATGAGGTAAATGGTCTTGTTGCGTACAAACAAAGGTGCAATTTGCTATTGAAATAACCCGTTTCATTTAATTCACCTAAACAAATTATTTTTCTTTAGTTGATTAACAACTCCATTAGAATTTAGGGAAACTAGAATGTTAAAATCATGCAAGAAAAACAAGATGACCATGCAGAGTTGATGAATTTCAAATGATTTATATTATTTTATTATTTTAAATTTATTTTAAGCATAACCACAAACAATGACCGTTCCCAATAAGCCTCTTGTTTTATCATGTAACTATCTTCATTTGAAAATATGAGGTTTACCTTTGTTGATATTTGTAATATGATTTAGTTAGATCAAGTTACGTTAAAACAACTATAAATATCAAACTTCAAGCATCGAAAATGATCCCGAGTTGGATGAATCACAAGAAGAATGACATCACCGCACAAGACGAAGACACGAAGACACACCATATGTTTAAAAGGGTTAGTCCATGTAAGGAAAACTTTGAATTTATCCCTATTATTTTATTATCTTAAATGTTTAATTAATTTAATTTCTACCATTATTTTACGATCACGGAAAGAGGTTAAAAATGTCCATTGAGACCTCTACTAGGACAAAAACGATGACACGAAGAATGAGAGGTTCTTCATCCATGGAGGTGGTATTAACCCATGTTACATGGAGGCTTGAATCCTACTAGAAATAAAGCATCTCGAGAGGCTTGCATTTTAGTGATTTCTTAAATATAGATGATTGTACTCTTGACCTTAAAGGAGCGATGAAATATGAATAAATATCTCCATATAATTAATTTTATCCTTCATCTACGTCTAATTAATTATTTCATTTTACAAATTATTCATATCATAAGCACGACGCTGGAACAAATACTCACTCATACCAAGGGATGAATTGAGCCCACATAACTATAATCGAGAGGGTGGTAACGAGAGGGGCATTGCATATCTGTTTTTAAATATTTAAAATTTAGAGTCATTTGAATGTTTTACAAGCTAGTAAACAATGGAGGCTTATTTGCACACTTTCGGATATGACCAACTCTTTGGAGATACAATATTTGATAAATAGGCCATTGGTGCAAATCATTATACTACTTTGAAAATGGAGGTTGAAGAAACTTGACTCTGCTAGATGATGATAAATATTTCAACCAAGATAAAGTGCCATACATGGATGACTTAGTGGCTATTCAACAAACTCGATTACACATTGTTGCAAGTAAACTAGAAGTAATTCCATGCATTGATTTACTTAGGGAATAATAGGTCCAAATATAAATTGGAGAGGGAACTAGTGTCTAAAATTGGGTAATATCATTGGTAATATTAATAAGGATGTATTCTTTAGCTATCATCACACTTTGCACACAATGTTGTTTTTTATTAACAAAAATATAGGAATGGGGTCGAGGAATAAAATCAAGGTTGTGCTCAAATAATGGGAAAATGATGAATTTAATTCTATTAGATATTTTAAACAAGGAGTGAGAACTGGAATGGATCTAATGAACCAAATATTTGGTGCAACAAACATTGTCCATGTGAATAAAACTCTGGTGCCCTTGTTAGAAATGATTGATCTGGAGGATATTATGAGTGTAGATGATCCCTAAATCTCCCTAAACCATTTCAACACTTAAGAGAGTCTCGATATATTTATGTCGATATGAAGAACTCGAAAAATGGAGCTTGTATGTGCAAGTTATGGTCCACTAAAATTTTAGGCCAACAAGTAAAATTCAAGGAGAACGCATACAAGTCTGTTGATGTGGACAAATGAAACGTGACAAGTGGCACAAAATGGGTAAAGAGATTTTTTTTTTGTGTTTAGGGCCCCGAGTCTTTAACACACGATTTCAAAATGGTGGGCATTGCTATTTCTTGGCTGGGGGCCCTAAGCTAGGTTCACCACACTCTTTTTATGGAGGGGTGCCTTGGCCTTCGACTCATATCACCATTGATGAGAAATTGTATATATTTTCCATTATATGTTTATATCTCCTGCATTTGGGATTATATTGTTGTAGGTATTTGAATTGTAATGCAGGTTTTTAATTTTGCATTGCATTGTATTAAGGACATATCTCCCGAGCTACTTACTAAAGTGGGGTGGTCAACTCTCTTGCGAGTTGACCTTATTATCTCCACATTGATCGGGCTTAGTTCCTTATATGGCATGGACGGAGTTACATATCAACTCGACCTTATCAACTCGGTCGGTCCACATAACTACCAACACGGTGAAATCCATGCACCAACTCGCTACACTGATGTGGCCTCAATGACCTAACAGCTCTGTCCCAATGGATTAGGCGGTTCAAACAAACTAGCAAACCACAGGATATACATTGCGTGGCAAGTCAACAACCACATGGCCTATGTGGCACCTCCTATTCGGTTAGTAGTTCCAAAACATCAAATAGCTACAACCCAAGTGGCAAGGAACAAAAGGCATAGGAATGACCAAAATCACGTATATATTGGGTGGGTCGACCCAAATATAAACAACATAACTACCTCTGCGTGGCCAATGTGGGACTTTCCCACTATAGTGTGAAACGGTCGGCAAAGAATAGAGGATAGGGGATCAACCCCGTGACCTCTAGGGTCACAAAACTTGTGCCCAACCAACATGCCAAAGGGCTCGATGATGTAGAAAATTAGCTCACTATCATTTAAAGAGGACCATTATCGGGACTGTGATAGAGTAGTTTGCAAAACCTTGATTTTAAAGCACTTAGAGTCTGAATTAGACTTTGGTGTAAAAAGGAAAAGTGTTCAAAATTTAGAGACAAACAAAACCATGTCAATTATTCTCTAGGTGTAGGTGTTTTTAGACACAATTACACTTATATCTCACGGTGGAGAAGTTGCAGAACACATGGATTTGATGACGAGTTTTTGGTAATTTACAAAGTTCTACAAATCTGAATCAACCCATCTACAAGAGACAAATATTTGTTAATCACTTCAGAAGGTATAATTGTACTTCAAGTGATAATTAATATATTGATTCACGATTAAGTGAATCCGAAGACATAGCCCATCTGGGTGAACTCCGTTATGAACGTGTGGATTTTATTTTCAGTTTATTTGGTGCCTTTGATCGAGATAACAAAAAATTAATTATAAGAAATTGATTAAGAAAATCAATAAACTACAAAATTGGATTAAGTTTAAATTTGATAATCCATTATCCACAACAGACAAAATGAATGCACAATCAATTTTAGATTAAAAATCAAATTGAATGCATTATGAAACTCATATTGTGATCAAATTTTATAATATTTCTATTGAATCATGAAAACTTGATTAAAATGATAAATTGATCATCAAACCAAAATTGAAAAAAATTGGGGTTTCAATCCTTCCTCCTATTTTTAAATAGATTTAATTAGTTGGAACTACTCCTTCTTGCCTTGAGCTTGAAGGCACCTCCCATCCTCCATTCCTATATATTCCATGCTTGTATTCAAGAAAAAGGCCTAGAATTTTTGTGTATCTTGCATTGTATTGTTGTTACGATCTTGCTTAGGAATTGCATAGCCAAGCTCTGATCTCTTGTGTTATCTCTCTTCTACTTGCATTGCATCAGATTGCACTACCATCAAGTTGTCATTGCTCAAGCACCATCCTCTCTGTTTTTGTTCTTGCATTCCCAATCCCTTGGACTCACATGAACACTCGGAGAAAGAAAGGAACATACTAAGGGGACAGATACAGACACAACCAGATTTTCCAAAGCTCTTGCTTGTCCAGGTTGGAATTGTGTGTTTGTTTGCCTTGTTTGTTGAATTGTCAATTTCAAATCACTAGTTTCAATCACATATCAAATAGAGTAGAAAATCATTCATTTTAATAGATTAGTCAATCACAAGTAGATCAAATCATTAGTAAGTTTTCCTCTTTAACATTACTAGGGAAGTTGTGGGAACAATAGCCCCTTTCAGGGTCATGATTTGTTCTTCACCTCTGAGGTAGGGTTTGAAGGGTTTTGATTAGATTAGGTTATTTGTTTTAGATTAGATTCATACATTCACACAAGTAACCAACTACATCCGGTTGATTACTTGTCTTTAGTTTATTTATTAGATTAGAACACATTGCTTAAAAATTAGAAAAGAAAAAAATATTTCCTTTGATAGATTAGTTTTTTCTTTTATTGCTTTGATCGAAATATTGTGAAAACTCCAAAAACATAGATTAGATTTCCTTTAGTAATTAGTTTTCTTATCAAAAATCATTTTATTTCATTATGTATGACCATCAATGGTCCACAACAGGAAAAGACATACAGTTGTGATCCCTTGGTCCCATAACCCAATGAGCTAGAATTGATAACTGACATTGATACCAGTTTACGTTTGATGTCTTACACACACCTAAAATTTTTTGTTGAGAAAATAGAACAACTCAATACACTAAACATCATTGCTAATCAAGCCTACGACTATTGGACTACTCTGGCACTAGAAACAGGGTTTGATTACGCACATGACCATTCAAGGGCCACAACCTCCACGAGTCTTTGGTTGTGATCCTCAGGTCCCACAACCCAATGGGCCTGCTAATCAATTAGACATTGACACTAGTTTGCATACATTAGTATTCAGATCTTCACCACTTCCACTAGATATTATTACACAACTTTCCTTACTTGAACATAGCAGTCGATCAAGCTAAGACTTTCTGGACCAGACCAAAAATCACCCATAAATACATGTGGCTCCATCACGCCTCTCATTCTTACTTCCATGACCTTGTCTTGGAAATCTATACGAGGCACCCCATGAGTCATTTTCCACATGTTCAACAACCAAAAAAAAATCTCGGTAGAGCTCGACATTGATTGGAGTCTACGAGTGGCTATTATCTCAGACCAGAGCCATCACACCACTTCAAGTTAGGAGAGCATTCTTTTCCTTAGACTCATGAGATCCCAACATTGCATGTTGAAGATATAAGATTTCCCAATTAGCTTGATCCCCATCACCACACTCACATTCACATTCATTCTACACCGGTTGTCTCGGCACGACCTCGAGAGGTCGGGTGTGAAGAAGGTCACGTGTTGATTTTCTATCATACAAATTGGTGAACCCAACGTGAAGAGCTAGTCTCTAAATGTTTCCACTTTCTTCATCCATCCTTTATTATGCGGGTATTCTTATACCCCCAAATATGTCGGGATACGATGAGTATGGTCAGCCCATCCTAGGTTTTGACATGTACCACTACCAATCAAGTATACCACAACAATCACCTTCACTTTCAACATGGGGGACAACCACTCATCATCAAAACCCTCTGCTTTAGGGAACCAATGTTGGTTCCTCTGTACATATTGAGGAACTTGACCAAGTCACGTAGACCTATCCTCATGAAAATCAAGTTCAAACAACATGAATTTCACTGGTGAAGCAAGTTCATCTCCTCGGGTATTGTTTTGGCAGCCCATTAGCATGCAATCGGATCAACTCCCACATCTAGATGAGGAATATTTAGCATGATATGCTAGGAGTGAACAACACTTCTAGAACATGAACCAAGATTTTGATAGGTTGCAAGGACAAGGTGATGTCTTGCTCCAAAAAAATAACGCTACCCCTCCACCACCAAAAATACTACCAATGAGGGGTGGCAACATAGTGAACAATTCATAGCGGGATACCATACTCCTCAATAACCTCAGGGTTCAACAAAAATTACCTAAGAAAAGCACCACCCCATCAATGGGTGATGTCATCTCAGCTTTGGTAGACAAATTCAAGGAGCTAGAGCTTTCCCAAAATACTCAAATTCATATGTAGGAAAGCACAAAACTTCTCCTACCCATAAATTACGATAAAAAATACCTACTACACAAAAATCCTCTAGTTTATATGAATACTCAAAACCCTGGAGATCTACTTATGGGGATGGGCACCTTGGGTATGCCCCCAAGCCACGTATGGATATCTGACAATAGGCACCAGCCAGAAGTGCATTCTCAAATGCCATACCATCTAAAATGCAACATTCCCTGGCTTCATGCCTTTGATTCCATATCAAGGTAATCAACCCCCTATGTACACATGTATTCTAAATCTCCATGAGGGGGACATGTATACCTACCCAGTCCATATGGACAACCATAGGGGATGCCATATGCCCCAAAAAATGTCTATGTTGTCCCATTTCAGCAACCGATGTAACCCCACCTCCCCAACAAGGATCTTCAATGGTGGAAACATACGCAATGGGGACCTATTCTAAATATCTCAAGGAACCCCTAGACTTCTCCATTCGGAAAGTCATGCTCCCAGACCCTTTCTGATCTTCCAAAATTCAAAGGGAGGGTGATCCTAATGCCCACATCAAGGCTTATGCAATGGCCATTCGAGAGCTTCTCCCATGGGATGTAGTCATTGTGAAAATTTTCCCTAAGATGCTAGAAGGTATTGCTCTCGACTGTACTATAGGATACTGGAGGCTTCATACACTCATTCAAGAAAACTCATATCAAAATTTATTAAAGATTTTGATATGAACAAGCTTTTGAGAACATGAATCAGGGAATTCCTTCATATCAAGCAAAGAACACAATGAGTCTGCAGCCCACTTTATTCAAAGGTGGTGACAAGTTCTCTACTCCTCTGCAAGTGCTCCAAATATGGATCAAATGGAACTTTGTGATTTGTTCCTCCACTCTCTCAATAGGGAGACAAAGGAAGAGGTTCAAAAGTTCCCACTAAGGAGCTATGAAGAGGTGTTAGAGGGTGCTCTTTGAATTGACCAAGCAGCCATTGACAGTGGTCATAAGACTTATGGAGCTAATGGAAGGTTAGTCACCCCTAATCAAAATAACCCCAGTTACTCCAACAACACAAATAACAATCAAGGACCAAAAATCCTTAATAAGAATCATGGAGTCATGATGGATGGAGTGATGGACCAACCTAAGAAACCTAACATTGTTAATGCTCCCAATACTTCCACTTCAAACAACCACAATAACAATGACAACAATCAAAGAAACAATAACTTCTCACCCTCAATCAATGTTGTAGATTTTAACCACCAACAACAACAACAACAACAACAACCTCAAGTAAGAAAGAAAAACACAGACCCAAGGCCCTAACCAATACCCAGGTGGGTATCCAAACCAATTTCAAAATCAAGGGCAAGGGTTCCCAAATTTTAACAATAACAATCAACAATTGAACAATAACCATAATTTTGGGACCACAACAAGGTGCAAACCAAAGGCCTCGAGATTACGATCTGATTTATATTGTGGTTTCCATAGGGTTCATGGGCATGATGCAAAAGAACATGCCATGATTGTAACAAGTTTTTACAAATTTTCCAGAGAGGATCAAAGATAGTTATTTGTTGACATGTTTTTGGCAAACCCAATAACTCCCACTCAAAACACCTACATGGGACCGGTATCTCCACATAAACACACCATTGGGAATCTTTAATGATCCTCTCCCCACATCAAAGGATGGTAGATTAGATCCCAATGGTTTGAATAAAGGTATTGTAATAGGGACCCATGATCATGAAGCCTCAACTTCATCAAACCCACAAGTGGCACCTCCTTTGGATGGTCACCAAAAAACAAAAATTGTGGGGTTGGTAGAGTTGGACACTTGAACCACAAATTAACGTTGCCACTAGAACTAGGGATTATTCTTCATGCAGCCTATTCGATCTACTCTACCATCAGATGACATTCATGATACTAAGCAAGCTAGTAGGAGCTTATGATTTGATCAGCGACTTAACTAAGACATTCTCACACATTTCCTTCTTGGATCTGTTAAAGAATTCCCCTACTCATAGGGCCACTCTACTAGAAGCGTTGGGTCTTGGTCATTTGGCTAATGTCACCCCTCCTCCAGAAGCACAAATAAACCATGTGGACTTTGATGTTTATCCTCCAGGACATCTCGAAAGAAAGAGATGTTGGATTTGTGTTTGATATCAACAAGATGCCCATAGATGCTTGAAATAGTTCATAGAGGTGATCCGGCATTTGTTTTTACAAGTCTGGATTTACAAAACTATGTAAAGTGTGTGATGATTGATGATGGGGTAGTAGTCAACATAGTCCCCTTCTCTTTCCTTCAAAAACTAGGGTATGGAGAGACCAATTTCTCTTCGACATGAAATACGTTGAGGGCTACGATAGCCTCAAAGCAACATCAATCGAAACTATAGTGTTTCGGTCACCCTTGGACCTAAGATGGTACTAACCAAATTTTATATTATAGATCGAAAACCAACTATAATATGATCCTTGTCCATCCTTGGATTCATCACATGAAGGTGATTCCCTCCACTTTGTTTCAGGAAGTTAGGTTCCTACATTTAGGGAAGGTTTTGTGGCGCAGGGTGATCCAAAACCCTTTGACATACACCTAGCCAATTTGAAAAAGAGGCGGGGGTCACTCTGAGTTTGAGCTTCCTAAAAATCATTTAAATAAACCTACAAGCTCGTACTAGAGGAAAATTGGTTCCTACAATGGAATTAGAAGTCACGGGTTTGATCGAAGGCATTCGGTAGTCAAAGATGAAACCATCATAGTAGAGACAATATCGTTAGGAACTACGAAAATATTTGTCAGCTATTGGAAAAATATTTACCCATTCTCCTTCCTTTCGATTCTATGGGCATGGGACATACCCTAGGACTCGGTTCTCTACCAGAAAATGAGGTTTGTATGGTTGAGGTAACTGAAGTAAAGGAGAAAGATTCAAAAGATGATCCAACGTCCATTTTTCCAAGTAACTGTTGGACTCTCCATTTTGATGGAGCCAAGTGTCATTTTGGCATTGGGGCAGGTGTGATTCTTACCTCTCTGAGGAAGGATTCTACCTTTTCCTTCAAATTAAACTTTGAGTGCACAAATAATGGGGCTGAATATGAAGCCCTTCTTTCTCATCGTAGCCAAAAGAATGGGTGCTCTTAATATCGGGTGTTGGGTGATTCACAACTGGTTGTGAATCAAGTATCAAAGTGTATGAGACTAGAGTTGAGCATTTGTAACTTTACAAAATAGCAGTGTTGAATTTAACAAAGAGGTTTGACTTCATATCAATCGAGGCAAATTCCACGAGACCAGAAATCTCCTTGCAGACTCAATCACAACATCCACTTCTCACTTTACTCCAAGTGGTGAGTTGGAAGATTCAAACTTCACGGTCTCGGTTCATGTAGAACCTTTGGTTCATGTAAGACACCGATAACTCCAATGTTGACATACGTAGAGACTGAGAGTGAGTCTGTCATTACAGATCATTGACATTGACAAAAAACTCTAGAATATCTAAACACTCTCATAGAGCTACATCTTACACATCACAAGGTTAATCTTTCTCTAATTCCACACTCTTCTTCCTATTTTGGAAATCCCATGATAGAGTCTTCCCCTGGGAGGGAACTTGAAATTTGTGAGGTGGCAGAAGAGGGGGATTTAGAGTTACCTCCAGCCCCACCTGAGTTTGAGGAAGGAAACACCTCCTTAATCGAGGAACAATCGATATAAATATCGGGACCGAGGAAGAACCAAATATTTTGAAGCTAGGGTCCTCTTTAACTCTGAGGAGGTTGAAATACATACCCACATTCTCAAGGAGCATCAAAAAATCATTCACATTTAATTACAAAGAAATGATGGGGATTGCATCACACATTGTGGTGCACAATCTCATCACCAAACCAGATGCAAAGCCGATTAAGAAAAATTCAAGGCCCATGAAGCCAAAAGTGGCCCTCATGGTGAAAGAAGAAGTGATGAAACTCCTCCAGGTGGGATTCATCAAGCCATTTGATTACTCTCAATGGGTATCTAACATAGTCCCCATTCTCAAGAAAAATGGAAAGATCCACATTTGTATAGATTTTTGGGATATAAATAAGGCTTGTCCCAAGGATGATTTCCCATTACCATCCATCGATGTTATCATTGATGCAAAAAATAGTTTTGAGTTGTTGTCTCTTATGGATGGATTCTTTGGGTATAATCAGATCAGAATATCTAAAGAGGATCAGGCCAAAACCATGTTTATAACTCCTTGGGAACTTACTTGTTATGTGGTCATGTCATTCGGGCTTAAGAACATGCTTGGAGCTACATACCAATGAGTGATGACTTATATATTCCATGATCTTATACATAAGATTGTGGAATCCTATGTGGATGACCTGTTGGCTAAGGCCAGAAAGTGTTGTGATCACCCAGAGGTGCTTCGTATCATCCTTTCATGCTTAATCGAATACGACATCACATTGAATCCAAAAAAGTGTGTATTCGGTGTAACAGGAGGAAAGATTTTTGGGTACATCATATCTTCATGAGGAATTGATGTAGACCCAGCCAAAATCTGAGTTGTATTGGAAATGATTCCACCAATGGATGAGTCTGCATCAGATCTTTTCTTGGAAAACTTGGGGCAATCTGAAGATTTATCCCTGACTTGACCTTTTTTGTTCACCCAATCAACAATTTGTTGAAAAGGATTATAGCATTGATTGGATAGATGAATGCAATGAGGCCTTTGAGGTAGTTAAATGATTCTTATTATCCCCTCCCACATTAATGCCACCTAGATCAGATCACCCTTTGATCTTGTATTCATGAGCTATGATGTTTCACTAGCCTACATGTTGGCTCAAGAGGATGATGATAAATGAGAGCATGTAATTTATTTTATTAGTCAAACATTGCTTGATTATGAGACACGTTTACCCCCGGAGAGAAAAATGCCTTTTCCATAGTCTTTGTGACAAAAGCACTTAAGACATTATATGTTGAATCAAGAAATGAGGGTTATTGTTAAGTCAGATCACTTACGGACATTCCTCACACAAGGATCCTTATCTAAGAAGGTTGGGTGCTTCATAACTCTGATGGGTGAATTTGAGTTAACATTTGTTAATCAAAAATCCATCAAAGGAAAATCATTGTGGATTGGTTAGCTGATAATCCATTAGATGGAGGTGATCTGGTAGATCTAGACTTCCCGATGAGTGTGTACTTTGTTGAGACTAGGCCCCCATTTTTGCATGTGTCCATGGTATACTGACATCATTAATTTTATAGTGGACCATACGTATCCCAGAAGGGGCAACATCACAACAAAGAAGGTGGTTACATGTCATTTCCACTAAGTATGTTATTTTGGAGCAAGTGCTCTATCATAGAGCCTTTGATGGAATGTTGTTAAGATGTGTTGATGCTTGAAGAATCTAAAAATATTCTTTATGAATCACATAGCGGGGTATGTGGAGGTCACTTTGGCCACCACCACTTCTCGGAAGATACATCGGATGGGCTATTTTGGCCCACTCTAGAGCATGATGTAGTAGAGTTTGTGCGCAGATGCCACAAATGCCAAGAGTTCTCCCACGAGATCCACATATTGCACACAAGCTTTGTAACCGCAACCCATGGCCCTTTTCCACATGGGGCCTAGATTTAATAGGGAAATTCTCTCCCTCATCAACAGATGGCCATAACTTCATAATCACGGCCACATAATACTTTACCAAGTGGGTAGAAGCCATGCCTCTTACCACTTGTACCCGGGTTTGTGATCACTAAGTTCATCTTAAACCAGATCATTTGTAGGTACGATGTCCCACAAGTCATTATCTCGGATAATGGCATGTCTTTCAAAAATGACGAGGTGCGTGAATTGTGTGCAAAGTTCAAGATAAGTCATCACACATGACTTCTCTTTATTATCCTCAGGCCAATGGATAGGCTGAGGCTATGAATAAAACATTAAAGTCCATCCTCCTTAAGACCATTAAGGAGAACAAATGAGATTGGCATTTAAATTTTTTCCGGCCTTGTGGGCCTATCGACGTCAGTTAGAACACCAATAGGGGAAACCCCCTTTTCTTTGGTATTTGGTGTGGAAGCAGTTTTACCACTCGAGGTTGAAATACCAGTCTTCATATTTCACTTGCATGGAATCTTGGGAGAAGAAGGCTATCGAGAAGCATGACTCTCTCAGTTAGAAAGTCTTGATGAGGTTAGACTCAACATTGAACAATGACACAACATTTACACTTGACCGGATGGCTCAAAAATACAATAAGAAGGTTTACAGCATGAAATATATGAGGGAGATTTGGTCTTAAGACTTGACATCTGGATAGACAAAAAAAATACCGGTGAGGAAGAAAATTCAGACCTAGGTGGTTGGGTCCATATCAGTAGTAGAAGACTACAAAAATGGGGCATTTCACCTGTGTACACTAGAGGGTGAGGAGTTTAATGAATCTGTGAACTCTCTTCACCTAAAGAGGTATTACACATGATCCATTAGCATTTTCATATGTACATTACTACATCTGCATTGCACTTTCATTTGCCAGCTCATTCTATAAAATTTGTGATCAAGGGATTTATTCTTATAGAAACTCCTAAAAACTTTTAAAAACATTGGAAAAACATTCAAATCATGTCTCTCCAAATTTTCATGGTATCATCAATTGTTTTCAAATCATTTCATCAATTCAAATAGGATAAGACAAAGTTTTGACCATGATCATACCAAGGCTGCATACTTGGTTATGCTTATAGTCTCTTTCTAGATTAGGTGTCTTTTCCTATAGTCTGTTCTAGAAGCTTCATGGTGTCACATCTATCCCATAAAAATATCTTTGGAAATAAGAACATACTAAACATTTTTCCTAGATGAGTAAGTCAAATGCAAATCCACAGAAAAAATTTATTTTACACATTTCTTTTCCCTACCAACCTTCGGTGTTGAGCCTGCATCTCTTACTGGTGATGTAGGGTTGGGAAAGGAGAGAAATGCCCTTACTCACCTATTCCTTGTCCATGGTGATGAGCCCATGCTTCCTCTTGGTAGCATGGGGCAAGGTGTAGGGGTCTCTTTGATAAACTTGAAAGTTACAAATAATTCATTCAAATGTTGTGAAATCATAAGTCAAAAACAAAGTGAGTTAGATGTCCAAAATTCCAAAAGAGTTTAAAACCTCAAAACCAGATTTTTCAACCAAGTAGCCATCTACGGATCTAAGTCTAGATAAACTGGAAAGTAAATCACATTCTAAGCTATGAGGTAACTTGAGTAGGGTGAGGTTGTAGTGTCTCAATTTGGTCCTGTCAAACCATTGTCTTTCCCTCATCATTACCATTCAATAAAATTTCTTAACTTGTGCCCTTTTTGGCTCTTGGTGTTGAGCCCTCACATCCTACTGGTTGCGTGGAGTTGGGAGTGGGGCAAGTACATTTCTTATCATATCATTGTATCACCACATTTTTCCAAGACAATATGAAGTATCAAATATTTCTTAAAGAAACTAAAGTTCAACATCACATTGTGTTTGCATTATCATATATCAACATTATAAAATACAAAAAAGAAATCATTTTGTTATCATTTCACACCCATTGCATGCATTAAAAGCATAGAAAAATGGAAATTCTAAACATCTAGAGTACACATGAGAAATAAACCAAAAGAGAGTCAACTCAGATACAATGGATTACAAACCAAAAATAAGAGTTTGTATATATCATAGTGGGTCAAGTTTCTATACAATGCCATCACGCATAAGGCATGGTCAAAACACTCATGATGATGAGCCCAAAAATATACAAAAAAATCATATAGTGCCCAAAAAAAATGGAAACAAAGCAATAAATGGCCCAATGGCCTGTCAATCCCTATGGGATCCCTCGGATGGTGCATGGCCACATCCGGGCTCCTGTTGTGGCTGCTGATGACACGTTGGGAGTGAACCGAATGGTGTGAATGCTCATGGTGGTGGCCATTGGCTTGTGGTCTCACTACAGGAATGGCTCCACCTCATCAGATGCTCGGTGGCCTCATATCCGGCCACCATGGTATGAAGGAGGTCACCACCTCTGCTTATCCTCCAAATAGGAGAAAACATCGTGTGTGTCTTGTCTAGCTAGTGGCTGACCTGAATCATCAGTCAGCTCATCTCGGGTCTTCCCAGAGGGATCAGTAGGGTGTCCACACACACCCATCGGATGAGCTCTCTCCACTCCTGTGTAGTCACTGCAAGAAAGGGAAGAGAAGAAGAAATAGATAAGTTAGAAAAACAAAAAATGTAAATCAAAAGAGAATATCAAAACTAAGGTTTCAAATTAACAAAGGAGAGAAGAGTGTCAAACATACTCGGATCTCTGGGCATCCAAGTAGGGTCAGTGACTTGTTTTGCCAATGTTGTTGGTGGTGTGGGGCCTCCCCAAAGCCAGAGGCCAAATGTTTTTCGATCACGGACTCATCATCCCCCTCCCCATCTAGAGGAAATGGCTCCTCTGAGACTAAGGTCTCTCTCTCTCTGTGCACTAGCCTCCTCGTGTGTGGCTCTCAGCATCTCTTGAGTGTCATGCCACTCAGGATCACTCTCCTCCTCTACCATATGGGCTGCCTCACTAGTCTCGGCATCCCCCCCCTCATCCTCCTCAGTCTCCTCTCTGACTGACTCCTCCTCCTGTCTCATCCTCTTGTGTGCTCCTCAGAATCAGAGTCTACACTAATGGGCTCATCCTCCTCTCTCTCCCATTGTGAGTGAGGGGAGCAGGACAATCTGGAGTAAAGGTGCTCGAGGGGCACCAACTTCCCATCGAGCATGAACCACATGCCTAACTATAATAGGCACACCTAGAGTGACCACTTTGTCCAGCTGGGATCTCCTCTAGGGCCCCTCCGGGCCTCCTGAATGGTCTATAAACCGGTACCACTAGGGGAGGTATATGTCAGCATATGGTAGGCCAAACTGTTGAGGAACCCGATCAAATGGGTGAATCTCAACTCTCCCGACCCTGTCAACTAGCTGGCCTGTAGTAGAACAAGCTACCACCATGGTCACCTCCTATCCCCATAACCTTGTCATGTCCTGGTAGGGAGTAGCGACCATGTCTGTTGTGTAAGAGAAGCCACTTTGGCTGATGAGGTGTCCTAAGAACCAACATAGCTGTCCACCTCACTTCCCGGATGGCCCTTGGGTCCAATACATATACTCCCCTTCCATAGGGGTGATATGCTCATATACCCAACTCATGACAAGAGTGGGGTGGCTCAGTGACTTCCCCTATAATCAGACTACCCTGTATAAGTCATGGTAGGTAGTCCCTAAGATGTCCACTCCCCATGCATACCTATGGCCATGTCCCTCAATCTATGTGATAATGGGAGCCCAACAGTAGAGAAGAGTGTCACCTCCCTTGTCCCCGATCAATCGTGAGGACAAGATACCCATAATGGCTCTCTGAATGATCGAATAGGAGTAGTAGAAATCGATCAGACCTTTCATCCCCTTCTTGAACCAGATGAGACAATGATGTCTCCCATATATGTGGCCCACTTGTGTCATCATCATGCCTAGATCCTGTTGTCTCTAAATTCAGTCTCCTCCCAAGAATCGGGAGCCCAAGGATGCGGTATACATCCTCCAGAGTAATGGTCCACTCACCCTAACTCCTAGAAACCGGAAAGGTGTTCCGATCTACATCCCAGTAGGAGAACAAGTCACACAATATGTGACTGGTGGGGGCAAACGTGGGGTACCCATGTAATCCTCCAGATACCTACCCTCTGCAGAATGTCCCTCTCATCCTTGAGTCGGCTGATCCAGAATCCCAGGGAGCCAATCACACACTCTCTCTCTCTCTCAGATGGATGTATTCCTCCTTCTTCTATATTCACCAAAACATGAGAAAAAAAGCAAGTTAGTAACATATACAAGAAGACAAGCTCACCAAAAACATGATAAAACATGAAAAATCCAAAAAAATCCAAGTTAGTGAACGTTTTGGTCATTCTGTTTAGAACCGCCACCCAGTGCGGGGGGCGGTTCTAGGACCACTCACCCAGCAGGCGGCGGTCCCATGTGACCACCCCTTTTGGGTGGTGGTCCTGAACCAATTTTCAAACATGCCCTTAACCCTAAAAAAAATGTTCAAAAGTGCAAAAAAAGACCATTTTCGACAAAATAAAAGCATGCCCTATGGGTGCCCCCTAGAGACTCATTTAAGACAAAAAAATTTGAAAATAATCCCCCTAGGTGAACTTTTCAACATTTTTACATTTAGGTATAAAAAGACAAAAGTGAAAATAACCAACCTTTGACCACATTGGTCGATCTCCCACATGTGGAGGCATGATCACTATTCCACAATGGTCATTTTGGCTGTACTCTCATCGAAAATGGTCACCATGAATCCAGAGCTCCAAATTCACCAAATCAAAATGCAAAAATGAATTGAAAAGTGAGTTTTTTTTATATATATATATATATATTATATTTTAACCTCATTTTGAGTGTATGTGTTCACAGGGCTGGAGCATTGGCATAGGTATATCTCTATATCCCCACACAAATGGTAAGTCCTCTTGTCATTTTGATTTAGTGTTTATTTTTCAATATTTTATCTATCTACACTTGAGTCTTCTTTTTCTCTTGCAGGTAGCGGGAGTTTGGGTGGTGACATTTTGACACACGGGCGTGTCAGGTATAACTTCTAACTCCCCTTTTTGGGAATGCCATACTCGGACTCTATGTTTTATGCCTTTTCATGGCTAAGATGCTTCTCCAAGGGGGCAATATGTACGCACCCAAAATTACATGTGCTACATTGTCGAAAAAATGGTTACAAAAGTCCCAATGATGATTCAGGTCCTTTTAAGAAGGTGTTCAAGCTCCAATTTCCATTCAGTAGTGTATATTTGTTTCCTAGACATCTTTACTTAGCCTTCCCACTTTTTTCAGCTTCTTGCCTCTTTTTGCATGCATGTTTTGGCCTTTAGTGCTAGGACCGCCACCCTGCCTTGGTGGCGGTTCAAACCACCACCCAAAATAGGGCGGTGGTCCTAAAACCACCACCTTTGTAGGGGTGGTGGTCCTGCCCACTTTTTCTAGATTCCTCACGTGTGTTTTAACATGTGATGGTTCACTTAATTTCACTTTTTGCATGCATCATGTGAGCCAAATTGTCTAAAATTAGCTTTGATTGCTTGGTTCTCCTTCCTCCTTCTATTTTTAAATAGATTTAATTAGTTGGAACTACTCCTTCTTGCCTTGAGCTTGAAGGCACCTCCCATCCTCCATTCCTATATATTCCATGCTTGTATTCAAGAAAAAGGCCTAAGAATTTTTGTATCTTGCATTGTATTGCTGCTACGATCTTGCTAGGAATTGCATAGCCAAGCTCTGATCTCTTGTGTTATCTCTCTTCTACTTGCATTGCATCCAGACTACCATCAAGTTTCCATTGCTCAAGCACCATCCTCCTGTTTTTTTCTTGCATTCCCAATCCCTTGGACTCACATGAACACTCGAGAGAAAGAAAGGAACATACTTGAGGGGATAGATACAAACACAACCAATTTTCCAAAGCTCTTGCTTGTCTAGGTTGGAATTGTGTGTTTGTTTTTTTTTATTTGTTGAATTGTTAATTTCAAATCACTAGTTTCAATCACATATCAAATAGAGTAGAAAATCATTCATTTCAATAGATTAGTCAATCACAAGTAGATCAAATCATTAGTAAGTTTTCCTCTTTAACATTACTAGGGAAGTTGTGGGGAACAATAGCCCCTTTCAGGGTCATGATTTGTTCTTCACCTCTTGAGGTAGGGTTTGAAGGGTTTTTATTAGATTAGGTTATTTGTTTTAGATTAGATTCATACATTTGCACAAGTAACCAGCTACATCCAGCTGATTACTTGTCTTTAGTTTATTTATTAGATTAGAACATTTGCTTAAAAATTAGAAAAGAACAAAAATATTTCCTTTGATAGATTAGTTTGCTTTTATTGCTTTGATCCAAATATTGTGAAAACTCCAAAAACATAGATTAGATTTCCTTCAGTAATTAGTTTTCTTATCAAAATCATTTATTTCATTATGTATGACCATCAATGGTCCACAATAGGAAAATACATATAGTTGTGATCCCTTGGTCCATGACCCAATGGGCCAAATTGATAACGACATTGATACCGGTTTATGTTTGTGATCTTACACACACTGTAACTTTTTCTGAGAAAATAGAACAACTCAATATGCTAAACATCATTTCTAATAATCAAGCCTATGACTATTGGACTACTCTTGGAAATAGGGTTTGATTACGTGCATGACCATTCAAGGGCCATAGACCTCCACGAGTCTTTGGTTGTGATCCTCAGGTCCCATAACCCAACGGGCTTGCTAATCAGTTAGACATTGACACTAGTTTGCATACATTAGTATTCAGATCTTCACCACTTCCACCAGATATTATTGCACAACTTTCCTTACTTGAACATAACAATAGATCATCAGCTAAGACTTTTGGACCAGACCAGAAAATCACCCATAAATCCTGTGGCTCCATCATGCCTCTCGTTCTTACTTCCATGACCTTGTCTGGAAATCTATACGAGGCACCCATAAGTCATTTTCCACGTGTTCAACAACCAACAAACAGAATCTCGGAGAGCTTGACATTGATTGGAGTCTCAGAGGGCTATTATCTCGAGATATAAGCCATCACACCACACTTTCAAGTTAGGAGAGAGCATTCTTTTCCTTAGACTCATGAGATCCCACACATTGCGTGTTGAAGATATAAAAATCGTTGAAAGAAGACAAGCTTCTAACAACAAAGAGTTCCTCATTAGCATATGGTGATTCATCCTCGGAAGAAGGATTTGACAAGAGATCACCACAAAGAGGTATCAAGATTCCTCCACCTCTTGTTAAAATAATAAGAAAGGAAAAGGTAAACTCTTGATCCATTATTTACATTTGAGAAATTTAGCAATAACATGCGAGAAAATGTGGTATAGCTATCCATGCACATTTTTAGGGATGTCTAACCCTTATGTAGCAAAATGTAGGAAATGTAAATCCTCGTTTTAAAATATTAAGAGAGACCACTCTCCTAAATGAAGCTCAAAGAAAATAAGTTTAGGTAAGTTTCTAAAAATTTGGACAAAAGATTTTGTGATCACCGTAAAAAAGAGAAAGGTCATGTAATTGAGAAGTGTTGCCAATTTTTTTTTCGAGTTAACTCAGGGAGAGGGCCCTAGCCCTTTTTGGCATCACAAGCCCACACAAATCGCCATGGAACCATCCAAGGATGGTATTTTAAGATCTTAAGCGAGCCCATGTATTAAATCACATTCTCGTGGCGCCCCCATCACTAGGGTATCTAACCGTCTGTAGTAGGCCGCCTTAACATGAAACCGAGATTTGAACCTGGACCTCCAGGTTACAAGGAGACCCAAGAACATTTACACCACTACCCGTTGGATGAGAAGTGGTGCAGCCTTCATCCTAGAAAAAAATTGAAAGTTGTTAAGAAGGAAAGCAATGTAAAACCGATAGATTTGAAAATGACCCTTGTAGTGGTTCAGGTAAACATTGAAGTGAATCAACCACCTAAACATGAAAATGTAATTAAAATGGTGGGTAAACAATTCCTCAATTTTATGTTTGCATAGTTGTAATTGATGAATAACATGCAAATTATTCAAGTCATTTTTGGGATTCCTATTGAATTTTGAAAAAGGAAAAATTTCCCATATATATATATTAGCTTTGATTTTGATGAAGTAGCGTGCAGGGAAAATCCGGGTGACAGTTTATCATACTTGGGTAAATTTATCTTTTTGATGGTTTTGGAAAACTTAATTTTTAACAACAACATGTACAAATGTTTATTTGGGGCATGGTCAGTTGATTATAATGTCTATTTTTGGAAAATTGTGTTCGAGAATGTTGTTGTTTAAAACTATGCAAATGTATCATGTAGGCATTGTTTGTAGGTGTAACAATTATACAAACGTTTTGTAACTATGCATGATTCTTGCACATGTTATAAGTATTTATTTTTAGGCTTTAATATTTTTAACTTTCAAACATGGTTATAAATAGGTTGTACAATTATTGCACTAATAAACTATGAATGCATGTTACATTTACATAGTTGACAATGGTGTAGGATCAGAGTACAACAAATGAATATGGAATTTTGATCATCATATCAGTTGCAGTATTGGCCATGGGTTACACTACTATTAATGGATTTTTGATATATTGAAATTTTTTACAAATTTTACATGCTATAAACTAGGTTCTACAGGTTTGTGATATGCAAAGAATCTATTAATAGTTCGGTGGGTGAGTTTCCCTTTTAAGGAAAAAATGATCTTATTAAGGAGGAGTGATCTGGAGGATATTTTGAGTGCAGATGATCCCTAAATATCCTAAACTATTTGAGTGCTAAATAAAATCTTGAGATCTTTCCGTCGATATGAAGAATTGAAAACGGAGCTCGTATGCGCATGTTATGGCTTTGATGAAATTTTTTCACCAACAGACAAGATTCGGGGACAACTCGCAGTGATGTCTGTAATGTGGATGAATGACACTGTGAAAAGTGACAAAAATGGGTAAATAGATTTTTGTGTGTGTTTAGGACATCGATATTTGCACACAATTAAAAAATGGTGGGCCACACTATTTCAGCGGCTAGGGCCCTCAGCCAGGTTTGACACACTCTTTTTACAGAGGGGTGCTTTAGCCTCTGAATCATATCACCATTGATGAACAATTATATATATTTTCCATTATATGTTTATATCTCAGTATGTGGGAATATATTGTTACAAGTATTTGAATTGTAATGCAAGGTTTTAATTGTTCATTGCATTGTATTAAGGACCAAATTTCTTGCCCGATCAACTTATCGTCATGGTGGGGTGGTCAACTCCCACCGAGTCGACTTTATTATCTCCACATTGATTGGACTTAGTTCTTTATACGGCGTGGAGGGCTTACATATCCAGATCAAACTTATCAAATTGATCGGTCCACATAACTAACGACACAACAAAATCCATGCACCAACTCCCTACACTGGCGACATGGCCTCAACAACCTAACAACTCAGCCCAAATGAATTTGGCGGTTCGAACAAACCAACCGGTGCCACATATACATTGCATGGCGAGTCAACAACCACATGCCCTACATGACACCTCCCTATTTGGCTAGTAGTTACAATAAACCAAATAGCCACAACCCACATGATGAGGAACAAAAGGCACGAGATATGACCGAAGTCATGCATATATTGGGCGGGTCAACCCAAATATAAACAACCTATCTACCTCTCGCATGACCAATGTGGGACTTTCCCACTATAGTGTGAAATGGTCGACAAGAATGGATGATAAAGGGGATCAAATCAGTGACCTACGGGTCATAAAATTGCACCTAATGAACACACCAAAGGGCTCAAAGATGTAGAAAATTAGCTCATTGTCATTTAAAGAGATCTTTTATTCTTGTAGGACTCGATAGAGCAATGAAAGAAAGTTTGCAGAAAACTTGATTTTTGAAGCTCTTAGAGTCCAAGTTAGACTTTGTTGTAAAAAGGAAAAGTGTTCATAATTCAAAGAAAAACACAACCGTGTCATTTATTATTCATTAAGTGCTATAGTTTTCCATGTGTAGGCATTTTTATACACAATTGCACATAAAGATATCACACCGTGGAGATGTTGCATAGGCCACAAATGGATTTGAGGATGAGTTTATGGTAATTTATAGAGTTTTACAAATCTAAATCAACCAATTTACAGTGACAAAGATCTCTTAATCACTTTGGAAGGTAAAATTGTACTTCAAGTGTTAATTAATAGATCGATTCATGATTAAGTGAATCCGGAGATGTAGCCCATCTGGGTGAACTCCATTATCAACGTGTGGATTTTATTTTCAGTTTATTTTCTGCTTTTGATCAAATAACAAAAAATTCAGTATAAAGAATTGATTAAGTAAAGAAATTAACTACAAAATTGGATTAAGTTTAAATTTGAGAATCCATTATCCACAACAAACAACTGAATGCACACTCAATTTCGGATTAAAAATCAAATTGAATGCATTATGAAACTCAACTTGTGATCATATTTTAATGGTTTTGTAATATTTCTATTGTTTCACAAAAAGTTGATTAAAATGATAAATTGATCTGTTAAGAAAAATTGAAAAAAATTGGGGTTTCAAAACACCCAAAAGTGAAACAATAATCACTCTTGATCAATTTTAAAATCAGAAATTAAAGAATCCAATTTTTTAAAAACTGACCTAGGGCAAACACCATTTTTGGATCGGTGACTATAAATGATAATATGATCCCTTTTCTAGTTGGAGTTATATCCTACAACATTAGGAAAAATATTCTAGCACTGAAGAAAAATGGGGAAGATTTATATACGATGTCCTACTTATTGGATGCGGTATGTGCAGTACAACAATTTTAGGGAGTTCCTAGTTGGACACCTTAACATCCACATACAATGTTGAGGGTTTTTAGTAATATGCAAATTCATAATTATAGGAAGAGATTTGAGATGGATTGTAACCAATACTACCCCATAATATTCAATGTTGTATATGGCACCCCAATGTACAAAGTTATCCAGAGGATAATCAATTCATTGAGTCCTTAGGAGCTTTAAGGTGCTATTTAGATTGTCTGACAATGGTCGAGTGAAGGGAATCATCAACATCCTTTTAGGCTACCTAAGTTTGTTCCAAAAAAACTGCAGAACAAGAGATAATTGATGTATAGGGTAATGTCAATCAAAGATCATTCACACTGTTAGAACAATTACTTGAAAACAACATTCAAAATCCATACCATTTTCAACTTTTCACAATAAGACAAATCTTGCTTTTATCAACATATGTTATATACAACTAATTCAAAGCTTGAAAAAACTCTTCAAATCCTTGGTTCCTTTAAAGAATCATGTATAAATGCTTGAAAAGTACCACTGACCCTTCATTCTTATCCCACTCATTTTAGACCTCACTACTACCTTCTAGCCCTCCAAATTTACTTTTTGATCGCAAAAAGTCACAAAACTATGACCCAAAATTCAATAGTAAACTTTTCTAATACCCTTTGAACCCATTATAGAGCCTATAAAGTTTCATCACTTAACCCTTACCCAATTTCTTTTATACTCGTTTTACCATTTTTGCTCACTTCCCTCAACCAGCCTTAATTTTGAGCAAATAACTGTGTTTGGAAAAATACACTAACCTTGAACCAAAAGTGTGATAATTTCCTCATACCCTTTTCCCTCCCGTGTTCTCTATATAAAGTTTTGAGGTCTATCTCACTCTCCATAATTCCCAACACCATTTTCTTCCTTTTCTAGTCTTTTTTAGGTCTATACCTAGGGTTTCAAGTCACTTCTTATGGTTTTGTCAATTTCCACTATTTTCTATCATCCCATGACCTCTAACCACCTTATTACTCCTTGATCAAACTAATTTCAATGCTTCATGACTTTCTTGATCCTTGAAGGTCTATTGCCATGTTTTCATTTTCCTTTCAATGATTTACTATATGAGTCTTCCTTACTTATTCCAAGCCTACAATCCACTCACTTCTTCTAAACAATCTCGGCCCCTTTCTCAAGCCTCCATTTATCTTTTCTAGAATTTATTTATCATTTCCCCATATGCTCTTACTCTTGATACTTTCTAGGTAATCATTATCCAATTTTGGCCCTCGGAAAAATTAGAAAAACACAAGACCCCAAAGATAAAAAAATGGAGGGATCATTTTAGCCATGAGAGCTCCCATTTCGGGATTGAGTGAGAAATTTACGATGGTGATGTAAGTATTCGGATTCGGTGGGAAAAATTCCAAATTGGAAGGCTTAAAGGTCAAGTCCAAAATTAAGACTTCTGACATTTGGGAGTTTAGAGTTGACATTAGGTCGAGTGGTGAACAATGCCACGTGGGAGGAAAAAGGAAGTTTGAAACCCGAAGTCCAAAATTTAGACTTTGGGGTTTTGATCATTCTAAGGTTTCATATGCCATGCGGGGGAAGGTGCCTGAAACCAAAAGTTCAAAATTTAGACATCGGGATTTCGAGATACTGCGATGACCGTATGGATGAACAATCTTGAAACTCGAACTTTACCCGAAATACTAAAACTCGAAGTCCTGAAATCACTTAACCTAAACCCCAAAATCCACGAAACCCAAGCCCCGAAATCACTTTGGAAACCTGAAGTCTTGAAAACCCTAAAAACCTAAAGATCTGAAACCCGAAGTCTAAATTTTGGACTTCAGGGTTTCGAGTTTCGGAGGTTTCACGAGCTCACGGTGAATAGTGCCATACAATACAATTTCGGAGTTTGAAACCTCAAGTCTGAATTTCGAGACTTGGGGTTTGAGGTTTCACGAGCTTAGAGCAATGAACAAGAACAACAATCTCCGAAGCATAAAACTCTTGAAGCTCGAATGCCAAAAATATGAAATTTCAGATTTTAGAGGGTTGTGATGCATTGTCGGAGTCCGAAAAGAGGTAGATAACCACCCGCATTTATCATAAGATGACATCCACATCTTCGAGATGGCCATAAATTTTATTTGACTGGAGCTCGATTTACACAAAATATGAATTTTTGGAAAACTCTTAATGTCCTCTTAGTGAGACTAAGTATTTCAAAATGAGGAAATACAGTCCGCCATTTTAGAGGAATGTTTCCGATTTCTCACCTACCAAATGATGAAGGTATGGGCTTCCTTTCTTCCCCAACAAGGAAAAGTACATGGAGGTATGGGTTTTGTAGTGGCACCCATCATTGTTGTGAGTGATTTTAATGTATTTTTGTGTGGTTGAAGAAGATTTTGAATTCCTCTCTCTCCCTTCTCTCATTCTTCCTATATATTATAAGGAGGGGCTCATTTCAAAAGGTTGGATAATCTTGTTTTGTACCCTCCCTTCTTCTCTTGTCTGTAAGTGAATTTGTGGAGTTCAAACCTCCCATTCAAGATGTAATGCAAATTAGTGCCTCTTGGCCATTGTAATGCATTGTATCAAATATATGGAGTAATAATATAAGTTTGTGGATGAAGTTCAACCCTCTCTTGTGTTCATTGCATTCTCTTGATCTCTCATTACAATTTTAGTTAATTACGCATGTTAAATTATGTTGCATATTTAATGGTCTGTGTTTAATGGTGAATGAATTCATAGCAATTGGTTGACTTGTGGTGTGTATTCATCCCCTTAAAACTTATTGGTTTTCATATCCATGCAAAGTAGGTGTTCAACATTCCTTTTGGTGCATCACCTCCTGTAGCTTAGGTTCAATTTCTTGCAATCCTTTTAACCATGTCTCCTTGGAAAGTTAGAGTAGATTTTAGGATAGATCCTCTACAATTTGAGTGTGTGTATCAGAATAGAGGAATAGGAACTAAACTTCATCTCGGAGATCTTTCCCGATTGCAAAGTTCCACACTTTTGGAAAAGCTCCATGTTATGAAATCACACCGACAATTTGTATCCCATCAGTTTCTACAAACAATCGGGGTGTCTTCAGTGATTTCACCACAACAAACTAGGTACTATATTGGAAAAACCATGGACACCATTGGAAACTAATTTTTTAGAGATTTTAGTCATCTTTCAAAATTTCAATCAAACTCCCAACCTTTTACTCTAAGAAAACACCTCTTCCTTGCGTATTCATCCTAATATATCCATTCAACTAGGAAAAGCAAAGATGTCATCTAATATATGCATGTACAATGCATTCTTGCTTGAGATATTATCACTTCATGTTTTTAGATCATCATTAATTTGGTTCAACTCCCAAGACCCTCTATAATTTATGCTCATCCTTTATCTTCAATGCTTACTTAGAAAGAGGGTGAAATCACATTTACCTCACTCCCAAACCCTTCAAAATGTGTTCTTCCATAGTTAACTGTATCTCAACAATCTTGGGCTAAATTATTCTTCTCAAATATCTTGAATCCTGTTATCCATTTGCCTCACAACAAAATGGGATAACTGAAATGTTAGGAAATAAGGAATAAAATATGTAGAATAATCCCTCACGAATCACAACAAGAAAACTAATATGCAAAAATATTACAGATCTCAAATCTCAAGAATAAAATAACACAACACAAAGAGACATTATTTAACGTGGTTCACCCAAATTTGGGCTACGTCCACCAAGAATCACTTGCTCAAATTTTATTACAAGCCACCTCTCTCAATACAATACCTAGATCTGTTTAGAGCTATGCTCAACAAACTCTACAAAATTCACACCCAAATTCAAAACACATCTGCAATGTTTTTATGTTATCTACCATATGCACAAAACCATATAAATAAACAACTACTTAAGCAGTTTTACAAAACCGTGGGTATCAAAACCATGGGCCAAAATCGTCCCATAAACCTATGGGTCAAAAATCCACCCATATGAGAAAAGCACGTTTCCCAGTATATCGGGCACGTTTAAGGCCAATTTTTTTCTCGAGGCCATGCCCAACTCTCTAAGGGGGCTGCCATCCCAGCACCTCAGGATGACCCGCCCAAACTCACCCGAATGCCTCATAAGAAAACTGAAAAGTGTATAATACTCTTAGTGTATAGTCTTCAACACTTTCTCACATGAAAAAAGCTCCATAACCTAACAATATCCCACTTGAGACTAGTTTTCCTCTAGCAAGCTTCTCAACCCTTCACTAGTTTTCGTGAAGACCAACCAAAGCTGAACACAACTTCAATTTTTCCTTGTGACCACCTTGGTCATCATGTCTAGTAGGATTCTGACTAGTATGAATCTTCTCCAACTTCAACTTCTCTTCCTCCAAAGTTGTCTTGATGAAATGGTACCTTAATTGTATATGCTTCATCCTAGAGTGGAAAGCAGAGTTCTTAGCTAGGTGTATAACACTCTAACTATCACTATGCAACTTTCCTTCCTCCTTTTATGCCCCAACTCCTCAAGCAATTGCTGTAACCAAATCATTTCTTTTCTTGCCTCTGTGGCAGCAACATACTCAACCTCTGTGGTTGATAAAGCCACCAACTTCTGTAGTTGTGAAATCTAGCTCACTTCGTCCCACCTACAATGTAAACATAACTTGTCATGCTCCTCCTACTATCTACATCTCCAGCCATATCTTGAATCTACATAACCACACAAAGTGGTGTTTATCCATCAGTAGCAAAAATTGTCCCCATGGTCCCTCTCAAATACCGAAGGATCCACTTTACTTGCCAATGATCTCTACCTAGATCACTCATAAATCTACTCACCGCTCCCACTGCATGGGAAATATCAGGCCTAGTGCACACCATGGCATACATCAAACTACGCCAACCACTGATGAGTAAGGTACCTTGGACATCTAGTTTCTCTCCTACTTTGTCTTGGGACACTTCTCCTTTGATAACTTGAAATGGCCTGCCAAAGGAGTCCCAACCGGTTTAGCATCCTGTATATTAAACCTCTCCAAGACCTTCTTAATGTACTCTTCCTGAGATAAAGTCAACTTCCATTCCTTCCTATCCCGAGATATCCTCATACCAAGGATTTGTTTGGCTGCCCCCAAATCCTTCATAGAAAAGGATTCACTTAGCTTTCTTGAGTACTTTTATTTCCTTGCATGTTTTTACTTGCAACCAACATGTCATCCACATACAAACACAAGATAATATAACTTCCATCCTCAAATTTCTTTGTATACATGCAATGGTCAAAATGACATCTAATATAACCTTGCTCCATCATGAAGCTATCAAATTTCTTATACCATTGACGTGGAGCTTGTTTCAAGCCATACAAGCTCTTTCTTCAGTTTACACACCATCTCCTCTTTACCTTTGACCTCATATCCCTCTGGTTGCTGCATATATAGTTCCTCCTCCAAATCACCATGGAGAAATGTAGTTTTACATCAAGTTGCTCTAAGTGCAAGTCTTCTACTACAACTATTCCAAGAACAGTTCTAATAGAAGTCATTTTTACTACAGAGAAAAAAATCTCATCAAAATCTATACCTTTTTTCTCATGAACCCCTTGACCACCAACCGGCCTTGTATCTTTTCTTTCCTCCTTCTTCTCTTTGACTCTAAACACCCACTTGTTCTGTAATGCTCTTTTCCTTTAGGTAGCTTCACCAAATCCCATGTCTAGTTCTCCATGAGAGCCTGATGCTCCTCATCCATGGCTTGCTCCCACTTCTTCCTAGCATCTACCTGCATTGCTTCATCAAAGCTCTCTAGCTCTCCACTATCAAGTGAGTAATAAATAATAAAGAGAAGGAGAAAAAGTTTCAGTTCTCTTCTTACCCTAGAAGACCTCCTCAATATAGGAGTTTGGGGTTCCCGTGAGGAGGTTCTGAAACTCGATTCATGTGTCACTTTCCATCCAAAATATCTCTACCACTACATATTCTTTCTTAGATTCTTCCTATTTTTCCTACAACTACTTCTTATACATGAATTTCTCATTAAAGACCACATCCCTAGATCAAATGATTTTCTTGTCCTTAATACTCCAACATTTATATCCAAAGTCATCACCACCATAACCAATGAAAGTACATTTTTCTGATTTAGCCTCTAGCTTGGTCCTATCATCCTTGTCTATATGAACAAACACCTCACATCCAAAGACTCTAAGAAATGAATAATCAACTTTCTTACCATACCAAGCCTCCTCAGGTATGCCTCCATCCAAGGCACTTGAGGGTCCTCTATTTATCAAGTACACAGTTGTGCTCACCGCTTTTGCCCAAAAAGAAAGAGGTAGTCCTGTATGTAACCTCATGCTCCTAGCACGTTCCATTATTGTTTTGTTCATCCTTTCTGACACCCCATTCTACTGCGTGGAGTTCTTGGAACCATCTTTTTCCCGTGGATTCCATTCTTAGAATAGTAATCATCAAATTCATTGCTACAATACTCCTCTCCATTATCTGACCTAAGACATTTTAGCTTAAGACCTGTTTCATTCTCTACCAAGGCTTTCCATTTAACAAAAGTGTCAAATACATCATATTTTTTTCTAATACAATAAACCCAAACTTTCCTTGTTGCATCATCAATAAAAGTAACATAATAACTTGAACCCCCAAGAGATGATACCTGAGCCGAACCCCACACATCAGAATGCACCATTTCTAACTTACTCTCTTTCTTTGTAGGTCCAACCTTGGTAAACCTTACTCACTTTTGTTTCCCATATATGTAGTCCTCACATAACTCCAAACCTGTTTCTGTATATCCAGAGAAAATCCTTCTTTATGATCTCCATGCCCTTATGGCTCATATGACCGAGCCTATAGTGCCACAATGTTGTATCTACTTCTGAAGCCACAAGATTACAAACATTAGTGCTATAAGTGGTTAAATACAAGGTTCCAACCTTCTTACCTCTTGCCACCACAAGAGCACCCTTGGTAACCTTCCAAGAGTCCACTATAAATATCATAAGTACAAATGATCACTTCCCAACTTCCTGCCAATATCAAATTTCATCTTAATGTAGGCACATGTCTGACATCCTTCAATAGCCAAGTATTCCCATTCTACATCTTAACCTGAACATAACCTTTTCCAACTATGTTGCAAGGCTCATCATCACCAAGAAAACATGCCCAAAATCTCCTTGAACATAATCAACAAAATAATGCCTATGTGGAGTAGCATGGAAAGAAGCCCCCGAATCTAAAACCCAAGATTCAGTAATATTATGCAAAGAAAGAATCAAAGCATCCTGACATACATTACCCGTTGCCACATTTGCCTCCTTGTTTTCTTCCTGTTGTTTCTTCTTGTCCCAAGCTCCCAAAAATTCTTCTTTGCATGCCTAGACTTTCCACAATGCCAACATACTATCTTGCTTTTGGATTTTGACCTTGCCTGATCCTTTGATTTTCCACGGCTTCCTCTATTCTTCTGTCTCCCTCTAGTTTCCACTGTCAAAGCATTCCCTGAAGTAGAAGATTCACTGGAGCTTTTTCTTCACATTTCCTCACTTAGAATCACCCCTACAACATCCTCAAACTTCAACTTTGAGTTAGCTAGAACCGAGTTTCTTACCGCCATTACCAAGCTATTCCAACTCTCAGGTAAAGAGCAAAGAACTAATAAAGCCCTAACTTCTTCATCAAATTCTATTGTAACTAAAGCTAGCATATTTACAACCATATTAAAATCATTTAAATGATCTACTACTGAACCATTCTCAAACATCTTCATATTAAACAAATTTTTTCATTAAAAATATCTTATTAGAGGCAGAGGGTTTTTCATACAACTTCCCTAATGCATCCATAAGTTCTTTTGTAGTCTTTTCCTTTGAAACATTAAATAATACCAAGATGCAAGACACAACCGGATTGTCCCAAGTGCCTTCCTATCCAAAAATCCCATTCCGCATCCATCATGCTCAAGGGTTTGTTCACCTTCTCAGATAGTGGAATATAAAGATCCTTTTGATAAAGGTAATCTTCCATCTGCATCTTCCAAAGACTGAAATTCTCCCGTTGAATTTATCAACCCTAGATCTTCCATCATCTGCTATAGCTCCCACTCAAGATAAAACTTTCCCTGTGATTCAACACTTCAGCAAACCAAACTAGGCTCTGATACCAATTATTAGGAAATAAGGGATAAAATATGTGAATAATCCCTCATAGATCGCAATAAAAGAGAAACTAATATGCGAAAAATATTACATATCTCAAATAAAATTCCGTAATAAAATAACACAACACAAAGAGACAATATTTAACGTGGTTCACCCAATTTGGGCTACGTCCACTAAGAATCACTTGCTCAGATTTTATTACAAGCCACCGCTCTCTCAATACAATACCCAGATCTATTTGGAGCTATGCTCAACAAACTCTACATAATTCACACCCGAATTCAAAACACATCTGCAATGTTTTTATGTTATCTACCATATGCACAAAACCATATAAATAGACAACTACTTAAGTAGTTTTACAAAACCATGGGTATCAAAACCATGGGCCAAAACCATCCCATAAACCTATGGGTCAAAAAACACCCATATGAGAAAAGCACGTTTCCCGATATATTGGGCATGTTTTAAGGCCAAAAATTTTTTCTTGAGGGCTGCGCCATGAACCCTTCGCTCGGGGCTGACACCTGACTTCACTCGGGCTTGACCCTACCTCGAACCTCGGTGAGACAATCATGGAAAGTGTACAATACTCTTAGTGTACAGTCTTCAACACTTTCTCACATGAAAACAAGCTCCATAACCTAACATGAAATAATTGGACTTGGAAAGTTGCTAGAGCTTCCATGATGAAACATGGGAAAATACATGCATTCTCATGCTTTTGGGTGCTTGGAATCATTTGGGTGCATTCCTCCCTTTCTCTCTTGGCTCAGTTCTATACTTATCCAAAATATGATAAAATGGTAAAATGAATAAAATTGGCCTTGGGGAACTTCTCTACTCTTTTCCTAACTCCCCAGATCCAGAAAAATCCCAAATAGTTAGTAAATTTGAAGAAATTTGGAAAACGACCTTTCCTGAGTGTGTTGTGGATCAGGAGAGGTTAGATGGAACTAGTACCCATGGAATCAAGGTTCTCCGTAGTGGTATTTAAACCGTAGTACAAAACATTCAATTAAGTTTTATATGTGGGTCGTGAAGGAACTCGAGAACTAGTTCCCATGCAGGTCACTGATTCCTCGCATTTATGAAATTTTCATGGATCAAAGGGAGTACAGAGACAAAGTGTCATGTGGAGCTTTGGGGTGCAGAAAGAATAGGTTCATGCGGAACATGTTCCCTCTAGAACGTTGTTCCTCGCATAGGCTTGGAACTTACGAGGCAAAAGGAGGGGTTATAATGTAGAGGATGAAGAGTGCGGGAGAATGAGGTAGAGGCGAGAATAGTTTCATGGAACAAAAGGTTCCCTCAGTAATAAAGGCCGACTCAAACATAAAGGAGACATAATATAATGCGAGATAAAGCAAAGATTTAGGTAACAAAGCGGTCCCGGTTCGTTAGTTCCCTGGTACTCCAAAACTTGAAATATCCATTTGTGGAGCCAAAGGAATAAAGACATAAAATATATAAAAGGATATTAATTTTGGACCATGGAAGCGTTTGGAGAACCCAATCAAACTCCTCGAACCCGCGAACTTAAAATGTGCATAACTCTCACCTAGATGCTTTCGATTTTCATGAAATAGGAAAATGTATCCAACATTAAAAAGCACAGTTCCAGGTAGTTGAACAACCAGAATTAATGAAGTATGGTGCCCTTTTCTTCTCCAACAAGTAAAAGATCATGGAGGGATGGATTTGACAGGGTGCCCATCATTGTTTTTAGAGATTTAATGCACCTTGTTGGTGGTTGGAAAGGGGAATTTGAATTTCCCTCTATTCTCCCCTCTCTTTCTCTCTCCCATTTTCTATATAATGTAAAAAGAGGCTCATTTGTAATGTTGGACATTTTGGTAATGCTTGTGCATTCTCTTTCAAGTGCTACACATGTGTGTATGAGTTGCAAGCCTAATATTTGAGCTTCTACATGGTGAATATTTCCTCTCACATTCATTATAATGCATTGTGCATCATTTAAAGCAATAAAATACTTGTTTTGTGGATACTTTCTGCCTAGCTATGTTCTATTGCATTTTTCTTTCCTTTCATTACATTTGCAAGTATTTTGTGCATCCTCTATTCTCCTTAAGGAATTCAAATATGGTTTCTTTCATGGATATGGTGGTTCAAGGTTGTGTTAGATCTGGCACTTATGTGTTTCCTCTCTTTCACTATTTTCCTCGTATTCTCCCTCATTTGAGAGTGTCTCTCCACCTTTTTCTTGGTGTTATCATCTTTGTTAGCTTAGAATTTCCATTTTATGCACTTTTCTCTCTCCCTAGTCCTTAGATTGATAGAATAGGAGTAGATAATTGCATTTATTTCCTTAGGAGTATCTTATCATTAGGATTAGGTAGAGGAACCAACTTTCTCTGAGGTTAATCTCATTTATGCAAGTACCACACTTGTGAGATCACCCCACGTTAGCAAAAAATTAGGGATTCACATCAGAAAAATCCTAGGATTTTGTTTTTATTACATACTAGTTCCTCTTGAATACCTAAATACATACATTAATCCCTATTGCATCCTTATAAACAATTCCAAGCCTTCTTTTGACCCTCAAACTATGGTTATAATATCATAATTTCCTTAGACCATGAACAAGGCAAGTCAAGCATAAATAAGGGTTTCTAGCTTAATTCATTTTTCATGCCTTAATCTCCCTAGAATAGGTATTTCACGTTATTAATCCTCTAGAAATTCTCATGATAAGTTTAAAAGATTAACCCAACCTTATACAATTTATGTGATCTTAGAATTCCGTGTCTAAATGTCTTAGTCCGAGATAGAAACTGCTTATTTAAAAAGTTCTCATGAAAAATCCTTCATGTCCCTTGATGATCCTTACCCTTCCTTTAAATATTGACTCAGCCAAAGATACTATCAGGTCTTCACGATAGGTGTTAACTAATTAACCCTAATAACTCAATATACAACCTGCACATCACCAAAAATCACTATTTTAACACAATATTAACCCTTAAGATGCATCCACTCTTCTTCTGAATTGAGGCATCTTTAATATATAAGCCCTATGAGGTCTTCAAAATATCTCCATGCATGCCATCATTATCCATTCTATTTCATTATGCCAAGACAAAGATCATAACCATTCAATCTTGTAAATTCAATCAAAGTAGTGTCCACACACAAAATTTCAGAGTTTAGCTTCTTTTAAATCATTTTCAACTATCTTAATAATACCCACATTCACTATTATATCATACAAAGATTCATTATACACAACTCCTATCAAATGTAAAGAAGCATTCATTATATCATTCATGCAAATACAAACCTCCAAGAGCCATTAGTGTTCTAGATTAGATAATACACCCTTCTTCTCTCCTCACACACACACACACTCTCCCTTTCTCTATTCGAATTATTCATACAAATTACAAGAATATGGTAATTAGGGGTTCTAACTCACTAACCCCAACCATGCTTGATCTAGCCAAGGAAGGTTTATGCCTTAGTTAAGTTCATGTACTCGTGCTCTAAGATGGATAGTATTTCATATGACCCATTTACATCCCTTGAATGACTCTACTAACACTTAACTTAAGAACTACTAACAATACAAATTTAAAATTTAAACTAGTGATTTTAGAGGGAAACATCTCAAAATCCACTTATTACAAACAAAGGGTCCAAATGGACTATATACCTCACACAAACTTCCAAATGGACTTCAAACACCTAAAATAGCCTAGACAAGACAAAATTATCTATTTACAATGATGCTCCTACATCATACTCCCCAAGAGGAGAGATTTGAGCCCAATTTGTATTTTCTTTCTTTCTCTTTTTCCAATTCTTTTACATTCTTGAATTTCCTCTTCTCCTACTGCATTTGAGCTCATCTTCAGGTTTCTTCTCTCTCTCTCTCTCTCTTGTCTTCTACTTGCTTGCTTGATTGCTTGCTTTCTTTCCTCATCATCTTCTTACTTCATTCTTTCTCCTTATTCGTATTTGTATTCTTCTTATTCATGGTTCACGATTTTCGTCATTAATTTCTTGCTTCTCTTCATATTTCTCATTCATATCTTGGTCCATACCTACACACACATAACTAAAAGCCACCTTAGATTGAAAAAATAGAGAAAACCAGTCCCTTTCTTGTCTTCTCTCATTCTCAACTTGTTCTCTTCATTCATTTTCTACTCCACCTCTACTAAGAGCACGATATCTTGCTTCAAATTATCAGGTTCTTGAGTTGTTTCTTCCTCACAAATATTCCTCTCACATTTATCTTCATTGCATGATTCATTTGCTAATGTTTCTCTAGAATTTTCCTTAGTTTTTACCTCATATTCTCCACTTATCTAGCTCCACATGTTGGTAACGGCTTTCCATGATCCTCTTAGCACACCAACAACTACATTTCCACCTTTGATTGGTTCATACTGAACTTCACATTGTTCACCAACATCTTCTTCTTTCTTTTCTTCATTTTTGTTTTCTATTTCTTCATTCAAGGAATTGTTTCTTGAACTTTATTCTTCACCTTTTCTACCTGCATTCAACCATACAAATACAATATCATATTTAAAATTGGAGGCCTTTTAGCCTTTTTGAGAAGCTCCATTAAAGATCCATTCTTCTTCTTTAACCTGTTGCTCCTCTTCTTCACTTTCTTGTTCTTCTTTAAGACAAGCTAAGAAGCTTGTAATCACCTCTTCTTCATCCAAATTATGAGCTTCCTCATACATCACCTCTTTATAAAATTCTTCCTCTTGTTTTCTCATCCTCTTCTCTATTTTCTTCAACTCCTCTTCTTTTCTCATCACTTTTCTCAAGCTACTCTCTTTGTCTCTTCCTCACAAGTAGCTCTATAGGCCACTTAACACCTCTTTTCATCACAAAACCAACTATAATGGTCTCTCTCACCCCGCTTGTAGCTTCCATCAGTTCCCTAATTTATTCACATCTTCCCTAAGTTCCTTGAGCTCTTGTTCAACCCACAACTCTTGCTTTCTTGCTATCTCTCTCTTCTTTTCTTCTTTTCTCTTCCTCTCTTTTCCTCTCTCATATTTTTCATCAGTTTCTCCATTTCTATCTCAGTCTTATACCAAATGATACATATGCTAATGTTAATCAACAATCATTCACACTATTAGAACAACTACTTGAAAACAACTTTCAAAACCCATACCATTTTTCACCTTCACAATAAGCCAAATCATTCTTTTATCAACATATGTTATATACAAATATTCAAATCTTGAAAACACACTTCATCTACTTAGTTCCACTAAAAATAATATATAAATTCTTGAAAAGTACCCATGCTTCATTCTTACCCCAACTCACTCTAGACCTCACTACTTCCTTCTAGCCCTCCAAAATTTCATTTTTGAGCATAAAAGACAAAATCATGACCCAAGATTCATTGGTAAACGTTTATAATACAATTTAAGGACATCATAGATCCCAAAAAGTTTCATCACTCAACCCTTTACCCATTTTCTTTTATACTCATTTTACCATTTTTGCTCACTTCCCTCAATTAACCCTAGTTTTGAGAAAATATCGTGTCTAAAAAATCCACTAACCTTTCATCCAAAAGTGTGATACTTTCCTCATACCCTTTTCCCTCCTTGTTCTCTTTTACAAATTTATGAGGTCTATCTAACCTCCATGATTCCCAACACCATTTTATTCCTTTTCTAGGTCTTCCTAGGTCTACACCTAGGGTTTCAAGTCGATTCTTATGGTTTTGTCAATTTCCACTATTTTCCATCATAGCAACACCTCTAACCACGTTATTACTCCTTGATAAAACTAATTTCAATGCTTCATTACTTTCTCAATCACCATGCTTTCCTTATTGATGCATTTGATTTACTCAAGCCTCTTGTTTCTTGTTCCTTGAAGGTCTACTGCCCTGTTTTGGTTTTCCTTTCAATGCTTTACCTGAGTCTTCCTTACTTATTCCAAGCCTACAATCCCCTAACTTGTTCTTAAATATATCTATCCCCTTTTCTCAAGCCTCCATTTGTCTTTTCTAGACTTTCTTTACCATTTCCCCATATGCTTTTACTCTTGATACTTGCTAGGTACTATACTGGACAAACCGTGGACACCATTGGAAACAAAATTTTCAGAGGTTTCAGTAATATTTAAATATTTAAATCAAACTCCCAACATTTTATTCTAATAAAACACCTCTTCATTGTAGCATTCATCCTAAAATATCCATTCAAGTAGGACAAACGTGATATCATCTAATACAAGCCTATCCGATGCATTCTTGATTGAGATAGTAGCACTTCTTGTTTCTAGATCATTATTACTCTGGTCAAACTCCCTTATACCCTCTCAAATTTATTCTCATCCTTTATCTCCAATGATTACTAAGAAAGGAGGGTGAACTCACATTTACCTTGCTCCCAAACCCTTCAAACTATGTTCTTTCATAGTTAACTATATCTCAACAATCTTGGGATAAAGTTTTCTTCCCAAATGTCTTGATTCCTTTTGAATACCTAAATTCATATCTTAATCCCTCTTGAATAATTATCAACAAGTATGATCCTTCTCTTAACCCCCCAAACTATGGTTATAATCTTAGAATTTCCTTAGACCCTTAATAGGGTAAGCCAAGAATAAACAAGGGTTTCTAGCTTAATTCATTTTTTCATGCATTGAATCTTCCTTGAATAGGTATATCACATTCTTAATCCTCTATAAATGCTCACGAGAGTTTAAAATCTCAACCCAACCTTATACAATTTATACGATATCATAATTCTGTGTCTAAATGTCTCAATTTGAGACAAGAGAAGTGTCTTCCTTCGTTTCTTATGCAAAATCCTTCATGTCCCTTTTGATGATCCTTACCCTTCCTTTAAATCTCAACTCAACCTAAGATACTATCATCTTATTGACAAAGGTTGACTAATTAGTCCTAATAACTCAACATGCAAGCTTGTACATCACCAAAAATATTTTTTTAACACAATATTAACCCTTTAGATGCATTCACTCTTCTTCAAGTCAAGGATCTTTACCATAAAATACCTATCAAGTCTTAAAAATATCCATGCATGCCATCATTCTCTATTGTATTTCATTACGGCAAGATAGAGATCATAACCATTAAATATTGTAAAATTCAATCAAAGGATTGCCTACACAATGTAATTGCAGAGTTTAGCTTCTTTTAAATCATTTTCAGGTTTATTAATAGTACCCACATTCACTATTATATCATGAGCTTAGGATTCCTATGATCAAATCTTCTACATAAGTTTTCCAAACATATAATACTCTTATTCACAACTTACATCTGTAGTCGTTAACTCCATTTTCCAATGATTATGACTATATTCTTGCCAACTTCATCTCCCAATGCTCCTTCTTTACCATTCTTAATCGTATCATCCTTCGTCACCTAAAGACTGATTTCAACAAACCTTTTAAGGATTATTTAAAAACATATTTATAAATATTAAATGTGTATATCATACAAGACTCATTATATACACAATTCCTATTAGATGTAAAGAAGATTTCATTAGATCATTCATGCAAATACAAACCTCCAAGAGCCATTGGCCCATCAAGGCTCTAGATCGAGAATACACCCTTCTTCTCTCCTTACTCACACACACTCTCTCTCTCCATTAAAATTCTTCATACAAATTACAAGAATATGGTAGTTATGGTTCTAGCTTACTAACCTCAACCATGCTTGATCTAACCAAGGAAGGTTTATGTCTTAGTTAAGGTCATGTAGTCATGCCCTAAGGTGGAGAGTATTTCATATGACCCATTAACATCCCTTGAATGACTCTACTAACACTTAGCTTAAGAACTACTAACAAAACAAATTTGAAAATTTAAACTAGTGATTTTGGAGGGAAACCTCTCAAAATCCACTTATTACAAACAAAGGGTCCAAATGGACTATTTACCTCACACAAACCTCCAAATGGACTTCACACACACCAAAAAATATCCTAGACAATCCAAAATTATCTATTTACAATGATGCTCATGCATCATACTCCCAAGAGGAGTGATTTGAGTCCAATTTGTATTTTCTTTCTTTATCTTTTTCCAATTCTTTTACATTCTTGAATTTCTCCTCTCCTGCTATATTTGACCTCACTTCATGTTTCTTCTCTCCCTTTTGTCTTTTTTTTGCTTGTTTGATTCCTTTCTTGCTTTCCTTGTCATATTATTGCTTAATCATTTCTCCTTCATCTTTGTATTCTTCTTATTCATGGTTCAATTGCTTTTCCTCATCCATTTCTTGCTTCTCTTCATCTTTCTCATTCATATATTGGTCCATACCTGCACATACATAGCTAAAATCCACCTTAGATTGCAAAAATAGAGGACAACTAGTCCTTTTCTTGTCTTCTCTTATGCTCAACGTGTTATATTTATTCATTTTCTGCTCCACCTCTACTAAGAGAACTATATCTTGCTGCAAATCATCAGGTTCTTGACTTATTTCTTCCTCTCAAATATTCATCTCACCTTAATCTTCATTGCATGCATGCTTCATTTTCCAATGTTACTCTAGAATTTTCCTTAGCTTTAACATCATATCATCCACTTATCCAACTCCACATGTTGGTAATGGATTTCCATGACCTCTTAAAGCACACTAACAAATGCATTTCCACCTTTGACCTGTTCACATGTGAACTTGAACTTGTTCACCAACTTCTTATTCTTTCTTTTCTTCCTTTTTATTTTCTATTTATTTATTGAAGGCATTGTTTCTTGCATTTTATTATTCACTTTGTGTACATGCATTCACCCATATAAAGAAATTATCTGATTTAAAATTTGGAGGCCTTTTAGCCTCTTGATAAACTCCATTAATGAGCCCTTCTTCTTCTTCAACATGCTTCTCCTCTTCTTCATTTTCTTGTTCTTATTTAAGACAAGCTAAGAATCCTGTAATCACCTCTTCTTCATCTAAATTATGAGCTTCCTCATATACCACCCCTTTTGAAACTTCTTCCTCTTGTTTTCTCATCCTCTTCTCTACTTTCTTCAACTCCTCTTCCTTTCTTATCACTTCTCTCAGCTACTCTCTTTATCTCTTCCTCACAAGTAGATCCTGAGGCCACTTAACTCCTCTTTTCATCACAAAAAAACTCTATAATGTTCTCTCTCACCCCATTTTTAGCTTACATTAGTTCCCCTAACTTATTCACATCTTACCTACCATCCTTGAGCTCTTGTTCAATCCACAACTCTTGTTTCCTTCCTATCTCTCTCTTGTTTCTTCTTTTCTCTTCCTCTCTTTTTCCTCTCTCATATTTTTCATCAGTTTCTCCATTTCTTCCATTTGGTCCTAGTATTATACCGAATGATATAAAGGCTAATGTCAATCAACAATCATTCGCAATGTTAGAACAATTACTTGAAAACAACATCCAAAACCCATACCATTTTTCACCTTTTCACAATAAGACAAATCTTGCCTTTTATCAACATATGCTATCTATAAATATTCAAAGCTTGAAAACACTCTTCACCTAATTGGTTCCACTAAACAATCATATATAAATGCTTGGAAAAGTACCCATCCTTCATTCTTATCCCAACTCATTCTAGACCTCCGTGCTTCCTTCTAGCCCTCCAAAATTACATTTTTCAACATAAAAGACACAAAACCATGGCCCAAGCTTCACTGGTAAACTTTTATACTACCCTTTAAGCCCATTAAAGAGCTTAAAAATTTCGTCACTCAACTCTTTACCCATTTTCTTTTATACTCCTTTTACCATTTTTTTCCCACTTCCTTCACTTAGCCCCAGCTTTAAGCAAATCATTGTGTCTAGAGAAATCCACTAACCTTCAACCAAAAGTGTGGTACTTTCCTGATACCCTTTTTCCTCCTTATTCTCTCTATAAATTTTTGAGGTCTATATCACTCTCCATAATTCCCAACACCATTTTCTTCCTTTTCTAGGTCTTCTTAGGTCTACACCCAAGGTTTCAAGTTACTTCTTACGGTTTTGTCATTTTCCAATATTTTCCATCATCCCAACACCTCTAAACACCTTATTACTCCTTTATCAAGCTAATTTCAATACTTCACAACTTTCTCAATCACCATGCTTTCCTTATTCATGCATGTGATTTACTCAAGCCTCTTATTTAATGTTCCTTGAAGGTCTATTACCTTGTTTTGGTTTTCCTTTCAATTATTTACCTAAGCCTTTCTTACTTATTCCAAGCCTAAAATCCCCTCACTTGTTCTTAACAATATCTATCCCCTTTTCTCAAGCCTCCATTTATCTTTTCTAGACTTTCTTTGTCATTAAAAGGAATGGTAACTAGATTGTATTAAGCCAAGAACATAAATGCTAATCAAACATCACGATCAATAAGATGAAAGTAATTCTCTAGAATAACTTTACATAAACCTTTGCAAATAAATGAGCAACAATATCATATATTATTATGGAACTCAATGAATCACAACGAGAATGGGCCTTGCTTATATATGCAAGGAATAACAATATATGAACCACCAAGGTCGTAGATCAAGCCATAAATCAAGGAAATAAATAGTCATCAAAGAACTAGTCATGACCATAGATTTAGGAGAGAACTAGACATCAAGGATTTAGTTAATACCATAGATCAAGGAAAGAACTATACCTAACAACTAGATAATATCTCCTAATATCTAAATAAGATAAAAGAAATATCCACACACATAAGTGGGTGAGGATAAATACAATAAAGGTAAATAAAATACCTAGGTGAACATGAGCTAAGGTAAATACCTACTCTAAAACCCCCTCAAGTGAAGCTAGGGTAAAAGTAGAAGTGGCATGTCCACAGATGACTCCCAAAACTAGGGCCTGATGAGGTACTCATGTACCATAACTTGGGAAAAGGGACATAACAAGGTACCCAAAACCAACAACAACAAAGTAAAGAGAGTAAAAACTGTTACAAAGCATCCCAAGAAGTTAGACTCAAAAAAATAATACAATGCTGAAGATGTTTGGTGTGCACTGTGTCTGAATCCACTACTCGATCACAAAACTCAAAAACAATCGACACTTTGTGCTTCACCATAATAGCTCCATAGAAGGAGAATATCAATGGAGTGATGTCAAAAGTGCATGTTATCTCCAAATCATAGCACCCTTTGGTTTGCATAAGTGTGTGTGTGCTTGAAATCACAATGTGATTGGATAACATGGGTACTATCTCCAAGTTGTGGGACTTGCTACTTTGAGATAGACCTTCGTAGAGAAAATTGGTTCTTGCTCCTAAACTACCTACCACAATCTATTATAATGCAGGAAAAACTAACTTGTCCTAATCTAACCTTCTAAGGGACCAGGGAGAGAGAGTGCATGAAAATAAAGCCTACACTAAAGTGGTGATACATCAGAAAAGGAGAGTGTGAGAATAACATCCAATGTGTGAAAAACATAAGCAAAGTGCATACTAGAAGGGGTGATAACAGTTCTCCACAATCTAGCAACTGCATTCACAATAATATTTCATACACACACAATGATAATGAATCCCTGCAACAACATAAAATAGACACAATATATTTGCAATGAGTTTGAAAGGGCAAGAAGAATGCAAATAAACACAACAAGGGAAGAAGTATCCACAAACTTGTATCTATTGCTTCATTGATATGCACAATCCAATCTATTACAGAATAAGGGCCTGGATCACCATGCAAGGAGTCCACTACAAGGGCCTACAACACATTGGTTTCACAAAATAATTTTGATAGAGTTTTCTATACAAAACTCTCCCTTTACAATGAGCCCAACACTCCAATTTATAGATTTCTAAGAGGAGAGAGAGAGGGAAAATGAAAATCCTAAAATCTATCCTTCAACCACTAGAAAATGTAGTAAATGGAGTTAAATGATGTTCTGCTTTCTTATGAAAGGCCCCCATACTTTGTCTCCATAACTTGCGTAGTGGGAAATGTCAACCCATGCTTCATAATGCATTCCTAACTACCAAATAAAACCATCATTTTGAACTGCACGCATTTTTCAAGATTTCTTGATTTATGTGTGATCGGGCTTGGAAACACGATTCCAACGGTACCAATTTTGTGCTTTTTCGTTGAGAAATGCAAAAGTTATGGCCTTCTAAGTGCGGGAAGCTATTTTGGGTCTGCAGGGCATTTTCACATGCAATGAGAATGAGCATTGACTTTACTATATCTGAAGATGTTTCTTTTATTTTCATATAGCTACCCTCATCAAAATTAAGAAATCTAGTTTTTGTGGCATAGAGGACGTTGTGCTCATTCTAGAAAGTCAAATTTCATGAAAATTGGAGCTCGGGGTCAAACATTATGGCCGTTTGAAGTTTGAGATATGATTTACATTGTTTTCCTTTGCATGCGAGACATGTCGGCTATTTCGGGTCCTTTTGTCCTGGCTTTCCCATAAAAATCTTTGTTCCACCTCGCAAGCTTCCTTTCGCAACATTTTCAAAAAAATTGGGTTTTCGACGAACTCATGTCCCATGCGTACCGGGCTGTTGACCGCCATGAGGGTCGTTGACTTTCGCTCCGCTCACATCCCTTTGTGATAAGCTATTTTGGCATTTTGGCGAACTCGTGCCCCAACATCCCGCAGACCGCCTGCATGCCAAATTTATCTCGAGTTTTACGATTTGAATCGCCTATGGTGATTTTGGCCATGCGGGTTGTGGTTATCATGTCCGATGTCCCATGTTCGGTTTGGGACATTTCGACCCGAACCTAACCAAATTTCACTATTTTCACCATTTTGGGCAAATCGGGTTTTCGTGTCTTGACTGCTCGATCGAACATGTGATGGGACAAAAATATCTGATTTTGCCGCATTTCACTAGAACATGCCAATTTTTTTAGATTTTCTCAAATTTGTCTAACTTCTTGGATGTTTCTTGATATGGGAGTTAGAGGAAAGTAAAGCTCCCCAAAACTTGATTTTTGGGCCTTGAACCAATTCTACTTTCTTCAACATGAGGAAATTATGCAAGTTATCCAAATTACCTTGAGGGGTGAATTTGGGATAACAAAGGCAAAAAACACCAAACATAATTCGATCAAATGCAACAAATAGGTGTGCCACGATCCAAGAACAATAACCAAAGCAACAAGGCAAGGACACAAACTCTGGAGATTCACGATCCAAGAAAATCCAAGGTAACAAGGCAAGGACACAAAACCTAAAGAAGTAGGATCAACACCACACCCTCCCATATTGTTGAATGGGTGGAGTGATGCTACAAATCTGTATGAGTTGCCCAAAATCAACTACTCGAACACTTTGGACTTCACCGAATAGATCCCCACAAGAGATATTGCATCAACATGCCAAAAGTGTCGAAAATACATGTTATCCAAAATTCACCCCTCAAGGTAATTTTGATAACATGCATCAAATTCTTCAGTCCCGAGCAAGTAAAATTTATTCAAGGCCCAAAATCGTGTTTTTGGGGTCCCCTTGGCTTCCCTCTAACTTCCCCATCCAAAAAAAAAATCCAAGAAAATTGAAAAATTCGAAAAAATGGGCTCATTCTAGTGTTTTGCGGAAAAATAAGATATTTTTGACCCGGGTGGTTCGTGGGATAGTTGGGATGTAGGGACACGCGGACGCCTTGCTGAAAGCCAAAATGGCCGTAGGTAGTAAAATTGGCAAAAGTGAAGTTTTTGTTCCGCACGGTTTGGGACACCGGGACAAAAAGTACGTGCGGAACGAATCATCTCGATTTGCCGCAAGTTCGTCTATTGTGGGTGGTGCAGAGATTTTCATCCGGGACAGTCGGGACAAAAGTACGCGTGGGGCGCCAGTAAAGGTGAAAAGGCCGCAAAAGGGACCATGAGATGCGAATACGAGAAGTCAATGGCTCGGTCAATGGCGGAAACACAAGGACAAGGAGGCCCGAATCGGCCAATGTGGAAGAATGTGTCCGGGATAGCTGGGATACATGGACCTGATTTTTGTGAAATAGCCACAACAAAGAGAAAAGTCAAAGTTTGACCTCCCGAACTTCAAACGCCATAAATTTTGACTCCGAGCTCCGATTTTCATAAAATTGGACTTTCTCGGAACAAGTACGAAGTCCTTTGCATCAAAAATTCTTAATTTTGACGAGAGTAGATATATTTAAATAAAATAAACATATTCAGCTCCAGTTAGTTAATGCTCATTCCCGTCAAATGACGAAAACACTTGCCGGACACAAAATAGTCATTTGCACTCGATAAGGCCATATAACTTTTGCATTTCTCAACGAAATTTCACAATATTGGTACCATTGGAATTTTGGCTCCAAGCCCGATGCACAACAATCAAGAAATTCTAGATTTGATGAGAAATAGATGAGGTGTTTTCATAAAACGTGGCCGGGTTCATGACAATGTTTTATTTGGTAGTTGGGAGTGCAATTAAGAGGCATGGTCATCATTCTTTCTCTGCTGCAGCACCTGAGATAGTATGGGGAGAATTTTGTAAGTAACATACAATCATTTCACTCCATTTAGTGCCTCTTACAAGTGGTTGAAGGACAGATTTTAGGATTTCCATTTTCCTATAAATTGGAGTGTTGGGCTCATTGTAAAAAAAGTAGTTTTGTTGTAGCAAAGCTCTGTCAAAATTGCTTTGTGAAGCTAATGTCTTTGTAGGCCCTTGTAGTGGACTCCTTACATGGTGATCCAGGCCCTTATCTTGTAATAGATTGAACTGTGCATATCATGAAGCAATAAAATACAAGTTTGTGGATGTATCTTCCCCTGCTGTGTTTGTTTGCACTCTTCTTGCCCTTTCAACCTTCATTACAAGAATATTGTGTCTATTTTTATGCTCTTGTAGGGATCCATTATCATTGTGTATGTTTGAGATGTTGTTGTGAATGTATTTTGCTAGATTGTGGAGAATTGTCATCACCCCTTCTAGTGTGCACTTTGCTTCTGTATCTCACACATTGGAAGACTACTCTCACACCCCTCCTTTTCTGGTGTATCACCACTGTAGTGTAGGCTTTCATGTTTTATGCATTCTCTCTCCTTGGTCCCTTGGAAAGTTAGATTAGGATAGTTAGTCTCACCTGCATTAGAGTATATTGTAAGGGTAGTTTGGGAGCAAGAACCAACTTCCTTTGGAGGTCTATCTCAAGTATCAAGTCCCACAACTTGGAGATAGTACCCATGTTATCCAATCACACCGTGAGTTCAAGTATATATGCTTGTGTAAACATAAGGGTGTTGTGATTCGGTGCTAACAATAGAGATACAAAATCTTTCAACAAATAAGAGAGATACACTACACTGCTAAAGAAAAATGCTCGAAACAAGAAGCATGCCAATAAACAAGGTATAAAAAGTGGAGCAAGAGGCCGAATGGTGGAGGAGCCACACCTGTAGAGTCCTCTCAACAAATTCCTATGTCACCACCACGAGTGATAAGATATCCACCCAAAATCAACACGTATGGATGAAGAAGATGCCTACATATGACTTGGTGTAAAATGCACAATGGGTGCATGCAAAAGAACATCAAAATATGTGTCAGGTTGATCATGTCTGATAGTTGAAATCTTAGGTTTCTCAAGCCTGACTGAAGGTGCAGAACTCATGTGTTGCTCATGATCCTCAAAAAGAGTTGAGCAAACAAAAATAGGAGCTCTGTCAATGTGTGATCCCAATGAAGTATATGCTCAAAAACCAATGTCATGGCGAGAATTCCACTTAACATGTGGAATAAGGAAATAATACCCTATGAATGTTTGCTAATACCTTCACTAGTGAAACCCATAGAACAGAGCATGTGAGAATTGAATGCAGTGGTATTCTTCTCAAAAGAGCCATGCATATGAGTAAAGTAGGATACACAACATGTGTTACTGTAATAGGCACAGATGTGGAAGAGCATGTAGTAATAAGCCTCATAGGCTTAGGAGCATCAAGAGCGAATGAGCTCAAAGACATGCATATCAATTTTAGTGGATACAAGAGAAACAACTGCAAGTGGACTAGAAGCATGGACATGGTTGTCCACAATATGATGGTGATGTTGTAGGCTAGCAAGTTTTTGCCGGGGAGTGTATTAGTGTATCCTTATCATGAATGAGTGATTGTAGAAGAGAATTTCACTTCTTGAGCAATCTATTTTCTTCCACAAATTTTACAATATCCTCTTGAATTCCACACACTTTAGAGAAAAGAATATCATTCTCAGAATCCATGATAGATATAATAATGCAACTCCCAAAAGTTTAGGACGTCGACTCAACCAAAATTGCATCCACAATTGATTACAACACTCCTCCATATTTGGCACTTTATAATGAGTGCGTGTTACAATATGAAACTTTATAATTATAGTACAATTCTCAAAATAAATATTTCCAATGGAAAGAGCATGAAAAATAAGCACTTTTGCTAAAAAACGGCACTCAAAACCGAGTTACCGATCAAAAGATACAAGCTTTTCAATATTATGCTCTACTATTTATTTTAGATGCCACTAAAACAAAATAAAATATTATTTCCCAAGATTTAAGCTCTCATATGACCATATGACTAAGGGCTAAGGATTTCAATGGGTGTTTGTACAATTTACTTGAACTTCCCCCCCAAAATAGATGTATGCGGATTTTTCGAAATAGCAATCTGCTGGACCCCTGTCGCCAAAAAAGGAAAGAATCTGAACGCTTCTCCCACGCAATCCGAAAACACTCTACGTTAGAAGAAAAAACCCATAGCAGATCTCGATAAAATCAATGAAACCCATAAACTGCTTTTCATGTGTTCCTTTCTTCTTGGCATGGATCTCTGGGCAACCTAGATGCATTTCTCTGTAACAACAAAAACTACTGCATAAATGGTCGAGTTTATAGTCGATATTGGGGTTTTGTCACCTTCTGGTTCCAATGGAAGCCTCTGTTTTACATAAAACCACATGCAACAACAAAATATGACCAAATCCCAAATATATGAATATACAAACAATTTATTTGTAAAATAAAACTTACAGACGGATGTCAATAGCAATCTCCTGCTCTGATACCATAAAAGGAACAATAATCAGATCATACCAAGCCAAGAACATATATGTTAATCAAACACCATGATCAATAATATTAAAGTAATTCACCGAATAAATTTACATAAACCTTTGCAAACAAATGAGCTGCAATATCATATATTATTATGGAACTCAATGAATTACAATGAGAATGGACCTTGCTTATATAGGCAGGAATAACAATCTAAGAACTTTGATCCAAGGTCGTAGTTCAAGCCATAAATCAAGGAAATAACTAGTCATCAAAGAACTAGTCAAGACCATAGATTTATGAGTGAACTAGACATCATATCAAATTGATCTAGTCAATACTATAGATCAAGGAAATAACTATACCTAACAACTATATAATATCTCTTAATATCTAAATAAGATAAAAGCAATATCCACACACATAAGTGGGTGAGGATAAATACAATAAAGGTAAATAAAGTACCTAGGTGAACATGAGCTAAGGTAAATACCTACTATAACAAATCATGTCTCCATATGCTCTTACTCTTGATACTTCTTGAGTACTATACTTGACAAACCATGGACACCATTTGAATTTTTTTAAAGAGATTTCAGTCATATTTCAAGATTTCCATAAAACTCCCAACCTTCTACTCTAAGATAACACCTCTTCCTTTGATCATTCATCCTAAAATATCAATTCAACTAGGACAAATAGTGACATCATCTCGATATAATCATGTACAATACATTATTGATTGATATATTATCACTTCTTGTTCTAGATCGTTATTACTCGTCCAACTCCCTTAGAACATATATAATTTATACTCATCCTTTATCTCCAATGCTTACTAGGAAAGGAGGGTGAACTCACATTTACCTCACTCCCAAACCCTTTAAACGATATTCTTCCACAATGAACTATATCTCAACAATCTTGGGATAAAGTCTTCTTCCCAAATGTCTCAATTCATTTTGAATACCTAAATACATAACTTAATACCTCTTGCATACTTATCAAAAAATCTGATCCTTCTCTTGACCCCCAAACTATGGTTATAATCTCAGACTTTCCTTAGACTTTGAATAAGGCAAGCCAAGAATAAATAAGGGTTTCTAGCTTAAATAGATTTTTCATGCATTGAATCTTCCAAGAATAGGTATTTCACGTTCTCACTCCTCTAGAAATGCTGATGACAAATTGAAAAGCTCAACCCAACCTTATACAATTTATGTGATCTCATATTTTTGTGTCTAAATGTCCCAAATTTGACACGTAGTAACATCTTGCTTTGTTTCTTATGTAAAATAATTCATGTCTCTTGATGATCCTTACCCTTCCTTTAAATCTTGACTCAACCTAAGATACTATCAGTCTTCTTGATGAGGTTAACTAATTAACCCTACTAACTCAACATGTAAGCCTGCACATCACCAAAAATCACAGCTTTTAACCATGAGGGGTTCATTAGTTGGGCAATATCCTAAAGCATGTGGGCTCATATTGAGGTAATTAAAATTAGTAAAATTAAATTCAATATACCGGTAGACATGAGGGGGTGAAAGGGTATAATTTATTAATGTTTTGAATAAGTTATTAGGGGTAGGTTAGAGAGATGGGCCAAAGGAAAGGGAGGATTAATTTTAATATGGAAAAATAGGGGTATTTTCATTCTAATAATATAACAAGAGGGGTATTATCAATTGAATAATTAGATGTAGAAACTAGAATTACGGGTATTCTTTAATACCCTTTGAATGCACGTGTTAAACCATACTTTTGCTAAGTGAACCCCAGCGGTTTTAACACAATATTAACTCTGTAGATGCATTCACTCTTCTTCAAGTCGGGTATATTTACCATAAAAACCCTATCAAGTCTTCACAAATCTCCATGCATGCCATCATTATCCATTATATTTCATATAAATCTCATATTTACAATATTTGTACAAAGTGTTTAAGGTGCTCCTACATTAGATATCACCAAACTAGTGCCCAACATATGGTAACTTTTAGACAATTTTCTTATTGATTTTTATTATAACAACATAATGTTGGTACACTTTGCTTTGAGTAATCCCATATTGAATAATGGAATCATGAAAGCCTTATAGGGTTTATGATTTAAAAACTTTTCATTGACTACACACATATTGAGTTTCAAACGTGCAAAGGTAAATACAATAACATGATTATAGCCTATGTGGATTTTAGAGTGCAAAAGTGAGTAGATTAACCGGATTATAGCCTATTTGTATATGTATTTTAAATATAAAAATTGAAAGAGACTTGAATATTTAAAAAAACTATATCATATTATAATTTAAAACTCTGAAAATATATATAAACATACATAGATATATCATAAACACTTTTAAAATAAATACATATTTACACCAAAAACATGTTTACTATGAAAGTGATATTTGACAATGAGGCTCTTGTGGTTGCCTCTACCAACTATCTTTGCATCCATCTTTATTTTATTTCCACGATGTTTCTTTTTCAAGCAAATCATGCCAAACAATTACATTTTTCTTTGTTTTCATTCACTAAAATGGGCTACGTACTTATCATAGTACTATCACCACAAATTTCCTTGTGCCGACCCCATGGAACTTCTGCATCAGAAAACATGCAATCACATTATATTCTACTAGATTTTCCTATTTAGTTAACGACCTCTAATGTGTCATGGGCATTGCACTCCTGAAGTTTCAGAAAAGTAGGTTGCTTACTTGGTTTTAATAGTTACTGGAGTTTATTTTCCTCATCTAAATTATTTTAATGCAAGACTCTGACTTGATAATTATAAGAAGTAAATCGTTGTACTTAATGTCATATAACTAGTCACCTTAATAATTATTTAACAGTGACTAAAGTGTTGATAATTCTTTCGAAAAAATGTGGCAACACAAACACACGTTAAGTTCATCACTAAAAGAAAACTTAGTTCAATTATATTTTATATTGAAACTAACACAATTTGATGTCCCTAAATTATATCTTAGACACAGTAAAGTGAATTTTTTTTTATTAATTTGAATAAGTGTTCTTTCATGAAGGGGTGAATTATAGATTTGGAAATCGAGATTTATCAATAGGAATTGATGATGGACATTGAGAGGGTAAAAGAAATATTGGAATAAACTACAATAAGGAATATAACTATTATAAGAGTTGTCAATATGCATGAACATGTTTATGTAGTGAATTGATAAAAAATTTAATAGCAAAGTTTGTGCACCATGTATTATTTGTGTGAAGAATGGATTGTTAAGTTTGATTTTTAAAGATAGAAATAGTTTTAAGCTATTGAATAAGGTCACACAAACATATATGTTATCCGTACTTTGAGTTTAATAATGTGTTTTATGTTGATTGTGATGAAATTAGAACACCAATTGACACAATTTTAAGTTAAGAGGGAGGTCCAATTGCATATTTAAGTGAGAAATTGAATGCCATTAAAAAAATATTAAATACATGATCAAGAATCTATCTATAGTTCAAGTATCGAATAAATCGAGCTAATATTTTCTTCCTAAAGACTTTGTGGTATAATACACAAACCATCATGTGTGGAATTTAGTATAGTATATTCAAAAATAAATTAAACCAAATGTATATATGACATATATTGAATAAATGCAAAGGTATTTTTGGGTGTCTAATCATAGATTATGTCAGTCAAACAAAGTTCTTTATATCTTAAGCAAGCTAGTTTGTTGTTGAACACAATTTTAGTAGAAAATATTTAGTTGGATAATTTAAAGGAATTGTATGAAGAACTATATAAACCATTCTAACATATTATAATTGAAAATGATACATGCATAAATGTTATAGCCTCTACCTAGACATCACTAATAACGATGTATCGGCCCTAACTTGTAGAATGAGTGTCATCTGACTCCACATAAAACTCTAATATAGAGAGTTTTGAGATTAAATGGAAGAATTGGAACTCTTATCATGGTTGCGCTAAAAGGATACCTTGAATTAAGTGACCACGATTGGTTTTGTCCGCATGATCTGATCAAAACCATACTTGGTCCCACAATGATTGGAAACAATTTACAAGATTCAACTACTAATTTCATATAATCAATCCACACCTATAATGCAAGATCAACAAACATAAATGTGACTAGAGGCATTGTATAAAGTCTATTTATTGAGTAAAACAATGTATTGCAAATAATTATAGAACATGCATCAACAAGAAACAACATACCTCCACTACAATTCGTAAGGATGGCAACCTTCAATGCAAATGAAATGTTATCCACTCATTGCTTCCAGTTCTAATTTATGAACTACACTTTTTAGAGCTGAAACCACTAACAAATATAAACACTCAACTACATGAAGCATTCCCTACTTGTAAAACCAAATAATTCGAGAAGGTGATCTATCATATTGGTTAGAGACCCTTGCTCAATTTCCACCCATTAATGATACTCCCTTATATGTTAGTGATTATTTTGGGCATATGCTATGGATTTAATTTACAATAGTTATAACTTTACACACAAAATTTTGCCAAGAAAGCATTGAACACACACAAATCAATATCAAAATCATCTTACTCAACACCATAAATGCAATAGTTCTGAAAGAGCATGTCCGGAGTGTGGAATGTCCTATGAATCCCGAGTCCTATCCATGATGGAGGTGCCAATGTCATCGAAGGGAGAGTTTTGTAGTTGTCGAATGATGTGGCCCTAAGCAAGCTTGGACATTGATAGGCCATGGGCCATTTTTTATGATTTTAGCCGTATACTACGTAAAAAAAGTGGTACCCGTGAAATGACAAGTTATAAATTTATAAAACCGTATAATATTTTAAATGGTCCTCTATAAATATATGGAAATATATAAATCTATAGGAATAAATCATTAAAAAAAAGTACATAAAAATTGGAATTTAAAGACACTGAAAGAGCTAGGCTATCAAAAAAATTGATTTGCGAGGAGAGATAATTTGAATCCCTCCCCACCCAAGGCAATAATGTGGATGATTGAATGTTCAACGCGAGGCAGTAGTTTTTCCTTAAGCTTAGGTTTTCTTTGTGTTTATAAGTTTTTGTTATATTAGTTTTACATTTATGTTATTTAAACATGCAATAGTGCAATTGCATAACTCCCCAAAATTTATAGAGCCATTCAAGACTAAATATTTTTAGGTTGACGGGTATTAAGAAAGATTTAATGTTTAACAAACATTTCATTAAATGGACAATTGTTTGTATCAATTATTAATATTTTTTTAAAAAACTTTTGGGCATTGGTTGTATCAGGGTTTAATGTCCCTATGTTCTAATGTATTTTATCTATTTTTAATCAATATTATTATTACTTATTGAATTTTGTACCATCCTTAGAAGTATATCATATTTTTTAGAAGTATTGTTTATTTTCATTATGTTTTAAGTTATTTTATTCTATAAGTTTTATGATTTGTTATTAAAAAACATAATAATATAATTTTGGTAACTATTAAGAAAGATTTAATACTCAACAAACATTACATTAAATAGGACAATAATTTATATCATTTATTAATATTTGAGTTTGTAACTACAAGGTTACAATTTAATTTTAGTCTAAGTGTTATTGTGCACATGAGGCCAAACATGGCAATCTAAAATGGAAATGTTAGAAAGTGAAATAAAGACATGAGGTTTTTGTCCATTAAAGACTATCAACAATGTGTTTTTGGTTACTTTTACAAATTATTTTCCTACAATATTGGATTACTTGTGTTTTCCTCAAATAGTCTCCACACTCTTTAACTTATTCTCTAATCTCCTTCTTAATCACACATCTTCCTCATGCAATTTTTCACTTTGTCTCCTTCAACTTTAACTTCTTCAATGCCTCAATATTAGTGTCTCCATTGCAATTCTCGAGTTCAAATAGTTTTGTGTACCATTGGGCTCCACCAACATAGTCAACATGTGGGTGATTATGTATGACATGCAAATGTGTGAATTATTTGAGTAGAGAAGTCCTTATCCATTGATCAACATTAACAAGACAACAATGTATGGTGTGTAAGATGTGTGAATTACTCGAGTGGAGAAGTCCTTACTTACTAATCAACATCAATGAGACAACAATGTATGGCACAAGGGTAATGACACAAATGTATAGGAGGTATAAGAGATGTGCAACAACTTGATGTTTTGTGCACTATGATGTGTAGAGTGAGGATAATGTTAAGGGGAAGTGGATCGGGCCATAGTAGTAGGTATCCTACGTGATGAAGCCAACCAAGAGGAAAAAGGGCATCAACATGAGGGATTTAAATATTTGTAAGCTTTTTACCAATAGGCAATACTAAGGAAGCCTATCCATTTCTAAGTTTTGGGTGGGCAAATTGCTACCTCATTTCCTCTTACCTCCCATGTGCGTAGTATCTTTATGATATATGTTAGGTCCTTGAGCTATCTTGTGAGATGGTATCTATGGTTCATGGTGTTCCCCTTCATAAGGGTGCAACTCAAAAAACTTACTTCGCACTATCCATTGTTTTACATTTTTTTTAGTGTTAGGGAAAATGCATATATATCTCTTTAATGCTCGTCTATAAATAATATTTATGTTAGTTTTTAGGGTGGTGATTATGTGTATACATTGGTTTCCTTGTTGACCTTTGAGCAACATTAAACCTTAAAATTTTTAGAACACTTTCTCTTATACAACATTCATTTGTTTTGTCAAGAATTTGTCCCCTGCATTCCAATGTATTTGAGAAATTTCAATCATAGCAGTTCTCATCTACCAACCGTGTTAGGGAGGCAATGGTGCACAACACAAGAGTGGTGGTGGAGATATGGTGCATGAAGCGACATAAATGGCCAACACCTCGTTGTTTGTCCTCTACTTTGTGCTTAGTGAGGATACTGTGAAGGCAATAGTGGACCACACAATGGTTGGCTTTATCCTATGTTACGAAGATGGCCAAGGGTACCATTCTATATTTTATTTCATTAAACCTTTCTCTTTTGCATCAACCCTCTCACCCCGTGGTAAATAGCCTACACTCCTTCAACTTTAACTTATTTTTTGCCTCGCCTTCGACGTCTCCATTGCACCTCTTTGGTGTGATTGCTAGTAAAAGTAAATCTTACATGTCATGATGTGATTGGGTGTTGTAGTCATATGAAAACTATCATGTTGGTATTGTGTAATCAAGATTATATTTATATGTCCATTATTGCACCATGCTCAAGTATTGGCTCCTCTCCCCTAGTATGTAATTTTCTCCACTCGTAGATATGAGTAATTGAATTGAAAATTTGTTCATGAAGAGATGTAAGTTGATCTTTAAAAACAAGGGGCTGTCTTATTTCTTAAATTTTTGTACCGAGGCGCTTATATTAAACTATATATATATCATATATATATATATATATATATATATCAATTTTCCGTTCTATTCAAAAAAAACAAAACAATCTTATTTTGTTTCGCCATCGTGGATGAAATTAAAAATGTGTTCCTTTTAATCATTCCAGATTCAAAAATTTAAAATTTCTCCACAATAAAATTTACAATAAATTACAACAAAAAAATATCATTTGAGCGGCATGAAACCGGAATTGAACAGCCTTCAAGAAGAGTGCCCTTAGCGGATAAAACAGCTGCACAAACAATTAAAGCATATACACATTGAATATGTCGCTATCGCACAGGTTAAAGCATATATACACTGAATATATCGCTATCGCAGAGGTTTTATGGACAAGGCGAGTCCTCGGTGTCGACGAAGCGCCATTCCTCCCATTCCCCGTCGCTGAGTCCTGTCGTCCACGATTCGCTCTCGCAACTGCTGAATTCCCCCATTTCATCTTCCTTCTTCACAGACGAAAGAAGAGGAATATTAATTACCTCCTCCCACTGCTTCTGCACAGGAACATAAATTACCACCTCTGGCTGGTGCTGGACAGGAACCTGAATTACCTCCTCCTCCTCCTCTTCCTCTTCATCCGTCGTCACCATTGAATCCTCGTCACAATCAGAATCGTCATCACGAGTGAAGAAATTAATGAAATCTGAGGCCGATAAGCCCGCGAATTTGAGCCCTGTAAATTGGTGATCTGCGACTCTCCACAGGCAGAAGCGATAACTGGAAAGGAGGTCGGAAGATGTGTGCTTGCGGCATCCCTTACTCTTTCTTCTCGATTTGCAAGGGGGATCCAAATGACAAAACCTGCACCCGGCGCGCCTGCACTTCCCTGTAAACTTGGAGTGGTTTGTAGGCTTGGAAGAACCCACTTTCAAGGGCAAACACTTGAATGGACCATGGGCATCGCCCTCGCCATGATCTGCATCGGCAATATCTTTGATCCTCGTGCAGCTTCTCACTTTCCCGTGCAGTCGTCCCTCGCGCCTCATCGCTATTTTCTTTTTCTCTGCAAATTCACTCACTGATCTGTGAAAATAAATAATAATCTGCCAGGGGTTCCTTCTCTTATTACTTGACGTTGATTGCAGCGCACGTTACGGATTAACTGATTTTAGATCTCCAATAAGTCACTATAATTAGTAACTCTGTTTAAATTTAAAAATACTTATTTTCTTTAACAAACTTGTCCTTCACGCTAGACATTTATATTTGACTATTAGAATTTAATATAGTGAAATATATAAAATATATATGATAGATAGACTGATTGCTGTATAAAGGATTTTATTATCTACGACTATTGGATATTGCTCAACTTTGTGTTTTTATACCGCATTTTTTTTTACTTTGTTGGATTGTCTTTACATGTTTAGCATTTATTAGTCCTTTTTGGTAATTTATTTAGATGACGTCTTAGTATTAGTGTTTAGTATTTATTAGTCTCCTTTTAAAGAAATTTTGTTGTATGGTAATTTATTTAGATGACGTCTCATTATTAGTGCCACACCAGTTATTATATTTATGATTGATTGTGAGCACTGATCAAATTTGAAGGGTTAGTCCCAATTTCATTGTGAAGGGCAAATATTGGACCAACCCTTCAACATTGAAAAGTAGTATAATCATTTTACATTTCATATGAAAAGAGTAAATCAATTACACGTGTCACAAAAATGGAATACTTGTTACAAAGAGAGATAATTTTTTTAAAGGAGTGATTATACAAATTAAAAATATCAAGGAGATACTTAAAATGTGATAAATTCCACTTCATAAAATAATGTAATGAATAAGATATATTTTGAGATCCAATATAATTTTTAAAGATATATTGTGAGATCCAATATAATTTTTAAAATTAAACTCTTTAATCGACATTGGAATCATAAAGTGACAAACTAAAATTTTAACACTCGTAATGAGCCTAAAACTTAATGACAACACAACAAGATTATTTTACTCAAATTTAATTTGCTAAATTTAAGAGGAAAAATAATTAGTTGTATACAAAGCGGTCATGTTTCATCTTATAAATAGAATCACGAAAAATATCAAAGTACCAAAAATTTTATGTCCTCTAAATAGAAATGTTTCTCGTGCTAACCTCAATGTGAGCAAAACATATCACCAACACATTTTTTAGGCTTCCTTCCAAAAGGAAAATACCTGAAACACAAAATGAGATGCAAGTCATTACAAGACAAATTGATGAAGATTTAGACCTTTATTTAGACCGAGTCAAATGTTCTTGACAAGTATTCATTAATTATTTTGAAAAAGTTCTTATTAAATTAGTAATAAAATATTGAAAACATTTATCTAAACTTCCAAAGAAAATAGTTTTATAAATAAAAAACAATAAAGAACATATTTTTATTCATTTCAATTTGCTTAGAGTCAATATTTTTATTAATAGAGATTTAATGGAGTCGTGGGAGTCGTGGGAGGTGGGTGGGACACCGGGAGTCATCGGTGCTGCTTGAGTTGTAGCCGCGGCTCGCCAATGCCATAACTTCCAATTTTGAACATTGACCAGTGACCGACCCTATTAAATAAGTTATGTGAGATAATTTCTGGAGCTAGTAAAAATCTATGATTTAGAATCATATTTACTTTACACGTTACGAGACTCGGGATTGGGAGCTCGTAAATATGCACTTATGGTGGTAGTGAATAAAGCGGCAAGTGGAAAATTTTGAATGATGCCCTTCACCTAACATTTTACAGAAAATATAGAGCTTCAATTTTGTCAAACAATTTTTCAATCATGATTTTTTTACAGAAAAAAATTAACATCACAATTTTATGACATGTTCAAAGCCCTTTGACGGGCTGTGACATGTGCAATTTTGAACACTGATTGTGAGGTTATTCAAAATGACACATCTAAAGAAGAAACCATGCAAGTTTGTGTTGAAAGTGTTCCATGACATAATGTCCTCATTCCTAATAATATTTTCCTTGTTCTTGAGTTTTTTGTTTATGGCATTGGCACGTATGAAAAAATTGTTTAATAAGTTATTTTGTCAAGATAATTCGCTAAGTAAGTATTCTTAAAACATGAACTCAATCTACCTAAACTCAACATGGAATAGAGTTGGGTGTAACTTGCAAAATACAACCAAAGGGTTCTTTCTCTTCCGCTTTGTTGATTCATCCCATGACTCCACTATTTTGCAAAAGTCCTCTTCCTGGTCTGTGTAGAGCTCTCTACTTGTGCTTTCTATGGATGCAAGAATTTTTGTCTCTAAGAATTTTTCCCTCAAGGTCCCGATTTTGGTTAAATTCCATGGTCTTCTCATGTCATACTAGCACTTCTTGGAGAAAATTATCTCCATGATTGACCGAGTCATTTGAAAGGAACCTTTGATGTTCTACTCATTCATCCTACAAGAATAGGTATGTGTGGAGGTTAACCTCTCTCTTGACCTTGATGAGTTGATTAACATCCATGTTGGTGATTCTCATTACACCCAAAAAGTTTTATACATTAATGTACCTAATACTTGCTTTCAATGTTAGTCCTTTAAACATAAGATCTGGCATTTCCCATTGCTTTCCTCTCATAGTAAGGCTATTTACAATCCAACCACTAAGGTGCCTCAATATAAAGGTGAAGATGGTTGGACCATTGTTGGTGGTCATAAAAACAACCATAACAAAGGCGTAGCTAACAACCCAATTGTGGGTGTGTCCAATACCAAAAGTGCCAAGCTGAATCTTAACCCTGATCCTCGCTCATAGGATTCATTTAAACCAATGAAAACCATAATACCCTTGCAATTAAAATAACCTCAGGCTTAAACAAATACATCCAAAGACATTAAAAAAATGTTTTCTAGTGCATTTTCAACCATGAATGTTCTTCCTATACCTCGGTTTGATATTCAGGATAATACTCAAGTCTTACAATTAATACTTTAAGTGGTCTAGATGTAGACACAAAATCAAGCACTTACTATTGACATCATGCCTATAAGTATGTCATTATATGCATGATTCCTAAGAAAGAAAACTAGACATTAACAACACTTATTTTACTTTTACATTTCTTTATCCTTTTCATACTCTTATCATTTACTTTTCTCGAATGATTACTTTACTTTTGGACAATGGACAACATGTGACCCAACTTTGTATTTACCATTATATCCTCTGATCATCCCATATTGTACTGCCCATTAGGGACATGAACACCAAAGTACTATTGTCCCCTTTTGGTGCTTTTATCCTTTTCTTGTCTTTTCTCAAATTTGAAATGCCACATCATTTGTTATCTTTTCTAAATCATCTTTTATCACTTTGGATCAACATTTTTAGTTGTTAATGATTAAATTCAAACAAGGGAGTCATATATATACACGACTTACTCACAATTATTAAGGATTGGACAAAAATTTGGGCTATCACTTACTAAATGTTATTTAGACAAAGAGTGACATTCAAAGACTACATTTGGGATGCATTATTCACTACATAGGAAGGGTTATTTTTGAATTCCATCTCACACATTCATCTTAGAGGAAAATTAGTTATAGTCCATTATCTTAGTGCGATTGGAATAAGGGAAACCTAGTTTCAAGGGACATGAGTCAATCACTCTCACTCACACACACACACACACCTGAAATGTAGTGCAATGCTCGGTGAAAATCACATTTGGGTGATCTTCGAGGTCACCCGACTCAAGTATATGCATTATTTGTTTAATCTAATATTTTCTTGAGTCTTGTCTAAGTAGATAGTGTTTGTGTTGTAGGTTCGGGTGGGGCACATTAACCCTACATGAAGCTAGAGTGACAAAGAGTGAAAGGAAAAAGACAATATCAAACCTAGAGAAGTTCATAAACAATGAATTTTCCAGACACTAAGCACCCATCTCGAGACACTAGCACCCAATTGGTCCTGTCTTTATTTGGGTGGTTATGTTGAAGGAGTTCATACTCCGGATTCCCAACGAAGGTTACTTAGTATAGATATTGTCTATTATTCCCGGTTTCCATCCTAAAATCAACCTTGATCTTCAAATACAAGCTAATTCACTCTTATCTCACTATTGTTTACACTTGATTGTCTCTTACATGATAGATCTTGCTTGTTATTGTTATATCCATTTGATCTCAGTCCTCTGATTAAGATTTAATTATGTTAAATTGGTTTATCCTCATAAGATTTCTCTAAGACATTATCATAGTCCTCGTCATCTCGAGGAAGTAAAAATATTTCCTAAGTCTTGACAATCATTCAAACTCACTGATTTTTTACAAACTAATCAACAACATTTATTTTTAGAATAACTATAAGGGCTTTGACAACTTGGTTTTGAGAGGATATGTTTATTTATATAGGTGGTCCACAAATTGTTGTCTTTCAAAGTGCAAGGTCTCACTTACCCACCTCACAAATACATTATGTAATATTTTAAGAAGAATTTTCCAGATATGTACATTATTTTCTAGATAAGTCAAGGTGGAAGGGTTTTTTGTTACATATTTTAGTAAAGTTATTTGGGTTGATAGTTTAGCCATAAGTAGAAATCATGAGTCAAATTGTGGAGTTACTACATATATCTCTCTGAAATGGTAGTCTCATTATGTTGATCATAGATGTGACTTGACCTATCACATCCTATTACTTCTTTTTAATATTGAAATTTATTCTGGGTGGGGGGAGGATAATCAATGTTTTATATGAAGTTAAAGACAATACTTAAAGGGAAACACTTTGGTGTTGAATAACACACAAGTTGTTAGAAGCACATTGGTTGTTGTGTGGTGACTTTTATATGGTTAAGCTATCAATTGATAATTTTGGTCACCTTCCCATGTGTAGATCCTTGACAAGAAGGTTCTTGGTTGTAAATTCCCTTGGGGAATCATTCCCATCTATATTCCTTGTATTTTTTTCATTTCAGACTGTTAAGAATATTAATACTTCATAGGTATGTTATTATATTGAAATATAGTGTTTGTATATGATTTTTTTAGCAACTCACGTAATAAAGTTGAGAGATTATAGGATTGAGTATGTTAGTAATAAATTTCACTCCTCGTTAATAGGATATCACCTATCTATAAATGTAAGTGATGTGTTAATGAAAATGATGAAGAAGTGTTTTGTGTGACCAAATCTATCAAAGACATGTGTATTGTGTTACCATTTGTGATTGTGTGTTCCCTTGAAATTGTAATTAATGTCCCTCTAATATTTTATTTTACTCTATTTTTTGAGTCTTTTTTCTTTGTTCCTTAGTCTATTATATTTGGGTTATCATTTTCATCCATTAAATGTTCCTTAATTCTTGGATTTGTATTATCCTTATTCCTTTCTAGTTGTTCCTTCATCACTTTTGTTCAGGTATCTCGTTGAGTTGTGATTTATTTTATATTTGAAACTGAAAAATAGAACTATATTTTGACAAGACATGTTTGAGCTAGATATTTATAATGCAAATGATTATTGAGAGACTCACTTTTATGTTGTCATGGATTTCAGGTTTGAACCCTAAGATCCACATGACCAATGCTCCCTTGTTGCATAGTTGGTCTTCTCAAGCTCATTCCTCTATAGGCCCTACGTTTCTCCTCATGAGATCCTCCTTTAAAAAATCATTTTGTTTTATTATGTCACTCATTCTAATACAATTAATTGTTGTGTGAATCCTTTGAAATGCTCACAACCTCCTTAAATATGATATGTTCTCCTTGAAATGGGAATGCATGTGATCTAATCCTACTTCATTCCTCAAAATGATAAACTAGGTTATCTTTCCTTTATCATTATACACGACCGACATGGAACCTACATGAAAAAGAAGAATACAAGCTCAACTTTATAGTGTACATGTGGCATATATTTATTTAGGGAGGGAATTACTATTCATATTTGTATTTTTACTTTTCCTTTTCCACATTTTAAGTGGGTTTTATGGTGTAAAAATAATGCTCTATAAAGGTAGGTTCATTAAATAATACTAACAACAACATCCATAAGTGCTTGTAGAATGTCGATAGGCACAAGTTTATTGGTGTAAATAAATTTTAATGATGATTGTTTTTTTTTATTGTACACTCTACAGATAGAATTTTTTCACAATGGTACACTTATAGGTCATTAATAATAAGGAATATATTTATTAGATTGTCAAAAGTATGATTTGTAAAGTATTGATAAACATTACATTTTACTTTTAAGTTCCTTGGATATTGAGAAATTTTATTAAATAGTTCGTATGCTTTTATTTCCTTCATACATGTCTACTATGGAACTTGTAGCTACAAAATCTGATAAAAATATGATTCTAAATATGCTTTGATGGAATCCCAACTCAACACATGTTCAAAGGATTTTGCCAAAGATTGCAAAATCTAGATTTATACCTAAGAGTTACATTTACTTAAAAGTTTTCAAAGTCTTATGAACTAAACATTTTGTGTATATCATGCAATTATCGACAAGTCCACATCTCTTGGAAGCATTTATTTCAAAATATTTAAAGCCTTGTCAAAAAAACCTTTTTCTACATATCCCACAATCATCAAATACTATGAGACTAAATTTATTTTAGGTTGTTTTCCACACAATTTATGTATCTAAGTCTATGGAAGTCCAGTCTAATTGTTGAATGGATGATGTGGAATATGTACTCTTACCAACATCACACACCACAAAAACTACCCTTGGTTAATTTCCTTTCATTACATCCTAATGTTTCCTTCATCTTGGACATGCCCCTTAATTACAACTGGTTTTATTTGACAAAAATTATAGAGAACTAAAAGAGTATTCAAAATAAATATTTTAATCAATTTCAATACAAATATCAAACACTAAGGTGTCACATGCATGCTCTTGCGAGATATTTCTTTGAAAACCCATAAATTTGATTTTCTATTTAATATATACTATCACTCATCTTTGAAATTTAGGCTTTTACTATATTGGAATATCAATAATTTAAGATTGCATTCAATAATCAACCATCAATTTTGTGTCACTTTTGAATTTTTTTGAAGTGTATAAAATATGCATTTTAGAAATTCATTCAAAGCAAATGGGATGTGTGATACACCACAATACAATATGAATGTTGTAGGTTTTAATGTTCTTTCATGGTTATTAAAAAATATAGGAATAAAAATGAGGGTACCTTTGAGTAGGAGTAAGAAGAAATTCACTCAATTCTACATTGCCAATACAAATTTCCTATTTACAACATTGAGACCACCTCTTTGATATCAAAGGATGAAACTTAGATCAAAGTTTCCATACATTAATTATATTTTGTAAAAAAATAATACAATTATAATTATTTGTAGAATGATACAAGTAACAATGATGGATTAAGGGCCATGAATATGTTTGGGGTTTAAGCCTCAGTAGGCCACATCTAAATGTGGGTGAGTAAATTCTCAAGATGAATTTTGGTGGGGTAGGAATCCCTCCTATGCAAATTTTAATCTTGGTAAAATATGTAGATGTTTTATATCAAATGCAATATATAGATGGAAGTGAAAAACTTAGCAAAACATATAATTAAAAGGAAGTTAGATACTCAATTTTAATGCAATATAAATATGTAAAAAAAAAAAGAAAAAAAAATAATTTAAATCTAGACAAGGATAAAAATTGCATGTGGCATTTTCCATGCCCTTGGCACATCCTATATGCCAAATACACCTCAGTAATAAACACTACGATAAATAACAAACATTTCCCCTAATCCAAATTTATAATAAAATGAATTATATTTTCATGATTTAAGGCATTGATTTAACAAATATTGAAATACAAATGTTAAATTCTAATTAAGTTACAATGACAATGATATAGAAATAAAGTACATATTTGACACAAGCAAGTAAGCTAATAAATTTGAAACCCTAAGTGCGAGAGAGAGAGTAAGATACTCGATGATTTGCAATAATGTAGAAGCTATGCTGAAATAAAACTGATGAAACCAAAAAATGCAAAGTTATCGGAATGTCGGGACTAGGGTGCCTGTACAGGTTAGGGGCACTGTAAACCTCCTCTGGGCACTTTTGATCGCTTGGAACCTCGGAAACTCAATTTCACAGGGTCGCGAGATGTTCGTTGGATATTTCCTTTATTCGCTTGTACTTCACTTCTTGATCATCGAATTCACATGAAAATTGTAAAGAGAAAGACCACCTTTAAAACCCCAAAACACATCGGATCCTAAAAATAAAAATATGCAAATGGGGAGTCAAACTGACCCCGATAGTCACTCGACTAAGTGAACTTACTATAGACACAAAATTTGGGTCACACTCTCCCTTCACCCCACATGTATATTAATTTAATTACCTACAATTAAATTAATGCCCATGCTCACAATATTCATTATTTAATTACCTTAATTGAACTAATTTCCACCTCACCTAGACACCTCATCACAAACCTATTCTTAGCATGTTTCCTTTTAACTAGGACTCAATATCCACTTACCATAACTAACTAAGACTTAGTCTAACCCTAACACTAAATGCCTATTCTTCCTCTAACCACATGCACACTTACTTACGTGGAAAAATCCATTTTGGATCTGCAACAACAAGAAAAATTGGCCAAAATATAGCCAAGATCTGCTATTTTGGCAACCTAGGATATCCCGCCTTAACCAATGCCAGTCAACTTGAAACCGACACCGGTCACCCTAAACCATCATCGGTTATCGATATTCACTTTGGTAACCTTGTTTGAGAGTTTGGAAGAATTATTCAAGTTTTGGAGAAGAGAGATCTACATGCAAGCATGCACCAAAGCACTCTTACACATCTAGACATCTTGAACCAACACCAAGCACTAAGCTAAAGGGAAATAATTCATGGTAAAGTTCCGGGAAGTACGATCATGACACCGACTATGAGTTCCATGGATCAACCATCACCTCCATCCAACCACCAGGTTTACACATACAAGTAAGTACATTTGGATCTGCACCTTCCCATACTTGTTTAGATCAGTTTCTTTTTGCATGTTTAGGAGCTCTAGTCTTCTTAGTATCTCATAATCTCTCACCTTCTTGCCAATCCCTCCACCTAATCACCTACAACCTCCCAGCTCTCCATAAATGGCACCCAACATCTCTCGAGTATTCCCAACACTGTCATTAACCTCACCATTCTTTGTCCATTCTATGTGCAATCACGTAAAATCCCCAAAACCAAGCTTTATTGAGTCTCCATCAACCCAAACCTCGACGGAAATTAACCTAAACCATCATTGGTTTCCTCCATACCAACATCGGTCATACCAGACCAACGTCGGTAGCTATAGTTGGTAAATATGCCTATAAAAGTAACTTCATAACATTCATCTAAATAAACCAAATCACCCAAACTTGACCCTGATGTGTCTCAACCACCTTATCCACCTTTGACTTCAAGATTTGATCATAACCTAGCTTGTTAGATTAGATTTGCTTATTGTACTTGAATGATACACCTAAATCATATCAACTACAATAGGACATTATTGGTTTACATTATTTCTTGCATTAAGTTGTTTTAAATAGTGGATTGATAGCCATTTAGGAAGTATCACACTTCCTAGATCTAGCATACGCTAGGTAGTCCACTAACATATATTGCTTAATATTCTTCTTGTGGTCTTGTTTTGTATTCATAGGTAGCTCCTCCTAAAGAAAAGGGAAGTTCTCGCAATCAGCACTGGATCGAGAAATAATAATGCATGCACTCTACCTTCCACCTTCATTCACAGGTATCCCTCCTCATGCTTACCCTATCTATTTTTCTTATACGTATGCAACTATTTGGTAAAACATTTTGGCATGCCCGGTGGGACCCTCTCTTGGGTTCATTGAATTTTCTTCATATAGGGAAACTTTTTGTGTGTTTCTTTCTTTTTGAAAAATACATATTTAATCTTCTCCCTAGTAATATTATTTTATTCTAATTGTCTAAACGACATTTGCCATTTGGTGCTTAAAATGAACCAATTATTTCTTCTTGCTTTTGCATAGCAGTGAAAGAGCACATTCTTGACCTATTCATTATTTGCTTCATCGAATATAATTGTCGATTTGGGTTATAAAATTTGTTGCATTTCATCCTTGTATGTTGCATTATTAGCTCACATTCTAAAATGAGGGCAACCTATATGTTGGAATTCATGCCCAGCTGATGGTTGGCACAATTGAACCGTAGAAAGCACTTTCTTCTCCCCTGTCTTTTCGAATCGCACAAAATTTGAATTTACGTATCTTCTTAAATAACATCCCACCTAGAAGAAAACTTCAATGATCAAACGATTAGAGGATTGACAGTGGGCACCCAGCTGGTTATCTCTGTCTAGTCATCACCTCAGAGAAAGGACCGCCCTCGTCATAACATAACCTGAAACCTCACCTTTAGATTTCCTACTTCGTAGGAAACCTTCCTAACCAAAAAATTTGTTCTAAATTCACAAGTCAATCTTAGATAACATAAGATAAAACAAACATAAATTCACTTTTAGGATTGCGTGTTTTTATTAGTTTTGTTCTTGACTTGTGTTTTGAGGTGTGAGGTTACGATTCTTCATTTTTCTTCTTCCTTTTGTACTCCCTATCATAGTTGGAGTATTCTCATTGTTTCCGAGTGTGTTAGGACCTCATGTTATCATTCTTGGATTTCTGGGTTGATTCTTCATCTAGTTTAATTAACAAAAATCATTTTTCTTCATTTCTTCTAATTTCACACCACCAAGGCATTGGTCCAATGACCATCGTCGGTTTACATCCGACCTTCATTTGTTTACTTAACCAAAGATTAATCGGCTTCTAGCTCTTTTAGTTATTTTACCTGAAATAACCTTCATCACCTATTCTTTTATGTTTTTGGGTCCTCAGGACACCATCATATTCCTTGAATTTCTGATATCTCTATCAGGTACAGTTTCCCCATTTCATATTCACCAATCTTGTTTCATTTGTTGAAACTAGTATTTTCCACAGTGACTGGTATTGGTTATCATAACCATCATTAGTTCCCCTTTAACCGTCATCGGTCATACTGACCGTCGTCGGTTGTTGTGTTTGATTTTTAATCAAAACACTCGACTGATTTACCCCGGACTTCATCCTTCTCTTCCTATGTTGTTTTCTGTGTCATTTACATAATATAGTTTTACTAGGTCAATAGTAATTCATATGGTGTTGAGTCACACCAAACTAATTCCCTTTTATTTCATGCCAGCCATCAGCCACTCCCACTTAGTACATCACCGATGTCCATCCTGTCACCCATGGATCCAATGTAGCCTATCACCATTTCTACCAGAGACGAGGAGTTCACAAGAATCCTTGATCACAATCTCACAGCCTTACAATACTATCTTTCCCACTCATCTACCCAAGACTCCTCAGAAAACTATTATATGACATGCCTGTATCTATCCCTCTTTCCCTCACACCCACTTCTGCGTCAGCTACCACTAGCTCGACGCTTCCCTCATCCGTATTACCCCCTGTGGTCTCTCAGTTAGGTTCCACCTCTTCCATAACTGTTTCCCCAATGATGTCTATTACACCCATGGTGTCAACTATTCCTTCACCAACCACTTTGAACACGGCCCCATCTCGCCCTTTTTCCTCATATATACTAGTTGCATCACAAATACCTCAGGTGTTAGCAACCCACACCCCATTTTAAAATCTGGTTCTTTCTATCCCTCAGTGTCTACCACCCATTACCACGAGAGTCGTTGCGACCACCCCACCTATTTACATGCATCACTAGTAGCCCCCAATCTAATTTGTTGCTTATTCGGGGTACATTCCGCTTGTATCTATTCCCCTTCATAGTTTTCATATTTGGCACCCCCATGTATTAGGATGCCATCCACATCATACACCCATCGTCAACCTTCCTTTACTACAGGAGGCACCCATTCCTCACAACCCAATAATGACCTCATTAGGATGATGATGGAAAAGATGCAAATATTAGAAGCATCTGTTTCCAGCTCTCATAACTCCTTGACGTATGATGAAATTTGTAATGAGTCTATTCATCCATCCATTCCTATTCACACATATCCTGTGCATTAGGGAAATGCCCAAGTTCAACCATTTCAAAAGTAAAGAGGACCCGTAACAACACTTGTGGTCATTTAAGCATGGGTGCTACCTAATTGCCCATGATGATGCTTTGCTCTTACGAACATTTCCCATGTCCCTAATAGGACCCACCTTAGATTGGTACAATAGTTTACCTAGATATTCCATCTACTCCTTCCACCATGTGGCTCAGGGCATTCCTAGAACACTTCTTGATCAATGTAGTAAAAATTCACCATGACCGACCTATATTCGACATGACAGTATGATGACGAATCTATCATAGATTTCGTTGCTGTCATTTGAAAAGTCTTATCAACCATTTAACATTCTAGTTACCTCAAACTGGAGTTATTGAGTTTTTCACTAGAGCTCATGCCAAACACATCTCACCAAATCTGCAGGTGAAAACCTTCCGAACCTTTGATGAAGCATTCATCATGGCATGAAATCTAGAAATTCACGCCATTGAAGAAAAGAAAATCCAATTACAAAACAAGAATGCCCCATTCAAACCAAACGATTATTCTTCATCTTCAAAACCCAAAATAATTATTCAAAAGCCAAAGGATCTGCCAACATAGTAGTTCTTAAAGTTGGTCCATCCCATCCCTCTAATCAAGCCCAACCTTCTTCCAATATTTCCCTTTTCCAGACCTTTCAGTTCCGGTGGGAGAAGTGGAAGTACACTTCAATTAGAGAGCCATATTCTTCAATCTTGGAAAAGCTTCTTAAATATGGAGCCATTACACTTCCTCCCATAAAACCTCATACTTGGTTTTAATCTTGCTCATCCTATGCCTACATGGTATAAGGAACATGACTACTATAATTATCATCGCATTAAAGGCCATAGTGACAATAACTACATAACTTTTAAGAACATTGTCCAAGAGATGATAGATAATGGAGACCTCGTCGTGGACAACCCGAACGCACTAGCAAATCAAAATTTTCACATCTTTAAGAAGTTGTTCCCTAACCATAAACCATCGTCTAATCAAAATAGTGAACCTTCATCCAACAACAACAATGTCCGTGAAGTCCATGCAGTTTTTGATATCATACCGATCATTCCTCAAATTCCACCTATTTCATCTATTGAAGAAATTTTGGCATGAGCTCCTCTACCCACAGAGGAGCATACCTCTTCTACTCCTTCATCCACAGAGGAGTCCCCTTCACCTTCCTATGCTCTCATGGAGGAACCCATGTTTTCTACTCGATTCCATTCCACCATTCACCTCGCAACCTACCGAACAATCAACAATATTAATTCTCCCATCCACAGGGGAATCATCATCACCTTCTCCTCCACCAAGGGAGAATTATAACTCGCCCCACCTACCATCTTTCCTACTAATGGGAGATTCTTCAAATTCTACTACATGTTGGGGAAATTCTCCTTAGCATCCCAGAACCCATTGACATGATCTTGACTCTTTTACCCACAGAGTCCGAGGCTAGACAATTCCTTGTCTCACGAGACATTTTACAGGATTGCCACTAAACCATCTCGCATATGTTCCTAGAATCCCTTTTCACTACCGGATGATCGCTTGGATTATGTTGATAATTCTATGCTCTGGGGACGTCTTCAACTTCAATTTTCGACTCAAATGTAAATTTTGCCTAAAGATACTTCCATGATGTACCAAAAGGTAATTCCATCAACCATATCGACCTTGACCATGCCTATCAAAATGGCTTGTTCCTCATCCCATATACCTACATCTGAACATTTACCGATGACTAAAACCATTACAATACCTAAAAACCTACCCACACCTATATCTTTATCTGTATCTAGACCCATCACTACCTTGGTTGTCATGATGATGACGTCAAGCCTTACCCATCCATCTATCAAATTGGACTTAGCCACATCTTCCCAAACCTACACCAAAATTATTCCTTTGTCTAAAAGGAAGACCCAACCTTCTAGGCCACATACACCAGTCTCACCTACCACACCTTTGTCACCTTCGCCCCTTCCATCCATCTTAGGGCCTCACCCATCAACCCTGACCAAATAGTCTCTTGCCCATAGCTACCAAAAGCTAAGCAACCTACTACTTTATCATGAGCCTTCGTTACACCTCATTTACCTACACAATAAACACCCCCACCATCACCCGTACATTTCTTACCACCTATACCTCCACTAGTTACTATAACTACAACTTTATCTATATGACTTCAACCCATACTGTCCACCCAACCTCTACTAACCACTTCCACCACAACTCTATTATCCCCATGGGTAACCTATCCTCTTTCACTATCTACTTTCCCTTATGCATCACGTACTCCCATGTCACCTTTACCCAAGAAGGTGCAACCCAAAGACAAGAACTCACTATCCCCCAATAAGGTAGTTAAACCAACAAAACCTTCAATTCTAGCTCTTCTACCACTCCTTTACCCAAGCAGATGCCATTAAAGCCTAAGACAATACCACCTACTATGACAGTGGTCCAACCCATGCCTTCTTCTATAATGCCTCTTCCCTCACAATCACCCACACTTTGCCCAAACCGGTACTCACTTCCTATTGTGATCCATTAACAGGGTCCTACGCCAACATTCTAACTAACCTCTTATAGACTTCTGCCATCACATTACCACCGCTTCGACCTTACGACCCTCTCAAACCCAAACCAAATGGGTTTGATGAAAGCAAGATTTGTGCCTATCATCGTGTGCCAGGACATGATGTAGAAAATTGTAAGGCTCTAAAACCATTCTTCTCCAAAATTTTCCTCTGAACAAAATTGAGGTGATAATGACATTCTTAATGAGGACCATGTTCCATCTTCACTGTCACCACAAATCATCATACCTTACTTCTTCAACGACACGCATCTCCACCCCCAACCCTTTTTCCACCTCCAAAATTCGAGATCAACATGGTTCAGTATTAGAGGGTCACCAAACCACCACCCAAATGCCAATGCACCATACACACTTCACAAGGATTTTCTCCCCCATTAGGTTTTTTCCCATCATGTTGTTACACTACTCATCCTATACCTTCTCCATTTACCACCTCCCCTCAGATTAACATGGTCCAAGTCAAGTTGCCACCCTCGCCAAGGAAAACGACAAAGAAAAAGCAACTATCCCATCAACCAACCCCGTGCCCAATATACCATTTACACCCACACTCAAAATCACCATTCAAGGACCCACATACCCTATATCTGATAGGTTCCCCCATCATACAATGATAAAACAATTATATCAATCCCCTCTAAAGATGTCTTTGTATGATCTCACCCAAAATTCTGAATCTCATAGACAAGCCCTTATAGAGGTTTTGAAATCCATTAAATTTTTACCCAATGAACCCACACCCGTGGCCTCTATTATCACCCCTCACCACATATCCTCACTTACCAAATCATCTCATTCTTCTACCCCCATGCCCACTTCTCAAGTCGCCACCTCGCTTTCTATGATGAGGAGATTATACCTCTCCAGTTAGATGACCCTGATCCCACGCTTTTCATTTCTGTCTATATCGATAACATGCGTGTACGATGTGTCATGATCGATGGTGGTTCTAGCATAAACATCATCTCCTCCCATGCGCACAATCAAATGTGCATCCCTTCCAAATGTATGCATAATAACTCAGTTATGCTACACTCCTTCAATGACACCATCATCTCCACCCTTGGCATCATTATTATCCACATTCGTGTCAGCCCTCACATTGTCCTAGAATTATACTACGTCTTAGAGGGAGAGTTCTAGTATAACCTATTGCTTGATAGACCTTGGATTTGTGTCCTACGTTGTGTCCTTCAAATTTACACCACTGTAAAATTAAAAATGAAGGGCATAACTATACCATCCCAAATGACCCATCACCCTTCAAAACCTATAACATGTTGTGATGACCTAACGATGTTCTTGTACTAGTCATGGCATCTACCACTACCCCCACTTATCCTTCACCCATGACCCCATTCACCAATGTTGTTGCCACCTCTCCCACACCTAAATTTTCTATTCCTACTACTGCCGCAACCTTTGCAGCTGACCCATCTACTTCCTAACCAACCGATACCCCTCTTTCCCAATTATCTAGTGATTCATCTATCCCCGCTACCCACATATTTACTACTGATCCCTTAGAAGGTGTTTTTCAATGCCTCACTTTGAGGGAGTACTGCCTCTACAATATTAACACATTTCTCACTCCATAAGAGTATGGAAACCTGTGTCAGCACCCTCGTTATGACTACCGCATAGGTGAGGTTTTCCCTTATGGTCCTCCCCACCTTCACACTAACTTAATGTATGGGGGACTTGATACTACCACTTATTCACCCAAACATGACCATTTTCATCTAACCTCTAATCCCTCACAAACCACCACTTCGCCCACACTTTCCTTCACCATTGCACATTGAAAGGCTTTGGCTTCTATTTTTATGAACAAGGTCATCATACCGTCATTCTATGTACTACCCATAAACAAAAAGGTCACAGTGGCATTGGCTTTGTCGCACCATCTTCCAAGAAGGCCTGCATCGACCTCATTGAGGAAGACAAACCTTATTCACCCCATTCACCAACATCACCACCTTCACCCACGGAGTCCATAGATCCCGAATCTATTCCTCCTAACTTTTTTTTTCGTGAACATGATTTCCCTGGGGCCTCTGACTTATCAATGCGATGGCGAGGCTCCTTCTTCTTGTCCCTTCCTATATCCTAAAATGATTGATGATGATACACCTGCTTATTAACATCATTCATTATAAAAATATGAGTCCAACCGTGCTTACCTTGGCAGTGCAGAGGATTCTTATATTCACCGGTCGTTACCTTCTAAGACATAAACCATGTTGAACGAATTGACTATCAAAATCAAAATTAACACTCAGAATGACCCACACATCCTAAAGATAGATCAATATTTAAATGTTGCTGAACAAGAATCTTTTACTTCTTTCCTCTGGGACCATAGCAACACTTTTTCTTGGTCCTATGATGACATGCTTGGTATTGACCCAAACATTGTGGTCCATAATATCGTAACCATTTCTGACACCAAACCCATAAAATAGAAGCTACGGAAAATGCATCCTCACATTTCCCTTCTTTTCAAAGAAGAACTTCAGTCCCTCTCTTAGTTTCCTTCATTCTACCCATTGACTATCCCCAATGGATTTCTAATATCGTTCATGTCACAAAAGTGACAGGGGGACTCCGTATCTACATGGATTTCCATGACCTCAACTTTGCTTGCCCCAAAGATGAATTTCCTCTACTAGGCATTGACCAACTGCTTGATCTCACCGCCAACCATGAGATGCTATCACTCATGGATAGTTTCTCAGGTTATAATCAAATATTACTTGTGCCAGATGATTAACACAAAACTACCTTCATCATTCCTTGGGGGACCTTATGCTATTGAGTCATGCCTTTTGGCCTTAAAAATGCTTTGGTGCTACATATCAGCAAGCCATGACTTATATCTTTCATGACATAATGCATCACATATTGGAAGATTATGTGGATGACCTTCTTTCCAATCCAAACATCGTGCCAAACACCTAACAGTCCTTAAGGTTATCTTTGACCACCTCATCAAGTATTGTGTTTTCCTTCAACCTAAGAAGTGTGTCTTTGCAGTAGATTTTAGGAAAACTCCTTGGTTTCATCGTTTCTTTGCATGGCATAGAAGTTGATCCTGCTAAAGTAAAGGACATTCTCAAAATGCCTCCAGCCTACTAATCTTTGTCAAATTCAAAGTTTGCAAGGTAAGTTGCAATTTATCCGTCGGTTTATTTCACAACTTTATGACCGTTGTCAACCATTTCATCATCTCCTTAAAAATGACGTCTCATTCAAATGGGATGATGAATGCCATAAAGCCTCGACGCATTAAAACAATACCTTCTTCAAACACCAGTGCTCATTCCCCCTAAAGATAACCAACCCTTTTACCTATAAATTTATGCTAATGACCATTCCTTAGGTGCCATGTTGGATCATCGTGATGAGCGATGCAGGAACAAGTAATTTATTACATAAGTCATACTCTTTTAGACTACGAAACTAGGTACACCCATGCTGAAAATATTTTCTTAGCCTTAGTTTTTGTCACCACTAAACTTCTTCATTACCTACTCAACCACAAAACCTTTGTCATCACCAACACTAATCCCCTACATTACATGTATGCCAAACCCTACCAACATCAATGTGCTACACGTTGGCTCATGCTTCTTACAAGAATGTTGGTGCTCAAAATAGTCTCGCCTCAATTTTGCCTTTGAAATTTTATTGATTTACGGCCTCTGTCATTTTCTCCTTTCCTGTGTTATGCCTGATCAGTCTTTGTGGCCATTTTTAGTTGGTTCCTGGGTCATAAATTCCTAAGGGTTTGTATTTTGAGTCTCCTCCTCTCTGTTCATTTAAAAACTTGGGTTCCCCCATGTTTTTTGTTCTCCACGGTTGAGATTTGTCCTCCTTTTCATTTTTGCCCTAAATTCTTGAAGAAAATGAATGGATGTATCCTGAAGAATGTATTTGAGCCCTATAACATTTCTAAACTTTCTTTCCTTGAAGAAAATTTCATTCCCAGGCTCAAATGGTCATTTTTCTGTATTTTATGGTTTGACGGGCATTTCTCCTAGTCAAATTTGCATCCTTGCATCTACAGGGGACGTGGCACCTTTTGGTTGGACGCGCCCAGCTAGGTACTTAGAAAAATTCATGGAAAGCCTTAACTCAAAATGTGTCCACGTGGAAGCACGACACTCGTTTGAAGATCTACTTTTTGGTTTTCCTTGGAGTAGTGCTAGGAGGACATATGGAGGCTTCCGCTGCTTGGCCCGGACTTAGACAAATTTTCATGTAGTTGGGGCAGTTTGGCGGAATAAGACACGTGGCAAGCTCACGCTCATTTAGGGTCTCTACTTTGGGCACCATCTTAAAGTTGCGCCATGGAGACACGTGGAGGAACCACACATGTTCGGGACAGGCCCTTTATTTTTATTCTAAAGAAGCACCAGGATGACACGTGGAGGCCTCCACTCACTTTGCATTTTACTTAGACTTCTCGATAGCCAAAGAGAGACTGCCTCGGAGCATGACATGTGGCACCTTCCACTAAGCTTCAAGCATTCGAAGCCTTGTCAAAACAAGACACGTGGCGAGCCCGTGCTCAATCAAGGTATCAAATTTTGGGACCACCTCAAGGTGCACCATGGTGACACGTGGTAGTTTGAAAAGTCAAAAGGGCGGAGGCGGACCATCGGAGGCAACTTGGATTTTTTCCTCCTTAAGGATTAAAATTTCAAAATGGCCCACAAGCCCGATAGGAGAAATAGTCAATGTTTTCCCCGGTCAACGGTGGAGGTGCGGGCTCTCGGGGGAAATTTGAAAAAAATATTTTTGAGAAAAAAGAGTCAAAATTAAAAAGGAAGCACGACCACTGCTCAATCGTATTTGGACATGTGTCAGGATCATTCGCAAGGGTGGAGGTGTGGGGAAAATTTGGAAAATTTTCCTTTTTCCAAAAAGAGAGTAAAATGGTAGAATTTGGCCGTGGTTCCCCTCCAATCATATTTGGACATGTGTCAAGCTCATTTCCCAAGGGTGGAGGTGCGGAGAAAAATGTGAAATTTTTCCATTTCTCCAAAATTTATAAAAAGTCAAGGGAAGCCCTTGGGTCTTTTCTAAAGTTTGAAATTTGCCATGTGGACATGGCCCAAATTCAAAGTAAAGATCAACGATTCTTGTGAATATAAATATGATTTTCCCCCTTTTTCTTTGAAACATGTCTAGAAGTGCGAACCTCCATGATTTCTTGGTCTTTTCTACATGCCAAGAAGAGAAGGAAGTTAATGTTGATATCTGAAGTTTGGTGGGAAGATCTGGAGGATGTCTTTCGCCATTAAAATGGTTTGACTTTCGTGCCCGATCAGATTTTCCATTTTTCCTCTCCCAAGCACGCAAGGGGCCAAATTTGATAAATTAGGGGTGGAAGTGGTTGGCAAATTGATGGAAGAGTGATCTAGCATGACAAGGAGTTGAATACGGGGCAGGCATTACACTGAGACATTTGCAGATCTGATTCAATGAATCATGAAAGAATCATGGCAAAAACACTAGTACATTAAACATTTTTTATCTTTTGGGGAGAAAGGGGCTCTATTGTAAATGCTATAAATGACATGAATTTTTCAGTAAATGGTTGGGAGTTGGAGGTCGAGTGAGAGGTTGAAAGAAAATTCCAGATGAAAATTTGACTTAGGATGTCTTTTGAGAATCCATTTGAGAAACTAAGTTATCTCATTTGTATTAAGCTCTATTGTGTCAAGGTGGTTGCAAGTGTACAACCATTGACAAGCTCTGAGATTATTCTAAAAACTTTCCCCTACTAATAGACTTAATCAAATTCGAGCTTTTTCTCAGTGTTAATCTTTGAGCGAAAATGTGTTTTTATTTATTTATGGATGTACGCAAATAATTTTTCCTGTTTATTGCAATCTTGTATCAAAATATGATTCAATCACACAAGCCTCAATCCTTGTGACAATTTAGTGGCATCTGCAATTCCATTCCTCAGAAGAGCTTTCATTTGGAATTGGAATAAACGATTTAAAATTACTTTTCTCTCATCTTGTTGACATATTTTTTTGTAAGCCTTTGGGTGTACCTCGGGCAAGATTTGGCTTAGATCTTGATGCTTTGTTGGGTTTTCTAACTTGAGCCTTCATGATAGAATCTCTGAGATTTTTTGAAAGAGTGCTAATCTGGGCCTCTATTTGAAGCACATATTCTAGTTGAAGAAACATTTTAGCTATTCTGGCATTTCGTGATCCGACATTCCATTTTGTAAGGTTCCTCAAGGGCCCGGTGAATCTAGTTTCATCCCACCTCCCACCAAAGATTTCATTTAAAAAACAACCAATCCTACCCATACTACCCATGTTTTATTCTGTATACCCTCACAAGACCAAAATCCATTTGCTAAAGTATGCAAGATAAATCATGATCTCAAATGTCTTTAGTAACCTTTGCCTTGTTGTGAAAGTATCTCCATGATATGGAAGTGAAAACTCCTGAGAGTCAGATCTTGTGTGTTGATCATATTTTCCCCAAGGCCTTTCCTATAAAATTTATGCAAAATAAACGTATCTGTATCTCCTTTCAAATAACAGAGGTTAAAAAATAGGTTCTCTTACCTTGGTTGAAAGGCACAACCTAAAATAGTTAGGATAAGATCATATCCTTTTAAGGTGCTACCCATCTCTCCACAAATCCAAGTAACAAAGGGATAGTCAGATATCCTCCCTGGCTACAAACGACATATATTTATGATCTAACTACCTCTAATCTCCATGTTCAATTAGTGTTGCTGCTTGGCTTGAAAAGGAGAACAAATTTGGGTACCATCCTCGGTGGCACCACTACAGTGGATTGTTTTGAATTCTGGGAAATAATTTACATTCATTGAGACTATTTGCTAATTCACTTTGCCGGTCCATATCTATTTATCAAAATCAAGTGGTGCCGTTGCTAACTCGAGTAAAATCAAGAACCTAGTAAAGCGCCTCTTGTATGCTCCAAGTGTTGTGTGCAATTCTTCCAGTTTCTATACCTAGTGCACTAGATTTCATTAATTAATCTAGGTAAATAAGGGTTAGAATATTTCCATATCCAGTTTCTAGCATTGACAGACATTTGAAAAATCATACTTAGTGCATTTACATAACTAAGGTGGAAATCCTTAGTGGTGACTCCTTGTTGATCTGATTCCTAATAAGTACCAGTTTCTTAAAACTTTTGTCAAAGTCAGATTTGTTACTAATATTTGCAAATATGGAAGGAAGAAGGTCTTTCTTTGCCAGGGATCATGCTAGGACATTGTTTCCTGAGTTAGGAAAAGCAAAGTCAGAAGGAAGAAAAGCTTAGAAAGTTGTTGGAGACCAACAGACAAGGAGAGGGATCACCATTGAAGATTGCCATTCAAGTGACTCTAAATCAGGAAGCCTCTTTGTGGAATTGAAATCTCCAGCTGGAGAGGGGCCTTCATTTGAATTTGAAAGGTTTGCTTCACACTCTGCAAATGTATTTTTTGAGGCTGATAGATATTTCCAAGAAACAAGGCCTTTGGGGGTATCCATTTTGGAAACTATACTCTTGTGTTCCAAGAACCTTCTACCCCCATTAGTTTGTCACCCCTTTAGGATCACCTCCTCGAATCAATATGGCTCAACCCATACCTCCATTTTTTGTAAACACCTTTGGACCTATAATTTTTTTGGGAATGGCTAGTTACCCAAATGCAGTACCTCAAGATGTAAGGAACAGGCTACCAAAGTTCTAGGGAAATAATGCTATAACTGGTGACCAACATCTGAAGCTCTTTCTCAATATGATGGAAGAATTTGAAATTGAGCATGAGGATGTATACATCAAATTGTTTTTCCACACTTTAGAAGAGGATGTCAGGGACTGGTATAAAGCATTACCAGATAACTCTATTGATTCTTGGGCTGAAATGAACAATGCATTCAGATTACAATATGGTGATAGGACTGACCCTAGGTTTCTTCTATCAGAGTTTGAAAACATCAAGAAGAACCCCAATGAGTCAGTACATGACTTCAATACAAGGTTTAATAAAACTTTGAGGAGATTTCCTGTCAGGATAAGGCCTTGTGATGAGTCATGTTTGATCAAATACACTGATGCATTTGATAAAAAGGCTGCATATTACTTAAGAGACAAGAACCCCACAAATTTGAGGTAGGCCTTCACCATGGCTCTGTAAATAGAAAAAAACAAAAATCAAGGCAATTGGGAAAGCTTCTAAAGAGGGAAGGTGTAAAGTCTGTTAACCAAAAAAACCTCGACAAGCAAAGTTGTGATTTAGAAGAAGTTGTGAAAACTTTGGCAGGGGCTGTCAAGGAGATCTCCTACAAGCTAGCTTGAGCTGAGAAAGGAGTTGGGAAGAGTTCACAAGGAAAACACAAGCAACAAGGCCAAGATAGATTTACAAATCATCAAAGATATGATGATAGAGGAAAGGGACCTATTGGATTTGGAAATAGATAGTCCCAAGCTAGGGATAACAAAATGGTACTTGATCCTTTGGCTGCCAGAGTTGTTTTTGTGGAGGAGACAAATGTCATTGATTGGTGTGAAAATGTTTCATGCCTCATGCTCCTTGTGAAGAAGATCAAGAAGACAAAAAGGAAGCTGAATGATGACAATGATGATGATGTTTGCATGATGGGATGCTCCACCAGCTTCACAACAAGGGGCAATCTCAATCGAGGTGATAAGTGCCCAGACTACTACTTTTTGGGACTGCATTTATAGGGTACATGTTCTTACTCTCTCTCATACTTTACAATTAGATATTGTACAAAATTTTTAATTTCCTAATAATGATTTTGAGTATTTAAGGGCTATAATGATAAAGAAGTATGATGGAGAAATCCCATCAGAGGAAGATAGACAATTGCTGATGAACGTTGTTGTGGCTCAAGAGAAGGAATATAATACAAGAAGTAAGGTTGTCAAAGGGGCAGGGCCTCAAGCCAAGCCTAAAGCTCCCTTACTTTCAAACATTCCCAAAGAGGCTCCTAAGAAAGATGCACCTACTAAAAGCCCTGCAGTTCCAAACAAAACCATATCCCTCCTCATGCCCAAGTTGTCAAAAATCTGTACCACCTAATGAGTGTGTTGGATTTCCTTCCAATATTGCCTTGCCAAGGAATGTCCCATATGATATTGCCCAAGTGTTGAGTCAAATCAAAGTCTTTGTTCCAATTTTTGAGCTTCAGATCCTTGAGCACAAAAAGAGAGCATTTGAATACTTGGGGTTGAAAGAAGAGAAGACTACCCTAGGTAGAAATATAAATATTATGGAGACTCCTCCAATTATTGAAGAACCAAAGAACCACCAAGGATCAGAAGAGCTAGATGAACCACCTGAGGTCTATTTGGGAACATCCTTGGTGGAATCTCAGATGAATGTGGATCTGTTCTTCACCACTCTGGTTATCAAAGACAAGCTGCTCCATAACTGTATGTTTGACTCAGGGGCATCATGCAATGTCATGCCTCTAGAAGTCATGAATGAGATGAATATTAAGGTAAAAACAACATATGGGAAGTGCATTGCCATGGACTCTAGAGAAGTTCCAGTAGTGGGATGTGTGAAGGGTTTAGTGGTACAACTTGCAGCTTACCTAGGTAAAAATGTAAACCTTGATGTTATCATAGTTGACTACCCAGCCAAGTGGGGTATGTTGCTGTTAAGAAAGTGGGTCACAAGTGTTGGTGGGAGTGTCCAAATGGATTTTCCTATGCTACCATTCCAATTAAGGGTATCCTTGTCGTTTGTATGGGGAAAAGAAAATGTTACACCTTATTGAGGATCCCAACAATGCATCCTATGAGGTGTTGTACACAAGTGTTGATGCAGATAAATTTGTGGGATTTGCTAATGGGAAGGAGCACAAAATTGAAGAATGCAAATGCCATGAACAAGTGGGTTCTCCATGGTTTCTGCTATTTGATGGAGCCTTCTCCAAGTTTGGGAATGGTGCCGGTGTTGTTCTACTTTCTCCTGGTCAAGAAAGATTTGTTTTCTCCTTCAAACTCAACTTTGAGTGCAACAAAAACATTGCTGAGTATGAGGCACTATTGTTGGGTTTAATTATTTCTTGGAAATATGGTGTCAAGGACATCATTGTTAAAGGGGACTCAAAAATAATTGTAAAACAAGTTAGAAAAATTTATGCTAAAAAGAATCAACGAATGAAATAGTACAAGTATGCGGTTTGTGACTTCATTGAGATGTTTGATTCATTCAACATAGTGCATCATGATAGGAAGATCAATGACTTGGAAAACAAGATTATAGTGTTGGGGTATTAGTTTGACAATTGTATAGTGTCCCCATATTGTGAATATGAGGTTGAGGTATTGATAAGACCCTATGTCCCTGATAATATTAAACACTAGCAGGTTTTTGATGATGATACTCAGATCAAAATATTCTTGTAAAACAAGGGAGAGTTTGCTTATCAGTATATTGATTGGGAGCCAATGGTATGCGTAGAAGAGGGAAAAGAGACCTTGTTTGGCAAGGGAATCATACAACTAAAGAGTAACACCATTCCTAGAGGGTTGGTTTCTCTTGAGTCCAATTTTGATAATGCTGATCGCATTGTTAACATATGCATGACAGCCTCAAGGGATATTGAGGAGTATGACCTTGGTATAAAGGAAAATCCAAGGAAGATTTGGTTAGGAAGTAATCTCAACAAGGAGGAGAACCAAAGACATCTAATTGTTGAAAAAATACCAAGATTACATGGCTTGGACCTATTTTGAACTAAAAGCATACAAAGAGGACCTGTTTCAGCATGAGATCCCCTTAGAATATAATGCAAAAACATTTAGGTAGAAACAAAGGCCCATCAATCCACTCTTATCCCTCAAGATGCAAGAGGAACTGAAGAAGCTAAGAGATGGAGGGATTATCTAGCCCACAAGGTATTCTTCTTGGGTTGCAAACCTAGTACTAGTCAGAAAGAAAATGGTGACATCAGGTTATGTGTGGATTTTAGGAATCTGAACAAAGCTTCAATGAAGGATAACTATCCTTTACCTAACATGGAACACATGCTACATTTGGTGACTAGTTCTGAGTTTCTTTCCACCTTGGATGGTTTCTCTGGTTATAACCAAGTTGTGGTGAAATAATCAGAAAGGATCAAGATAACCTTTACTACTCCTTGGGGGACCTATGTTTATGTCAAGATGCCCTTTGGTTTGATGAATGCTGGAGCCACCTTCCAAAGAGCAATGGATGTTGCTTTTGATTTATTGCACTTTATCGGATGATGACTTGATATATTTTCTAGGAAGAGAAGTGATCACTGCCGCACTGGAGAAAATGCGATAAGATGTACGAATATGACATCCCACTCAATCCAAAAGAAGTGCCATTTTGGAGTGTAGAAGGAAAAGTTACTTGGTCATATTGTGTCACAAGAAGGAGTGATGATTAATCTAGAAAGAGTAGAGGCCATCAGAAAGGTCCCAATCCCAAAGACTAAGAAAGGAATTCAGTCCTTCTTTGGGAAAATAAATTTCATTAGAAGATTCATATCAAACTTTGTTGAGCTGACCATTCCAATCACTTCCATGCTAAAGAAAGACCAGGTCATCAAATGGGAGGAGGCTGCCATCCAAGCTTTCAACGGGATTAAAGAGGCATTGAAGCATGCCCCTGTTTTGGCAGCCCCAGATTATAAGAAACCTTTCTAGATTTTCTCTTTTGCTTCAGAGAACACTATTGCTTCTGTCTTGCTGTAGAAGGATGATGAAGGGGCTGAAAGGACCATTGCCTTTTTAGTAAGGCCTTGTAGGGGTCTAAGCTAAAGTACACCATTATGGAAAAATAGGAATTTTCCTTAGTAAAAGAAACAAAGGTTATTTCTTATGTTCCCCATACCATGTTAAATGACATCTTATCAGAGATGGAAGTCTCAAGCAAAAAGATGTAGGTGGGTGAACAAGTTGCAAGAATATGATATGGACATCCAAACCACAAATTTGGTTAGAGGTTTGGGCTTGGCTAAGCTTATGGCTGAGAGCAACTTGCAAAATATTGAGGTAAATGAGGTAGAAGAAGAAAGGGTAGGTGTTTTTGAAAAGTTGATGAATTCTGAGTGGTACAAGGATGTGATGTTTTATCTCAGACATTTAAACTGCCCTGAGCATTTAAGTAACAAACCAAAAAAGAGCCCTTAAGTTGGCTTCCCAGAAATATATCATCAATGATTATGGGTTGGCTTGGAAGAACCCAGAGGGAGTCCTCTTGAGGTGCATTACTAAAGAAGAAGTCCCCAAGGTAATTGCTCATCTCGCATGAAGGAGTTTGTGGGGGGCACTTTGCTACAAGAGTCACATCACATACGATCTCGAGAGCTAGTTATTGGTGGCCAACTCTTTTCAAGGATATAACCTTGTTGGTTAGAAGATGTGAGAGCTGCCAACACTTCTCTGGAAGACTGAAAGCTTCAGGCTCCCTTCCTTTGCAGCCTGTATCAATTGAAGACCCATTCAAGCAATGGGAAATGGATTTCATTGGTGAAATTTTAGACCCTTCAAGTGTTGGCCATAGGTGGATTCTAGTGGCAACTGATTATTTTACTAAGTAGGTGGAGGAAATCCCCACTAAGAAGGAAACACACCAAATTGTCATGGATTTTGTGCTAAACAACATCATCTACAGTTTTGGGGTGCCAAATGCCAATATTATTGCTGACAATGCCATGAGATTTAGAGCTAAACCTTTGGTGGCAATGTGCAAGGAGTATGGGATCAACTTGACATATGCCTCCAATTACAACCCCCAAGGAAATGGACAAGCTGAGTCCAGTAATAAAAATTTATCAAGATCATTAGAAGAACATTGGAGCAGTAACAAAAGAAAGTGGGGTGAACAAAATTGAAGTTTGCTATTTAGGCAGATAGGATCACTGTCAAGAGGGTCATTTGAAAGAGTCTATTTGAGTTGGTATATGGACTCGTGCCCCGCTACCCCTTCATATGCATCTATCTTCATATCAATTTATCGAACAACCGGAAGATCAAGAAGTAGGTCCTTATGATGCTTGCATAAACCAGATTATTGAGCTTGATGAGGAGAGGAGGGCATCCCACCAGAGGCATGTAAAGCTTAGAGAGAAGACGAAGAAGTTATTTGAGAAGAATCCCAGAGCTTTCAATGTTGGAGATCTTGTGCTACTATGGGATAACAGACATGAGGATAAGGGCAAGCATGGCAAGTTTGACTCATTATGGATGGGCCCTTACTCTATTGACATTAGAATTGGGGAGCATACCTTCTTCCTCAAGGACTTAGATGGTGAACTACTTGAGTTTCCTGTTAATGGTAGGCATTTGAAGCATTTCTTGGATTGATGCCTCTAGATTAAGAAAATCTTGTGTACAATGTATAGTTTGTTGTTTGTTTCCTGCTTTTGTGTTTTTGCTCGTTCTAGTCCTCGGTGACCTATTTTTGCTGGTTTCTTTGTTTATTTTTGAAGATGGCTCCGATTCTATGCTCTGCAAGGTGACTTCATTGCCCAATGGTTTCTATTGGCACATGGTCTACCTTTGTTCTTGTGGCACTCGCAGGAGTGCCCATCCCCGAGTCGGAGCTGATGTTGGTGCTCAAAATAGTCTCACCCCAATTGTGCCCTTTGAAATTTTATTGATTTACGACCTCTATCATTTTCTCCTTCCCCGTGTTATGCCTGGATCAGTCTTTGTGGCCATTTTTAGTTGGTTCCTGGGTCATAAATCCCTAAGGGTCTATATTTTGAGTCTCCTCTTCTCTGTTCATTTAAAAACTTGGGTTCCCCATGTTTTCTATTCTCCACAGTCAAGATTTGTCCTCCTTGTCATTTCTACCCTAAATTCTTGAAGAAAATGAATGGATGTATCCCTAAAGAATGTATTTGAGCCCTGTAACATTTCTAAACTTTTTGTCCTTGAAGAAAATTTCATTCCCAAGCTCAAATGGTCATTTTTCTATATTTTACTGGTTTGACGGGTGTTTCTCTTGGTCAAATTTGCATCCTTGCATCTATAGGGGACATGGCACCTTTTGGTTGATGCGGCTCAGTTGGGTACTTAGGAAAATTCATGGAAAGCATTAACTAAAAATGTGTCCACGTGGAAGCACGACACTCGTTTGATGATCTACTTTTGGTTTTGTCTTGGAGTAGCACTAGGAGGACACGTGTAGGCTTCCGCTTACTTGGCCCAGACTTAGACAAATTTTCATGTAGTTAGGGTAGTTTGGTGAAACAAGACATGTGGTGAGCTTGTGCTCATTCAGGGCCTCTACTTTGGGTACCATCTTGAAGTTGCGCCATGGAGACATGTGGAGGAACTGCATGTTCGGGGACCGACCCTTGAGTTTCATTCTAAAGAAGCGCTAGGCTGACACATGGAGGCCTCCACTCACTTTTCATTTTACTTAGACTTTTTGATGGCCAAAAGGAGATTGCCTCAAAGCATGACACGTGGTGCTTTCTGCTAAGCTTCAAGAATTTAGACAGACCTTATCGGAACAAGACACGTGGTGAGCCCGCGCTCGTTCAAGGTATCAAATTTTTGGGACCGCCTCAAGGTGTGCCATGGTGACACGTGGCAGTTTGAAAAGTCAAAAGGGTGGGGAGGTGGACCATCGAGGCAACTTGGATTTTTGCCTCCTTAAGGATTAAAATTTCAAAATTTCCTGCGAGCCCGATACGAGAAATAGTCAATGTTTTGCCCCGGTCAACTGGTGGAGGTGTGGGCTCTTGGGGAAATTTGAAAAAAATACTTTTTGAGAAAAAGAGTCAAAAGTAAAAAGGAAGCGCGACCACTGCTCCAATCACATTTGGACATGTGTCGATCGCTCCCAAGAGCGAGTTACGGGAAAATTTGGAAAATTTTCCTTTTTCTAAAAAGAGAGTAAAATGGAAGAATTTGGCCGTGGTTCCCCTCGAATCATATTTGGACACATGTCGCCTGCTCGCTTCCCATGGGTGGGGTGCGGAGAAAATGTGAAAATTTTCCATTTCTCCAAAAGTTGTAAAAATTCAAGGTAAGCCCCCGGTCTTTTCTAAAGTTTGAAATATGCCACGTGGATGACCCAAATTCAAAGTAAAGATCAACGGTTGCTGTGAATCTAAATATGATTTTCCCCCTTTTCTTTGAAACACGTCTGGAAGTGCGATCCTCCATGATTTCTTGGTATTTTCTACATGCCAAGTAGAGAAGGAAGTTAATGTTGATACCTGAAGCTTGGTGGGAAAATATGGAGAATGTCTTTCGCCATTAAAATGGTTTGACTTTCGTGCCAGATCAGAATTTTCATTTTTCCTCTCCCGAGCACACAAGGGGCCCGATTTGAAAAATTAGGGGAGGAAGTGGTTGGAAAATTGATGGAAGAGTGATCTACTAGAGCAAGGAGTTGAATGCGGGAGGCATTCAATGAAATCTACCCCCTCGAGCACCTGGAGACTTTTGTAGATTTGATTCTCGTGAATCACGAAAGAATCATGACGAGAACTAGTGCATTAAATGTTTTTTGTCTTTTGGGAGAAAGGGGCTCTATTGTAAATGCTATAAATGGCACAAATTTTTCATGCAAATGGTTGGGAGTTGGAGGTCAGAGTGCTAGAGGTCAAAGAAAATTCCCAAGAGGAAAATTTGACTAAGCCTGTCTTTTGAGAATCCATCTAAGAAACTAAGTTATCTCTTTTGTATTAAGCTTTATTGTGTCAAGGTGGTTGCAAGTGTACAACCATTGACAAGCTCTAAGATTGTTGTAAAAACTTTCCCCTACTAATAGACTTAATCAAATTTGAGCTTTTTCTCGTGTTGTCTTTGAGCGAAAATGTGTTTGTTTTATTTATGGATGTACACAAATAGTTTTTCCTGTTTCTATTGCAATATTGTATCAAAATATGATTCAATCACACATGCCTCAATCCTTGTGATAGTTTAGTGGTATCTGCATGAGTCCATTCCTCATAAGAAATTTCATTTGGGATTGGAATAAATGATTTAAAATCACTTTTCTCTCATCTGTTGACTAAGATTGTTTGTAAGCCTTTGGGTGTACATCGTGCATGATTTGGCTTAGATCTTAATGCGTTGTTGGGTTTTCTAACTTGAGCCTTCATGATAGAATCTCAGAGATTGTGTGAAAGATTGCTAATCTGGGCCTTCATTAAAGCACATATTCTAGTTGAAGAAATTTTTAGCTATTCTCAGGCATTCTGTTGATCCGACATTCCATTTTGTAAGGTTCCTCAAGGGTCTGGTGAATCTAGTTTCAGCCTGCCCCACCTCTCACCAAAAATTTCATTTAACAAACAACCAATCCTACCCATACTTCTCCTATTTTTCTCTCAGTATACCCTCACAAGACAAAAATCCATTTGCTAAAGTATGTAGGGTAAATCAGATCTCAAATGTCTTTAGTAACATTTTCCTTGTTGTGAAAGTATCTCCATGATATGGAAGTGACAACTCATGAGAGTCAGATCTGGTGTGTTGATCATATTTTCCCCAAGGCCTTTCCTATAAAATTTATGCAAAATAAAGGTACCTATATCTCCTTTCAAATAACAGAGGTTACAAAATAGGTTCTCTTACCTTGGTTGAAAGGAACAACCTAAAATAGTTAGGATAAGATCATATCCTTTTAAGGTGCTACCCATCTCTCAACAAATCCAAGTAATAAAGGGATAGTCAGATCTCCTCCTTGGCTACAAAACGACATATATTTATGATCTGGCTGCCTCTAAGCTCCATGTTGAATTAGTGTTGCTACTTGGCTTGAAAAGGAGAACAAATTTGGGTACCAACATAAACCTTGATCTCAAATTCATTCATCAAAATTTTGTCAAAGGCCAAGCCATCGCGACCAACTAAGACATACCTCTCTCTCGAGATCAACCCTCTAACTTCAATTTCCTAGAAGAATCCATTGCTACCCTCTCTTTTAGACGATACCACTTACCGATGACCTTATTCTTTGATGGTTCCAAATGTTAGAATGGAGGCGGTGTAGGTGTTATCCTCATTCCTATGATGGTGAACCTATGCATTTATATTTCAAACTTGAAAAAGTTAGGAAAATTAGTTCAAAATAAGCGTGCAAAATGGATTTCAGACTTCCATAATAGAGGTTGTTTAGGTTTATCTTGTTCTATGGTGACATGGGATGTCAAAAAAATGTTTTATCCAATTTATAGGATCACTAGATCATTTAGTTGAAGTTTTTCGAGCCTAGTTGATCATTTTGTCAGTATGGGACAACTACATCAAAACTAATAAATTTGTTTAGATTTGGACCCGTGTTTTAGGAAGCCTTGATAGGAAACTGAAATATACCACTTCTAACCTCTATTATTTCTCCATGTCAATTGGTTTCAACCATTGGTTTTGAGAAAATTCTTCGGGAGCTAGTTTTTCGAGCATGTTTCAAGGTCTTTGGTCATGCCGTAATAAAATAAACTAGCCCACTAACAATAATTAGCTCTGGAAAAGAGGTCATAGTTTGAGCTCTGATTATGATAAAACTATTCTATAAATTGCATTGGATTCCCTATACATAGGATAAGAGATGAGAGATGATATAAAATTTTTTCAAGCTATATAAACTTGTTTTCAAACCCAGTTCATAGCCACTTTCGCTAAAATTGCTGAAATGCAATAGCAAAATTTTAATAATTGGCCCCAAAAAGGTGCTTCTAGTTTGAGATTTGTTCACCATTTTTAGGTTTCAAATGTCTCGTTAGACTCTATATATAATAAAGAATGGGTTAGATGTGTTTGTTTTTTCATTTGGGTATCTGTAAATTGTTTGGTAGACCCTTTTTGTAGCCATTTTGGCTAGATTGTGCAATGGGAGAACTGGGTCCTAGTGACCCATTTGATTTTTTTGCAGACACTCTTAGAGGATGAAGAATTTATAATGTTGTAATCATGTGGTTCTACACATTTTATTAGTTGATTTATGTGACCCATATGAGTTAGATGCACTAAGGAGAATTTTTGGGTGCTAATTGTTTTGTCTTAGTTAGTCATTTTGGACACCATATGCAATCTTGGTTTTGGTTTTGGAAATAATTGGTAATTTTGATATATGAATGTAGAATTGTCCCCTAGATATGAGGGGTATGCTTTGTTGTTTGGTTAGTTTGATATTCATCCCTGTGTTGAGTCGTTATCGTTGGAACACTCGCTGCAATGTTAAAAAGCATATTTTCTAAACCTAGCAAAACCCATTTGGGATGGGCGCGAAATAAATAGATGTACTCCTTTGTAGAGAAAACTAATACCAAAAAAGGTTTTTTTCTCCACATCTTAAATTGTATCAATGTGGGTTAGGAGAAATTTTTACTCCTCAATAATTTGTACCTGAGCTCGTTGATTATAATCCTCTTTAATTTGGAAAAAGTGCTTTATAACCCTTACAATTCCCTTTCGGGATTGTATGTCTAAATTAATCATACTTGAGTGAAAAATTATTTGTTCAATCCTCTAACTAGTCTCCATTAAATAAATGAGAGGGAAGAAAGGATTTTTGGTATCTCTTTTTTACGATGATTTTGTACAAAGCGTTATTCATAGCTATTTTACCCTTCATGTAAACTAAAAAACCCTTTAATTATTGGAATCAATTTGGGTTCCACAATTTTAATTTTCATCGAGGCCCTCGATATAACATTTGGAAATATCTTGGTAATGTTCTAGTTCTTTATAACCCTTCTTGAGCTCGACATGCCCATTTTCATATTATGCTCTCTTATTAGTTTTTTTGTGAGACATTGCTATGGAACTTGGTTGAACATTTTTCCATAGAAGGTACACTTGTAATAGTAATCCTTCACAAATGGACTAGAAAATTTTAAATAATCATGTTTGTGGAACTTAAGGCTTAAATATGGACAATATAGAATTGGTCTCTCATGCTTACCGTATCTCTTGGATAAAAGAACAATGATTATGTGAAAATAAAAATATTATCTCATTCTCTCTCCTTCTCTCTCTCTCTCTCTCTCTCTCACTGGAAGAAAATCACTTAATTTTGGTCACTCTCTTAATGGGGAGAGATTGTATGCCAATCTTGGCATTGGTCCATGAAATTGCAAGTTAATATGGTGTTAAGAATGAAGAATATGATAGTTGGAAACCCACAATATATATAAGTATATTTATGCACTTATGCCTTTTAACCAAGAATAAAATTAAACAACTTTATGTAATTGGGAACACAAAATATTTATACATGAATGACCTTGGTTGAAAGACAATGTTATCATCAGTTACCCCCTTAAAATCTAATATTTTTTTTGATCATAATGTATTGAATCAAATAAAATAAGAGATGTTCATTATTCTCAGTTGTGTGATGTTCATCTAATTTTCGAGTACACACTGAATGGTTGGTCTTATGTAATTGACTTAGGCATTGTTTAGCCATTCCTTGGTTCTTCATGTGAAAGTAAAGAAAATAATAGAAGGTTGCAATTGTCTCACAAATTGGATATGCCTTTGGCTACTTGACTCTTAGGAGACTTTTGTATAATATTTCAATCACCTTAGAGGACTCTCATTAACTTATTATTGGATAAATGGTTTAACCCCTTATTGCGAGGACTAAAAATGATGATTATCTGTTCATTCCACCTACCTTGGGTAATGACATCCTTTGATAATGGTGTAAACCCTTGTTAAGAAATGTGAATTTGGGGTTGTTTTGAGAGTGTGTTGTTTTGGGGATCTCTTGAAAATGTGGTCCCATTATTCTTACCACTCAACGGGGTGGTAAATTTGAAGTCCCTTGTTTGAGAATGAACTCACCACTCTACTTAAGAAGTGTGTGTGTGTACACACACACACACACACACACACACACACACACACACACACACACACTTCCCTTTGAGCTATTGGGTCATTGGATAATGTTATCCAAAATAAGCTCATGCTTATTTTTGGTTAACTCCACCCTTTTTTTTCCTTTAGTTCTTCAATCCCATTTTTAGATATTTTAAGCACTTAGGGTTTCTTGGAAACATCTTCATCAGATATGAAATTTCTTCCCCTTTCCAGAAATGTAAATAAGTCCTTCTAATTCCTCATATTTTACAAATGGCGGGTCGACGGGCCTTGGAAGGGTTTTTTGCCAAAAGCGGGGCGACGGGCATGGGGAATACTTTTTGCCAATGGGAATATTACGGAGTGGTGGGAGATATGTTGGCATTTTGCACTTGTTAAAATCATGGGGTCCACAAGCGCGGGATGATTTCTTTTGCTAAGTGAATATGCGGGGCCGCAGAGGAAATTTTGCCCAAGTGTAAATTCGGGGAGGGGTCTCATGGGGGCATTTTGGAACTTTTGTAACTTTTTGCAAAAGGGAGTGGTTTATAATTACGGGGCTGCAAGCCCATGGAATATATTTGTGCCAAATGAAGAAAAATGCCTAAGGCCCACAAAGGGACATGTGGCCATGTTTCAAGTCAAAGCGGGAAGGTGGGTCATTAGAGGCAATTTGAATTTTTGGATTTTGTTTTGAAAAGGCATAAAGTATAAAAGTAAGCCACACCTCTACCGATGCCCAAAGAAGCCATGTGTCAAGCCACGTGTCGAATTTTGTCACCAAGGGAAAGCGGGCCATTGGGAAACTTTGGAAATTTTGCAACTTTTACAAATAACACAATTTCAATTTTGGGCCCGCGGAGGCTTTTGGGAAAAAGTGAATTTCGGGCCTATGGAGTGGCGGGAGGTTTTTATAATTTTGCACTTTTTCGCAAAAGGTGCTAAAGTGAATTTTGGGCCCACGGATCTGTTTTGCAAAACTAGGTTTTTCCATTTTGTTTGATTCGATTCAAATATTCAAATGGGCATATCTTTCAATCTAGTGCTCGAAATTCAACAAATTTGGTACCATTGGAAAGGTCTTGACCTCCTCTATGCCATGGAAGCCTAAAATTTAATTTTGATAAGGTTAGGTGGGTGAAAATAGGAAAACATCTTTCCTACCATTAATGTATGATCCGATTGCTTCAACAACCAGATCAAATTTGATTTGATCCGCCATTCTTCCTTCTTCAACATGCCAAACAACATGGAGAACCATGACTTGATAGATTGGGTAGATTTGCAGCATTGATGGCTAGTGGTTGAGCTTCCAAATCATATTTCCCACCTCCTTTCCTTCTCCTCTCTTCACTTCATCTATAAAGGCAAGAGCTTGGCTCATTGTAAAGGGTTGGACATTTTTGTTTTGCACCCTCCCTTCTTCTCTTTCTGAAAGTGGATTTGTGGAGCTCAAACCTCCCATTTAAACTGTAAATGCAATCTTGCCTCTTGCCATTATAATGAATCGTATCAAATATTTGGAGCAATAGTATAAGTACGTGGATGATTTTAACCCTCTATTATGTTCATTGTGTCTTCTTGATCTCTCATTGCAGTTTGGTTATCCATGCATGGTGATTGTATTGCAATTTTTTATGGTTTGTGTTTATTGCAAAGAAAGTGTTCATCATTCCTTTGGTGCATCACCTCTGATAGATTAGGTTTTATTTCTTGATTCCCTTAACCCCATATCCTTGACAAGTTAGAGTAACTTTTTGGATAAATTCTTTGTAATTTGAATGTGTACACCTAAACAAGAATAGGAACCGACCTTCATCCGGAGAGATCTCTCCATTTCAAAGTCCCACACTTTGAGAGATGCTCCATGTTATGTAATCACACTGAGTGTCTCAACCCATTGAGTTGTAAACATAAGGGGTGTTGTGATTTTGCACTAACAGTTTTGGCATGCCTAGTGGGAGTAAGAGGTATCCATTTTTATTGCAGAAAGATTGATGTGCACTTGTTGTAAGTTTTTCAGTTGTAAGGATATTTGAAATTACACATCTAGCAACTCCAAAAGAGGTAGAGTCCATTGGTTTCAATAGTCCAAACTTGGTAGATTCATGAGAAGAATTCAAACTAGATCAAGAACTAGAGAAGAAGGATTGTTTTTCTATCTGCACTTGTCCCCAGATAGAGCAAGGAGAGGAAGAAGATCTCAAAGGTCTCCATCTCCACCAAATAGAACTTTGTCAACACCTCCACTTGGTAGGCCTTTCATTTAATCAACAAGGGTTCTTAGGCCAATCAGAATGGCACAACCCAATCCCTATGTCAATTTCACTGGAAGTAGCCCACTTTCTCTCAATGCACAAAACCCAGTTCCAATTGCAACATTGAAGAACATTCCATATTTCACTGGAGAAAACCAAACAACTCTAATTGATCATATTCAAGACATTGCAAATGTCTGTGTAATTCATGAAATCATTGAGATGGACATTACAGTCAAATTGTTAGCCTCTTCATTCAAGGGTAAAGCTTTGCAATGGTTCAAGAGTCTAATAGTAGGCTCTATTCAAATTGGGACCATCTGTGCACAACTCTTCACAATCAATTTGGAGAAAAGGGGATAACCTATCTCTATTGGAACAACTGACAACAATCAAGAGGGATCCTAATGAACAATTGACTGATTTCAACTTTAGATTCCAGAGGACATGGGATAGGATTCCATTGGTCATGAGACCAACAGATCAAGGTGCTTTCCTATACTTTCTTAAAGCTTTAAATTCTAATATTTTTATATTGATTCAATCCATGGGAGGTGAAACCTTACTGGCATCTTATAAAATTGATATTAGAGCTAAACATTGCTGGATCCAAGTTGGTAAGCTTGCACCTAGGCCACCATGCCTCTATATCAAGAATTAGGAGCTCCAAGTACTAGTCAAACACCTACATTAGCTCCCATTCATGCTCCAAGAAATCAAAATTCAACTGAAGCTTCTACTTCATCTTCTAGTACCTCAAATGAGCTCCAAGAAGTCATGAAGCAACTGCAAAACTTGGGTAATGAGTTGGTGACACTTAAGAGGCAGAAAGATCAAAATTTTAGACCTCCATATCAACCTCAAACTCAACCCAATAGACCCCCATATCAGCCTAACAAGCCACCCATTCAAGCTACAAATCAGAACCAAGTAAAACCTCCTGCTAATAGACCATTCTAGCCTTACAATCCTAATGTTGCATCCACATCTAGAGCCTTAGTACCAGTGCAAAAATAACATGGCTCAGGAATATGACTGGTGTTTCCCATGCAATCAACCTCATAATCAAGTCGAAAGGTGTTTTGATGGTGCTTTGAATTAAGTGCTTATGGTCACAAAAACTGGTGTAGAACAAGAGACAAGCCAAGAAGGAAATCAACAACAACGAGCATCCAACAAGAGGCACCTCTAAATGAGACAACACTTGTCAATTGGCAGGATGAAGATTTTTGTGGTATAAATCAAACCCCTTCTCCAAGTATAAAAGCCAATAGACAGGTCCAAGAAAAGGAATATTGGAGAAGGAAAATCATCAAATTCAAGTGATCCACAACCCTCTATTACTCCACAAGGTATTGGCAATCAAAGTATAGCTCCCAATGTGTAAGGTTAGCCCAAGCCACCTTCTAGACCAGCTCAAGTGCCAGTTGTAACAACCCATGTGCAAGAGAAGAATATGCAAGGAAAAGGGAAACAGAGAGATAGCTCATCTCCATTCAACATCATTGAGTAGATGAAGAGGAAAAATGTAAACATCTCAATGTGGGAGTCATTGGCTATCCCAGGACAAAGAGACCTATTGCAAGCTACTATGGAAAATTGGTCAACATCAAATCAGTCACCCAATCAACAAGAGAAAGTTCTTACCAATGCATCCTAGTCTAAAGGAAGTCAAGGAGGAAAAAAGGATTTTTTGAAGCCCCACCATTCTATATCTCATTAATCATTGGAGATAAATTGGTGCATAATTACATGATTGATTCTGGAGCAAGTAGCTCTGTAATGCCAAAACAAATAGCTGATTAGCTGGGTCTTCAATATGAAGTCATTTCCAAAGGTGTGGTGTAATTGGATGGGACAACAGTAAAAACATTTGGAGTAATCAAAGATTTGAGCCTCACATTGCATGCATGTCCTAATGTGACCGTCTTGCAAGATGTATCAGTCATAGAATTGCCACCACTCTTTGCCTTGTGCTTGTCAAGAGACTTCACTACCAAAATTGGAGGTTATTTGTCTACTAATTGGTCACACATGTTGTTTAGAACAAGGTATGGAGCTAAGGCTATAATTAGATATGAGCCTATTGCAAACTTCCATATTGAGCCTCATACACCAAGTCTAATCAATGCAAATTGTTTAGCATTTGATCAAGAGGATCTTCCAAGCACTTATGAAGCAGATACCAAAGTCGAATGCATACTAGACTTGACTCTTGATGAATGGGAAAATAAAATACATGCTTTTGACCCTTACAAAGAAATGGAAGAATCTGATTAGGAGTCTATTGCTTACATGAAAAGAATCATCCTCTCCCTAGCATCACCAAGCCAGACCACAAGGATGATAATGAGGTATGACAACTATTACTAGATGGCTCAAGAAGTAGACAAGGTGTAGGAGGAGGAACTATGCTTATTTCACCTCAAGGCATAAGATATTACTCATCTTTTCACTTCCAATTTTCTTGCTCAAACAACACAACTGAGTATGTGGTTGTGATTCATGGAATTCATTGGGCTAGGAGGATACACATTAAGAATTTATAAATATTTTGTGATAGTGAGCTGATTGTGAACCAAGTCAGAGGACAACATGTTGCAAGGAATGATCTGTTGAAGAACTACAAAAATAGGGTATGGGATCTTATTGAAGATTTTGAAGCTTTTAACATCAATTCCATTCCAAGAAAGAAGAATGAAGCAATAGACAAACTGGTAGAAATTGGGGCAACATTTGATGTTGTAGAAATTATCAAAAGTGAGAAATCTTAGCCTCATATCAAGGTGGTTGTAAGGCTAGCTGTCCTAGACAACAACACAAGTTGGAAAGTCTTCAAGAATGACCAGAAAATTGTCAATTTTCTACAAGAAGAAGCTGAGTTCTCCTCTAGAAACCAAGACAAATTGGAACAACAATATGGTGACCAAGTGGTGCAGCTGAGAACCAACAAATTACCAAAAGGTCTTGTGACCTTGGAGTCAATATTCAACCCAAATGATCAGTTCTGGAAGGAAAAGGAAAACATTCAAGTAAGGGGTGAAGATTCGAGCCCATTTCAATAGATGAAGGAAAGACATTGCAAATTGGAAAAGTAAGTACTCCACAAGAGAAAGTTGAATTTGTTCAACTTTGTCAAGAATTCCCAGATGTCTTTGCATGGACTTATAAGGATTTAAGAGGTTTCAACCCAAGATTGGATGAGCATACAATTGAATTAAACCTAAATCCAAGCCTTTTAGATAAAAGCAAAGGCCAGTAAACCCTCACATTGAACCTCTCACGAGAAAGGAGTTGAACAAGCTAATTGAGGCCATCATCATCTTCCCTATCAAGCATTCAAGTTGGGTTGCAAACTTGGTGCATGTGAGGAAAAGAAATGGAAGAATAAAACTGTGTGTAGACTTTCATGATCTAAACAAAGCATCACTCAAAGATCACTATCCACTTCCTTCAATGGAGAAAATATTGCAGGTTGTAGCTAATTTTGAAAAATTTTCATTATTGGATGGCTACTCAGGCTATAATCAGATAATGGTGAAATAAGAAGATCAGTTCAAAAAAACCTTCACCACCAAATGGGGTACATATGCTTATAAGAGAATGCCATTTGGATCCAAATGTGAAAGGAATGATAAACAGATCGTACTAAGCCAAGAACACGATGTTAATCAAACACCATGATCAATAAGATGAAAGTAATTCGCCAGATAACTTTAAATAAAACCTTTGCAAATAAATGAGAAACAATATCATATATTATTATGGAACTCAATGTAATACATTGATAATGGGACTTGCTTAAATAGGTAAGGAATAACAATCTAAGAACTAGTCAATGGTGTAGATCAAGCCATAAATCAAGGAAATAACTAGTCATCAAAGAACTAGTCAAGACCATAGATTTAGGAGAGAACTAGACATCAATGATCTAGTCAATACCATAGATCAAGGAAAGAACTATACCTAACAACTAGATAGTATCTCCTAATATCTAAATAAGATAAAAGAAATATCCACACACATAAGTGGGTGAGGATAAATACAATAAAGGTAAATAAAGTACCTAGGTGAACATGAGCTAAGGTAAATACCTACTCTAACACCCCCTCAAGTGAAGCTAGGGAAAAAATAGATGTGGAATGTCCACAAGATGAGTTTCGACAACTAGGCCGATGAGGTACTCATGTACACTAACCGGGAAAAAATAGACACCGTAAGGTACCCAAAACCAAGAATAACAAAGTAAAGAGAGTAAAGACCCACTCCAAGGCATCCCAAAATATTGGCTCAAAAATCATACAATGCCGAAGAAGTTTGGTGTGCACTGTGGTCTAAATCCATGGCTCGATCATAGAACTAAAAACAACTTGACACTGGGCTTCACCAGAATAGCTCCATACAAGGAGACTGTCAACGGAGTGATGTCGAAAGTGTAAAAAAACACCAAACATAATTTGATCAATCACAAATAGGTGTGCCACGATCCAAGAATAAAAACCAAAGCAACAAGGCAAGGACACAAAATCTAGAGTGTCATGATCCAAGAAAATCCAAGATAACAAGGCAAAGACATAAAACCTGAAGAAGCAGGATCAACACCACACCCTCCCATACTACTGAATGGGTGGAGTGATGCTAAAAATCTATATGAGTTGTCAAAACAACTACATGAACACCGACAAACTAACATTAGGCTCCACCATACTAGCTCCCCACAAGAGAGATCCTGTTTACATGCCAAAAGTGTCGAAAATAGATAAAAATCTCTCAACAAACAAGAGAGATACACTACACTTGCAAAAGAAAAATTCTCAAAACAAGAATCATCATAATACGTAAGGTATAGAAAGTGGAGCAAGAGGTTGAATGGTGGAGGAGCCATGCTTGTAGAGTCCTCTCAACGAATGCCTATGTAGCCTCTATGAGTGATCATATATCCACCCCAAATCAACACAGATGGGACGAAGAAGATGCATGCATATGACTTGGTGCAAAATGCACAATGGGTGCATGTAAAAGAATATCGAATGTGTCAAAGTTGATCATGTCTAACAACTAAAATCTCAGTTTCTCAAGTCCTGAGTGAAGATGTAGAACTCATGTGTTACTCAGATCCTCGAAAAGAGTCGAGCGAACAAAAAAGAAGCTCACAATGTGTGATCCCAATGAAATATCTCACTCGAAAACCAATGTCATGACAAGAATTCCACTTAACATGTGGAATAAAGGAAACAATACCTTGTGAATGTCTGCCAATGACTTTGCTAGTGAGACCCATAGAATGGAGCATGCGAGAACTAAATGCAGTAGTATGCTTCTCAAATAATCCATGTAGCTGAGCAGAAATAGGATACACAACATGTGGTATTGTAATAGGCACAGATGTGGAAGAGCATGCAGTAACAAGCTTCATAGGTGTATGAGCATCAAGAGTAGGAATAGACTCAAAGATTGACACATCAATGTCGGGGTTTAGGAGCAATAGTTGTAAGTGGACTAGGAGAATGGATATGGTTGTCCATAATATGATGGTGATGTTGTAGGCTAGCAAGTTTGTTCTGCACAAAGTGTATTATTATATCCTTATCATGAATGAGTGATTGTAGAAGATAATTTCGCTTCTTGAGTGATCTATTTTCTTCCAAAATTTTTATAATATCCTCTTGAAGTCCACATACTTCAGAAAAAATCATATCATTCTCATAATCCATAATAGGTACAAACAACAACTCCTAAAAATTTAGGACGTCGGGCTCAACCGAAATTACATCCACAATTGATTACAACACTCCTCCATATTTGGCACTTTATAATTATAGTGAAATTCTCAAAATAAATAACTCTAATGGAAAGAGCATGAAAAAAAAACACTTTTGCAAAAAATGACACTCAAAACCAAGTTACCGATAAAAAGATACAAGCTTTTTAATATTTTGCTCTGTTATTTATTTTAGTTGCCACTAAAACAAAATAAATTGTTGTTTCCTTCACCACACAATTAAAATTAAAGGGGATGAAGTTAAGCACCTACTAGTAGGAATCATAAGCTTTAAGCCCTCATATGACCATACCATATGACCAAGGGCTAAGGATTTTAATGGGTGTTTGCACAACTTACTATTTTGGGGTGTGTCGCATGTTTTCAAGATAGTCACATCTAGCTGCCACTTTTACTAAAAATCGCTATTTCTAGATCATGCGTAGACAAGGACCTTTATTTCTGAAAATAGTAACTCGCGGATTTTCCCAAAATAGTAAAATGTGCACAAAGATCTGTGGACCCCTACAAAAAGGGAAGATCCAAAACCTTCCTACACACAAACCGAGATAGATACGTTGCAGCAGAATAAAACCCAGTATAGATCTCGAGAAATCCAATACACCTGAATAAATAAAATTATGTTTTTTTCCTTGGCTCAAATCCCGAGGTGTAATTGTGTGCTTCTCTACAAAAATAAAAAAACCACAAAAAATGACTACCTCTAGAATTGGCTAAGTTTAGGGTTTCCACAGCTTCCGGATCCAATGGAAGCCTCTATTTTGCATAAAAATGCATGTAGCAAAAAAATACGACCAAATCCCAAATATATGAATACACAAAAATTTATTTGCAAAATAAAACTTACAGATGAATGTCAACAACAATCTCCAGCTCTGATACCATGAAAGGAATGATAAACAGATCGTACCAAGCTAAAAACACAGATGCTAATCAAACACCATGATCAATAAGATGAAAGTAATTCACTAGAATAACTTTACATAAAACCTTTGCAAATAAATGAGAAACAATATCATATATTATTATGGAACTCAATGCAATACATTGAGAATGGGCATTTCTTAAATAGGCAAGGAATAACAATATAAGAACCAGTCAAGGTCGTAGATCAAGCCATAAATCAAGAAAATAACTAGTCATCAAAGAACTAGTCAAGACCATAGATTTAGGAGAGAACTAGACATCAAGGATCTAGTCAATACCATAGATCAAGGAAAGAACTATACCTAACAACTAGATAATATCTCATAATATCTAAATAAGATAAAAGAAATATCCACACACATAAGTGAGTGAGGATAAATAAAATAAAGGTAAATAAAGTACCTAGGTGAACATGAGCTAAGGTAAATACCTACTCTAACAAAATGCTGAAGCAACATTTCAACAAGCTATGAACATGGCATTCAAAGGCTTAATTAACAAGATAGTTCTAGGTGTATCTAGATGATATCACCATCTTCTCAAAGAATGCTACAGACCATCTATTCCACCTCAGAAAGTATTCCAAAGATGTAGAAGGTTTGGGGTGTCATTGAATCCAAAGAAATGTGTATTCTTGGCACATGAGGGAAAATTTTTGGGCCACATTGTCTCAAGAGAGGGGTTAATAATTGATCCTGAAAGAGTTGAAGCCATCGAAACACTTCCATTACCACAACACAAGAAATATCTCCAAAGATTCTTGGGAAGAATAAAATTGTTCGCAGATTTTTGCCTGATTTTTCCACTCTTGTGAAGCCTTTAACAATGATGTTAAAGAAGAGTCTTGCATTCAAATGGACAACAAAAGGAAAAGAGAGTTTTGAGGCCATCAAACATGCAATATCATAGGCTCCAACTCTTATCAACCCATACTTCTCAAAGGACTTCATGCTATATGCTTTTGGAGGATCAAGCACAATCTCCACTATCTTTATACAAACTAATAGATAACGATCGTAGCAGCCCATAACATTCTTGATCGAGCTTAGAAGATTATGAAGTAAGGTATTCTTTTATTGAAAAGCATGTCCTTGCTTGTCATTAGGATTTTGAATAAGTTCATACACTTGGTCTCAAACAACAAGATCCAACTATTAGTGTCTCATGCTGGTGTCAAGGACTTTCTCCTAAACAAGGACTTGAATGAGAAGAGAGCAAGTTGGATCACCCGTGTAATGGAATATGACATTGAAATAAAAGTGACCAAGCTAGTTCATGGCAAGGGTTTGTGTGAGCAGCTCACTTCTAAACCACATGATGAATCAAAAGGAGAATAAGAGGTTGTCTTGCTATTGTAGAATGATCAAGAGCAGCCAGTTGACAATGCACCCAGTCCATGTTGGACTCAAGACTTGGTGCACTATCTCTAAGTAGGTTTGTGTCCTCCAGAATGGAACAAAGCAAAGAAGAGATACTTCAGATTACAAGCCATCCCATATGTGCTTATTGGTGGTGTATTGTTTAAGAAAGACATCAATAGTGTTCTGTTGAGGTGTATTAGGACAGGCCAAATTGAGAGGGTGTTGCATGAGTTCCATGATGGAGAAGTAGGAGGCCACTTTGCTCCTCAAGTAACAACTCTCAAAATCATGAAAGTTGGTTACTACTGGCCTACAATGTTTAGTGATTGCTACTTATGGATCAAGAAATTCAAAAAGTGTGCATTCTTCACAGAAAGGAAAGGTTAGCAGCACTCCCATTGCATCTAATCTTAGTTAACAAACCATTCATGCAATGGAGATTAGACTTCATTGGAGTAATTAACCCAAATTCAAGCCAAGGCCACAAGTGGATACTTACAAAGCAACAAACTATTTCACCAAGTGGATTGAAGTAGTGGCACTTAAGGAGGCAAATGAATCCAATATCTTAGATTTCTATGAAGGGATAGTCACTAGGTTTAGATTCCCTGCCACTATCATATCAGATAATGCATTGGCATTCATTGGTACAAGGATCACTGAATGGGCTATCAAGAATGGTGTATACCTCAACACTTCATCAAACTATTACCCTTAAGGTAATGGCCAAGCAGAGTCCACAAACAAGAACCTACTAAGAATTATCAGAAGGAATCTTGATGAAAATCAGAGAACTTGGCACACAAAGCTCAAATCAGCTCTATGGGTTGATAGGATCACACCCAAGAGATCTATAGGTAATTCTCCCTACAAACTGGTCTATGGGAAAGAGGTAGTGTTGCCTATATCATTAGAGCTTCCCACATTGGAACTCATGAAGTAACTGCAGTTGTCTGTTTAAGCCTACGAAGATCAGGTATGTAGAGCTAATGGGAGTAGAAGAAGCAAGAGAACATGCAATGCAGATCATGGAGAAAGATCAAACATTGATCAAGAAGAGATTTGATAAGAAAGAAAGAACAAGGACCTTTCAAGAGGGGGACTTAGTTATAAAGTGGGATGTAGATCGAGAAAAAAAAAGGCATTCCAAGTTTGATGCCATTTGGAGTGGCCCCTACATGGTCACAAGATGTAAAAGTAGCAATGCCTTCCAATTGTCTACATTGGATGGTGAAGAATTACAGATTCCAGTCAATGGGATCTACCTCAAACACTGCTACTAAAAGGAGAATTTCTCACCCTTGTAAATATTAGCCTAGGTTTTCAATTTCTCCAAGTGTGTATGCACATTGTCTTGTTATAGTTTAGGTTTCAATTTCCCTAAGTGCTAGTGCACATGCTCTATTGCTTCTGGTGTATGCTTGTATACAGTTCATCTCACTCATGGAAGAGACTTGTGGCCATAAGAAATTAAATATGTAGAGTATCCATATTGAGTAGGTCTAGATGTTTTCATTGCACTCCAATAGATCATGTTTGCAGAAAATCAAATGAGAGAGAAGTTTCCAGTTTTAGACAACTCTCTACTCTCACAAATCTTGAATCCAAGGTTTTCTTGCAAAGATAAGAGTACATGCAGCGGAGGGCAGTTCCAAACCAGATTTGAAATTACCAGGTAGACTCCATGCCCAATGGATTGCTATAGGCAACTGATCTTTCCACCTAGCAGGCAGATGTCCCCTATGAGTCACCAAATTGTTATCCAAAATAAGCTCATGCTTATTTTTGGTTAACTGCACCCCTTTTTCTTCCTTTAGTGCTTCAATATGATTTTTTAGATATTTTAAGCACTTAGGTTTATTGGAAACATCTTCATTAGATAGAAAATTTCTTCCCCTTTCCATAAATGTAAAGAAGTCCTTCTAATTCCTCATATTTTGCAAATGGCGGGCCGACGGGCCTTGGAAGGATTTTTTTGCCAAAAGCGGGCCGACGGGCATGGGAAGACTTTTCTCCAATGGGAAGATCACGGAGCGATGGAAGATATGTTGGAATTTTGTACTTATTACAATTGCATGTCCGTAAGCCCAGGGATGATTTATTTTGCTAAGTAAATATGCGGGGCCACGGAGGAAATTTTTCCCAAGTGTAAATTCAGGCCGGTGGGTTTGTGGGCATTTTGGAAATTTTACAACTTTTTGCAAAAGGGCACGGTTTACAATTATGGGGCCATGAGCCCATGAGAAGATATTTGTGCCAAATGAAGAAAAATGCCTAAGGCCCGCAAAGGGACACGTGGCCATGCTTCAAGTCAAAGCGAGAAGGTGGGTAGTTGGAGGTAGTTTGAATTTTGAGCCTTTGTTTTGAAAAGGCATAAGGTATAAAAGTAAGTTGCACCTCCACCGACACCTAGAGAAGCCACGTGTCAAGCCACATGTAAGGCCTTTGTCACGATTGCAGGGAAGTGAGCCATCGGGGAAATTTTGGAAATTTTACAACTTTTGCAAATAGCGCAATTTCAATTTTGGGCCCATAGAGGCTTTTGGGAAAAAGTCAATTTTGGGTGGCTAGAGCGGCGAGAAGTTTTTATAATTTTGCATTTTTTCATAAAAGGTGCCAAAGTGAATTTTGGGCCCACGGATCCATTTTGCAAAACTGGTTTTTTCAATTTTTGTACTGGATTTGATTCAAATATTCAAATGGGCATATCTTTCGATCTAGTGCTCAAAATTTAACAAATTTGGTACCATTAGAAAGGTCTTGACCTCCTCTACACCATGGAAGCCTGAAAATTTAATTTTGATAAGGTTAGGTGGGTGAAAATAGGAAAATTTTTTCCCACCATTAATGTATGATCCGATTACTTCAACAACTAGATCAAATTTGATTTGATCTACCATTCTTCCTTCTTCAACATGCCAAACAACATGGAGAACCAGACTTGACAGATTGCAGGTGGATTTGCAGGCATTGATGGCTAGTGGTTGAGCTTCCAAATCATATTTTCTGCCTCCTTTCCTTCTCCTCTCTTCACTTCATCTATAAAACCAAGAGCTTGGATCATTGTAAAGGGTTGGAAATTTTTGTTTTGCACCCTCCCTTCTTCTCTTTCTGAAAGTGGATTTGTGGAGCTCAAACCTCCCATTCAAATTGTAAATGCAATCTTGCCTCTTGGCCATTGTAATGAATTGTATCAAATCTTTGGAGCAATAGTATAAGTTTGTGGATGATTTTAACCCTCTCGTATGTTCATTGTGTCTTCTAGATATCTCATTGCGGTAGCTTTGCTTATCCGTGCATGGTGATTGTATTACAATTTTTATGGTTTGTGTTTATTGCAAAGCAAGTGTTCATCATTCCTTTGGTGCATCACCTTTGATAGATTAGGTTTTATTTCTTGTATTCCCTTAACCCTATCTCCTTGGCAAGTTAGAGTAGGTTTTTGGGTAAATCCTCTACAATTTTAATGTGTGCACCTAAACAGAGGAATAAGAACCGACCTTCATCCAAAGAGCTCTCTCTATTTCAAAGTCCCACACTTTGAGAGATGCTCCATGTTATGCAATCACACTGAGAGTCTCAACCCATCGAGTTGTAGACATTCGTGGTGCTATGATTCTCGTAGTAACAGAGATACCTAGCTAGTTGTTGAGTTAAAATAACATAAGTTACTAATAATGGGGAAAGTGTGACTACGAAATGTTTTGTATGCCAACCAAGATAATTTGGAAATTTAATTAGAATCTAGATATGTTTGGGAAATATCCTTTTGAATACTTTTCACACCTAGACAATTCATGTTTCTCTCTTGGCTATAGTTTTAATGGAACTGTAATTCTATTAAACTTCTCATGTCCTGATTGAGTTTGAAAAATAGTTGTTTAATGATTTAATGAGTGATAGTGGCCTTGTTGGGGTGTAGAAAGTGCAGAAATTGGATTTCCATGGTGGAAAATTTGATAAAATTGTAAACTATAACAAATTAAACTATTCTTAATTGGTTTTCTAAAGCAAAATTTGAACCTAAATTATGATGTCCTAGAAAATGGTTCAAGCTATGGAACCCTGAAACTAAACTAGAAAATTAATCCTAACTTTATGGTTGGATATATATTACACATACAACCTATTGGAAATTTCTTTGTGTGAACGTAAAAGGAATTTCCAAATCAAGTCATCACCCTTATATTATGCATGGTATTATGTGAACCTTCATCTTTGACCCCTTAATGAATAGTGCAAATGCTAGGACTGATTTGGAGAGTCTTGTGAACCGTTGTCCATATTTTAAGGTTAAGTGCGAGCTAGGAAGTGAAACCACCCGTGTAAATTTGGAAATTTTTCTCTCTTCTTATGTGGTTTTTGTGGCACCTTTGATGGTTTTCTTGAGTGGGTTTGTGCACATCAAGTGTGCATAACTTGTTAACCCTTTTGAGACAACAAATTTTGTTCCCTTGGCTCACCTAACATTAGTTCCTTAAAGTGACCTTTATGATGAACATCCACTTACATGGGACCATGTAGGGGTTTTAGACAATAATGTTAATAAATTTATTGGAAGTTACAATTTTCCTTAATTAAATTTCTCTCAATGAGAGATACACTTAAGGCATGACCAAGTTAGAATTGGTGGGACATGTTTGTTGGGAATAATAACTACATGATACAATATGATACCTTTAAGAGGTCATTTTACCCCTTCCTGTGACTTCTAGGAGGAAGTCTATTTGTAGGGGAGGGGATGTAGTGACCACCTATTTTGATTTCGATTTTGGATAATGTTGACTCATTATAGCACCATATTATTTTGATTGAGGCATTGACTATCAGATATATTTCATTTTGATGATGATTTTGTTACATTACATAGATAATTATATGTCGATTTTGGATGCTAACTCATTTTATGAGAGGGATGTAAATGACATGTGATGCCAATATGCTTGATTTTCTTATGGCATCAATGTGATGATTATGAATAGATTATGAGATATCGCAGATGGTATGTATGTGTGTGTGTGTGTGTCATAGATGCATTATCATTTTCCCCTCTTATTACACTATTGGTGGATCATAGTTTTATTATTCAATGAGCTAGTTCTTGATCATATGTAGATTATCATTGAGATATTGTTTAAATTATTATTATATATATTTTTAACTATTATTGGGCAGGTATAATGTTTAACGTGAGTGTGCAAATGTCACATTTCACCACGTGAGAAATGTGGGACTTAGGAAAGGGATGTCTCAAACCAGCACAATGGGCCCTAAAAGGCCAAAGTTCCTTTCTAGTTTATTTTTCTATGGGTCACCTTTTTTGACCTTGGTCTTGTTGTGGATTATGTAAACACCCCTGTGATGTTGTATTATTATTACCTTATTATGTTATTGGTTTTGTTAACCCCTCTAAATATGACATTGTTATTAATAATTCTAATCCTCTTTTCTATTAGTTTTGGCCTTGAGTTTAAATCTAACCCTTGGAGTTATGTACCTTTGGTTATGTCTTTCTTTAGTCTTCCTAATGGAGGATTTGGGACACTTAATCATGGATTAGGTGATCCTAACTACCTCTCCTAAATGCCTTATTTTCCCGAAACTCAGATTTAGGAAAAATGTGACATTTAGGAGGTGTATAAGGCAATTTATGGACTAAATTTTCCTTGGAAAGAGCCCCTATGACCTATGGGTAGGCTCCTTCTAAGGAAAATTGACCCATTCCTTAGAAGGATCCCAATGTTCCTTCTAAGTCAAATATCATAAAAAATCTCATATTAAAACAAATGTGAATAAAGCTTTCTTAATGAGGAAAACCATATCTTTTTATTTGATTTTTGCCTTTATATTTTGGTGATAATAACACAGAGAGAGAGAGAGAGAGAGAGAGAGAGAGAGAGAGAGAGAGAGAGAGAGAGAGAGAGAGAGAGAGAGAGAGAGAGAGAGAGAGAGAGAGAGAGAGAGAGAGAGAGGCGCATGTATATATATCGATTTACAAAAATGTCATTCTACTAAAAATTAGAAAACTTATGTCTGAATCCGGGTTTACTAGAATATATTAAAAAAAAAGCTTCTAGTAAATAAGCTAGAAAACTTATTATAAATTTGGTTCTACCTTGACTATATATATATATATATATATATATATATATATATATATATATAAAGAGTGAAATTGTTTTAGTAGGATATGATTTTGGTAAGCCGTATTTTTCTAAGAGATGTTTTTGTTTTGTTTTATATATTAAAAAAGAATAAAGGTGTCATATAAAAGAATATAAAGAAACTTTAATATATTTAATCAAATTTTCACGGCCGTGGAAGTGGTTGGATATGTATGTGAAACAAATAGGGCAATCTCTACCCTCCACACAATGTATCAGGCCACATGACATTCACTTTATGTAGTCACCATTTTTGGGCCTTCTATCAATGCGTCCATCACTATATATACACATACACATACACATACACATACACATACACATACACATACACATACACATACACATACACATACACATACACATACACATACACATACACATACACATACACATACACATACACATACAAACACACACACATATACACACACACATATACATACATACACACATACATACATACATACATACATACAGATACACACACACACACTCACACACACACGCACATGCACACACACACGCACACGTACATGCACACGCACACGCGCACACACACACACACACACATTTTCAATAAAAAATTATAGCTTTTAATCTTACCATAGTTATGGGATCTTCATAAAAACAATAACAATAAAAATAATAATAAACTTATTGATCCCCTGAGTTCAGACCAAAAATATGGAATGAAAATCATAAATTTGAAACCTTGGTAAAATAATCATCTTTGATCAAACCAGTTACATATGAAAATATCAATGGAGCGGATATTCATCCATTTAATCTCTTCTTCCTTGAAGCATTCCATGAGTTCTCCTTCCTTGCACACAAAAGGAAAATTCAAATAAAAAAAAACTAGGGCATTTGGGTGAAGGAGATGAATAAAAATGAATAATAAGATTTTAGGTTTGATATTATATCCTCTTAAGTTATCAAATTTTAGGGTTTATGATCTCATGGTGGAGATCTATTTAATCCTAGGGCTCTTATTTAATTTTAAATTGAATTAAGTTATTTGGGTGTAAATTTTAATGGGGTTTATTTACATGTTTTATTTGGGGAAAGACCTTGGTTAATTGGTTAAATTTAATAACGTGATGTATTATTTAATTAAATCTTATAGTATTATTTGTGGAATAAATTCAAAGGCATGGGTCCATTTCGGAGATGAAATTGGACCCATGACCATTTTATATATTTCCTTTTTATGACCCCTTTTAAATATATATATATATATATATATATATATATATATATATATATATATATATATTTATTAATCTTTCTCAAAATGATTATTAACCTTGAGTAATTTGATCTTAAACTCGTAATTAATTTTCCGTGCAATAAGTTTATCGCTAGTGGAGTACTTTTACCTTACCACCATCATAATAGATTTATCATCGACGCTTATAAAAATAATCGTAATTCGTATAACTTGCGGGAGAGACGTAAATTCTCCTTATCATTCACGATTGTGGCTTGGTGTTGCTTCACCGTATGTGCAACTTAGTCACATTAACATTTTTTTGGGTAATCGTAATTTCTATATAAGCAATTAAAAAAATTATTTTTACCTTTATTATTTTATCATCTTTGATCGAAAATACTTGGTTTCCTTTTACTATTTTTGGAACTCGCGTTGAGTGCGGAGTGACACCTCCTTTCTTATCAGGCTGGTCCTAATATGTCATTAAAATCACCACTAATTAACACATGTTTATTCTCACACATCCTAAAAAATTAAGAAAAATCCTCTCGTGTTTACTTCTTGCTACATACATATTATTAAGACTATTAACATTGATAACCAAACCTACAATATTTTATTTAAGAAACGAAAATCATAGGTCAACCAATTTTTCCTTTTTCTTAACGGGTAGAGACAAACCAATTCCATATCCCAAAGAATACCAAAAACCCCCAAGGTCCCCACTACATTGCAAATAACACGCTTCTATATTTTTCCATTCAAACTCTAACAACCCATCTATCTCATCTTTCATCTATTTTTTATTTTGAATAAATATGATATCCAACCTTTTAGCTTTATTTATTTCTTCACCAAGTTACATTCCATAGGGGCATTAACCCCCTTATATTCCAAGAAAAATAAATCATCTATGTCATGGAGTGAGATCCTCCTACATATTGAATAAGGTACACGATTTGACACCAACAATTTACATGGAGATCCTATAAGTAGCTCAACCTTATTCCTTCTCATTCTACTAACTATAAAATACCCACCACATGGCATTTTAGGGACCAAATCATTTTTTGTTGTCCCAAAATATTCTCCAAAATTGTTCACCCAACCATCATTTTGTAAGGCAATGCATCCTAGGCAAGTGATACCTCAATTTTTGCTACCCCACCACTTCCCTTTGTACATGTATTTCAAATTTTAATAGATATTTTTCCAGTTCTATAACAGACTCCCTAGAATTCTCCAACTCAAAAAAACCCCTCATAAGAGTCCAATCCTCCCCACTTTCACCCAAATCCATCTCATCCCTAACACAATTTTCTAATGGAACCATCTTTCCACCATTTTGTAAACCATCCTCTTCCATATGTAAACGAGAGAGTCTTTCCCAAAAACTTTAACCCAAACTATCCATTATATTCTTTAAAGACAAAATATATAGAAACCCCAACATCCAATTTATTTTCACCTAAATCAAACCATCCTCATAAAATTTATGTTCCTTTGTGACAACCTCATTTCTCAAAGTGCACAAGTGTACAAGCCACGTGATCTCAGAATCGACTCAAATTAAGCATCTCCCACCCCCCCACCACTTATGGCCTTTCCTCAACCTTTCATTTCTTGGCCCATAATTTTGTAACCTGATTGAGATAAAAAGAAAGGAGCAAGTTCTAAAAAAGGGTGAAAAAGTTGCAAAAACAAGCTTGGGCCAGAAAAATCATGAAAATTGGCTAAGTCCTAGTCCAGCGGTCCTTGGGACAGCTTGGGACGTCGGGCGCGAATCGCCGAAAAGCCTCCAGTGGTCGGTCCGCAGAGCAGCAAAGGGACATCCGGCCGGGGACATGGGGACGCGCGGACGCGAAAGGCCGAACCGCCAAGGTAAAAGAAAAATCGACTAACTACTGCAGCGCAAATGGGTGGGACATCTCGGGCCGTGAGGACGCGAGGACGGAACCAAGGAAGCGGATCGCCAAAGGGACAAGAAGCCCATTTCGGGGTTCGAAGAATTTGGGATACCCGGGACAAAGGGGACATGGGCGCGGACGCGGGAGCCGAAGGAGCCGAGAGCCAATCAAATCACGCCACGTGTCATCGCCTCAAAGAGGGACAGGAAGCCCGAATCGGGTGGATCGGAGGAATTTGTCCTAGATAGTTTGGGACAACCGGGCCAAAGGGACGCGAGGGACGCGAAAAGGCAGGCAGCCCGCAGATGAATCAGAAACGCCACGTGTCACAAGGGAAAACGTCCAAAATTTCAAAGGGCAAGGTTTGAAGCGCTGGCCCTGAGCCAATAAAAAGAGGACACGTGTCCTAAGGAGAAGGGGAGTGCGAGCTCGGGGAGGAATTAGAGAATTTGGCAAAAGTTTTGGCCAAAAACTAAAAGGTAAAGGATGACCCCGCGCCCCTGTCCTCCAATCAGATCATGCCACGTGTCCCAAGTGGCGGGGACGCGGGGGAAAAATGGAAAATTTTCCAAAATTACAAAAAGTCAAAATTTTCAAGGAAAACCCATGGGTAAGGGAAGGAGAGAGAATTACTCATCCAATCAATCACCCGACACGTGTCATCCAGGTGGCAGAGCGCGGGAAAAATTTCAAAACCCATTTTTGCCTGTTTTGTGCCCTAAATCTTCAGATCGCCATATCTTTCGATCCAGAGCTCGATTTGCATGTTCTTTATATCATTGGAAAGCTTATAAAATTCTCTACATGATTCCAGGGTCAATCTTGAATTTTGGTTTAGTCTAGAGAGAGAAAGTTAAGAAACGGCTCTGACGCGTGTTCATGGCCAGAAATGACATTTCAACGACCAAATTTAATGCAGAATGGGTCGCATTCTCCTCCAATTCGGTCAAAAATGATAGGGTATGGGTTTGTAAGGTCCCCATGCCATTTTAATGCATTTGTAGTCAATGAGGAATGGGCTCCCACATTTTGTACATTTTCTCTCTCCTGGGCTCGACCCATGCAATGTAAAAGCCAGATTTGGCTCATTTCTAAAGGGGGAACATTTTTGGCATAGCAACTTCTTCTTTCACCTCCAACAAGTGATTGTTGCAAGAATCAGACCTCTTCAAAGATTGTAATAGTTTTTACCTCTCTGAGGTTGTAATGCAAAGGTTTTGACATCGAAATGATAATGCAAGCTTTGTGAATGGGTTTCAAATTTTTTGTTTGTATTATTTGCTTCATTTCGATCCTAAATTATATCTTATCACCTGTATGTTTTATGTTGTTGCAATCTTTGGTTTGTGTCTATTTGCATGACAAAAATATTCACCACTCCTTTTGGTGCATCACCATCTTTAGTTAGTTTCAATTTTTGCACTTCTATCCCTCGTCTCCTTGCAATTTAGAGTAGGATTAGGATCTCGAACCTCTCGTAGTTGTGCAAATATAGATCTAAATCGAGGAGTTTGAGGAACCAACCTCTAAATCTGAGATTCCTCTCTCGCCTTCACAAGTCCCACACTTGGAGAGAGGTTTCCATGTTGTGCAATCACACTGATGCCCGAAAGTGATCAACCTAGAAGCCCGATGTGCATCCAGTGGGTGCCGTGATCCTGCAACAACAACAGTTTTGGCACGCCTGGTGGGACACTAGAGGTCTCATTTTTATTGCAGCAAAGTTGATGTGCATCTGCTGCAATTTTCTTTGCTTGAAAAGAGCTATTATTTGCATATCTGGCGACTCCAAGGGGAAGAATCAACTGGTTTCAGCAATCAGTCCTGAAAACTCATGAGAAGAATCACCACAAGGTCAAGAGTTGGAGAAGAAGAAGTGTTGTTTGAATACCTGCAATTATCTCCAAGAAGAAGGCAAAGAGGAAGAAGGATTCAAAGGTCTCCATCTCCACCAAACAGAACTCTCTCAACTCCTCCACCTGGTAGGCCTTTCATTCAGTCAACAAGGGTTTTAAGACCAATTAGAATGGCACAAAACAACCCCTATGTCAACTTCACAGGAAGCAGCCCACTTGCCCTCAATGCACAACATCCAATTCCTATTGCAGCCTTGAAGAACATTCCCTACTTCACTGGAGAAAATCAGACTACTCCAGGTGATCATGTTAAAGATATTGCTAACCTTTGTGCAATCCATGAAATCAATGAGATGCAAGTGGCTATCAAGTTACTGGCATCTTCATTCAAGGGTAAAGCATTGCAATGGTTTAGAGCCTTGGAGCTGGTTCTATCACAAATTGGAATCAGCTGTGTATAGCACTTCATGAGCAATTTGGAGAAAAGGGAGACAACTTGTCTCTTTTGGAGCAGCTGACAACCATCAAGAGAGCTCCCAATGAGCAGCTGACCGATTTCAACTTCAGATTTCAAAAGACTTGGGAGAGAATTCCAAAGGCAATGTGCCAACAAAGTAAGGTGCTTTTCTCTACTATCTCAAAGCTCTAAATTCTGATATTTCTATGTTATCAGTCCATGGGAGGCATAACTATCCCTATGGCTTATAACATTGCCATTAGGGCTGAAAATTGTTTGATCCAAGCTGGCAAACTTGCCCCTAGACCTCCCATGCCATTGTTTCCAAGTTTAGAGAGTCCAAACACCAATCAAGCACCTAATTTGGCTCCTTCTCCCACTCCTAGAAATCAGAGTTCAAATGAAGCTTCCACTTCATCTCCAAGTGCCCCAAATGAGCTTCAAGAAGTCATGAAGCAATTGCAAAACCTAGGCAATGAGCTGGTTACTCTCAAAAGGCAACAAGCCCAAGGTTTTAGACCTTCTTATCAACCCCAAGCTCAGCCTAACAAGCAGCCATACCAACCACAAAGGCCACCTAATCCAGCTGCAAATATGAATCAAACAAGGCCTCCTGCCAATAGACCATTTCAGCCCTATAATCCAAATGCCATATCTGCCTCTAAGGCATTGGTGCCAACACAAAACAACATTGCTCAGGAGTATGATTGGTGTTTTCCATGCAATGAGCCTCATAACCAATCCATGTGCTTCAATGGTGCTTTGAATCAAGCACTAATGGTGACAACTACTGGTGTGGAGGGTGAGGGCAACAAGGAAACAACCAACAACAAGAAACATTCCAACAAAGAATCAGCCCCAAATGACACCACATTGGTAAATCGGCAAGCAGAGATTTTTGTGGCATGAACCAGTAGTTTCTCAAGGTGTCAGCAGCCAACACAAGGTCAAAAAGGAGGAATTTGGGTGAAGAACAACCATTAGCCCCAACCAATCCACAACCTTCCATGGCTCCACAAATGGTTGGCAAGCAAAAAATCCAATTTCAAATGCACAAGGGCAGCCAAGAACAACCCCTAGGCCAACTCAAATACCAGTTGTTGCTGCCCACATGCAAGGAGTGAATGTGCAAACCAAGGGACAACAAAGAGATCCTTCATCACCATTCAGTATCATTGATCAGATGAAGAAGACAAATGTCAATATATCAATGTGGGAATCCCTATCTATCCTGTGCCAAAGAGATCTGCTGCAAGCTGCCATGAAGGACTAGCCAACTTCGAATCAACAAGTTCAGATGCAAGACAAAGTGCTTACAAATGCTGCCCAGCCGAGGGAAATCATGGAGGACAAACAAGGTAAAATGTTGAAGCCCCCTCCTTTCTATGTTTCATTAATCATTGGAAATCAGCTAGTGCACAATTGCATGATAGACTCCGGGCAAGTAGCTCAAGAATGCCTAAACAAATAGCCGATCACCTAGGGCTCCAAAGATGAAACAACATATCCAAAGGGGTAGTGCAAATGGATGGGACAAAGAAGAGCAATAGTTGAGTGATTAGAAACTTGAGTCTTACCTTGCATGCATGTCCAAATGTTGTTGTTTTACAAGATGTATCACTCATAGACCTTCCACCACTCTTTGCCCTATGCTTGTCAAGGGACTTCACAGCCAAGATTGGGGGATATTTGTCTGCTGATTGGTCACACATGCTGTTCAGAACGAGGTATGGAACTAAGGCTACAATCAGGTCTGAACCTATTGCAAACTTCCACATTGAGCCTTACACTCCAAGTCAGATTAATGCCAATTGCTCAGCATTTGATCAAGAAGATCACCCAAGCACTGATGAGGCTGACACTAAGGTTGGAAGCATCCCGATCTAACTCTTGATGAATGGGCAAACAAGATACATGCATTTGATCCTTATCAAGAAGTGGAAGAATCTGAGCTAGGGGTCTATTGCATACACGAAGAAAATCAGCCTATTCCTAGCATCACCAAGCCAAACCACAAAGATGACAATGAGGTATGGCAGCTGTTTTTTGATGGATCAAGGAGTAGACAAGGTGCAGGAGGTGGAGCTATGCTTGTTTCACCTCAAGGAGTAAAGTACTATTCAGCTTTTAGATTTCAGTTTGCATGCTCCAATAACACTGCTGAATATGAAGCCTTGGTGCAAGGGATGCATTGGGCAATAAAGAAGAAAATAAAGAACTTGCAAGTCTTTGGGGACAATGAATTGATTGTAAATCAGGTCAAGGGACAACATGCTACCAAGAATGATCTACTCAAGTGCTACAAGAACAGGTGTGGGACCTCATGGAAGATTTTGAGGGTTTTGGCATCAAATCCATTCCTAGGAAAGAGAATCAAGTCACCGACAGCTTGCAGCAGAGGGGGGGCAGCCTTTGACATTGTGGAAAGCATTCAACAAGACAAGGTACAACCAAACATCCACGTGATTGTGAGGCCTTCAGTGCCAGATAACAATGTTAGTTGGCAAGTGTTTGAAAATGACCAACAAATCATCCATTTCTTGTAAGAAGAAGCTGAGTTCTCAGCCAAGAATCAAGAAAATCGAACAACAAGATGGTGACCAAGTGGTACACCGAGAACTAACAAGCTGCCCAAGGACTTATCACTTTGGAGTCCATTTTTAACCCCAATGATCAGTTTAGAAAGGAGAAAGCAAACATTCAGGTCAAGAGAGAGGATTCAGTATCCATCTTGGTAGAAGAGAACAAACCATTGCAAATTGGAAGGATGACAACTGAACAAGAAAGGTATGAGTTCATACAACTGTGTCAAGAGTTCCCTGACGTGTTTACTTGAGCTATGAAGACTTGAAATGTTTTAATCCCAACTTAGCTCAAAGATACCATCGAATTGATCCAAATACTAAGCCCGTCAAAGTAAAAACAAAGACCACCAATCCACACATGGAGCCTCTCATGAGGAAAGAATTGGACAAGCTGATTGAGTCAAGGATCATATTCCCAATCAAGCATTCTAGTTGGGTTGCCAACTTAGTTCCAGTCAGAAAGAAGAGTGGAGAGATCAGATTGTGTGTTGACTTCAGAGACTTGAATAGAGCCTCTCTCAAGGACCATTACCCACTCCCTTCCATGGAGCAAATCTTGCAAGTTATGGCTGGCTCCGAGAGGTTTTCACTACTTGATGGCTACTCAGGCTACAATCAGATTATGGTGAAGGAAGAGGACCAGTTCAAGACAACCTTCACAACCAAATGGGGAACTTTTGCATACAGGAAAATGCCATTTGGGCTGTCCAACGCTGGTGCTACCTTCCAAAGGGCAATGGACATGGCATTCAAAGGTTTGATTAACAATGTGGTGCTGATTTACCTTGATGATATCACTATTTTTTCCAAAAATGCAGCAGACCACCTCTCTCATTTGAGGCAAGTCTTCACGAGGTGCAGGAGATTTGGAGTGTCTTTGAATCCTAAGAAGTGCATCTTTCTTGCACATGAAGGAAAGCTCCTTGGCCATATTGTCTCCAAAGAAGGATTAGCAATTGATCCAGAGAGGGTTGAAGCCATAAGAGCACTACCATTGCCAAGCCACAAGAAAGCCCTTCGTAGTTTCTCGGGAAGGATAAACTTTGTTCGAGGTTTGTCCCAGCATTTTGCAGCCCTTGTCAAGCCCATCACCAAAATGTTAAAGAAGAGCATGGCTTTCAAGTGGACAAAGAGAAGGCAAGGAGAGTTTTGAAGCAATCAAAGAAGCCATCTCTCAAGCACCAACTCTCATCAACCCAGACTTCTCCAAGGATTTCATCCTCTATGCATTTGGAGGTAATGACACTATTTCTACCATTTTGGTACAACAAAACAAGGATAATGATGAGCAGCCAATTGCCTTCTTCAGCCGGAGCCTAGATGACTATGAGGTGAGGTACTCTTTTATTGAGAAGCATGTACTTGCAATAATCAGAAGCTTGAAGAAATTCAAGCATTTAGTCTCAAACAACAAGGTCCAGTTGCTGGTCTCACATGCTGGAGTTAAGGACTTCCTCCTCAACAAGGATTTGAATGAGAAAAGGGCAGGTTGGATCACCCGTGTCATGGAGTATGACATTGAGATCAAGATCACCAAGCTGGTAAGAGGGAAAGGATTGTGTGAGCAGCTGGTTTTGGGGAAGCAAAAAGAAGTATGCAATGAAGAAGAGGCTGTTTTGACAGTCCAGGACAGCCATGAGCCAAGTGGCAATCAAGAAGAAGACAATGCTGCCCCCACTCCTTGCTGGACCCAAGGCATTATACACTTCCTAGGCACAGGCCTATGCCCTCCGGAGATGAACAAGACCCAAAGGAGACACTTCAGATTGCAGGCTGTCCCGTATGCCATTGTTGATGGAGTTTTGTTCAAGAAAGATGTGAATGGAGTGCTACTGAGATGCATTAGCACAAATCAGATTCAAAGGGTGTTGGAAGAGTTCCATGGTGGACCAGCTGGTGGTCATTTTGCACCAAGAGTGACAGCTCTAAAAATCATGAAGGCTGGTTATTATTGGCCTAAAATCTTCAGTGATTGCTATGCATGGATCAAGAGGTGTAAGAATTGTGCATTCTTCACAGGAAAAGAGAGACTTGCTGCCCTTCCATTACATCCAATCTCAGTTGACCAGCCATTCATGCAATGGGGTTTGACTTCATTGAGTCATTAATCCCAATTCAAGCCAAGGGCACAAATGGATTTTGACACCACGACTACTTCACCAAATGGACAAGTAAGAGACTCAAAGAGGCAAATGAGTCTAAGATCTTAGACTTTTATGAGGGGATAACAACCAGATTTGGTGTACCTGCTACAATAATCTCTCAATAATGCATTGGCATTCATTGATCTAAGGTGACTGAGTGGGCTGTCAAGAACGGTATTTACCTAAGCACTTCATCAAACTATTACCCTCAAGGTAATGGCCAAGGCCGAGTCTACAAACAAGAACTTGTTGAGGATCATAAGGAGGACTCTTGACGAGAATCGAGGTCTTGGCATACCAAACTGAAATCAGCCTTATGGGCTGATAGGATAACTCCCAAAAGATCCACAGTAACTCTCCATTCAAACTTGTCTATGGAAGAGAGGCAATCTTGCCCATGTCACTTGAGTTGCCAACATTGGAACTCATGAAGCAGCTGGAGTTGCTAGAGTTTGAGCCCATGGAGGTGAGGTATGCAGAGTTGATGGAGCTGCAAGAGATCAGAAATCAGCATCCCAAGCAATGGAAAAGGATCAAGCTTTGATCAAGAAGACCTTTGATAGAAGGCCAAGGATAGATCTTTTCAAGTCGAGATCTAGTGTTGAAATGGGATGTGGATAGAGCAAAACCGGAAGGCATTCAAAATTTGATGCCATTCGAGTGGCCCATACATGGTCACGAAGTGCAAGAACAACAATGCTTTCCAATTGGCCTCATCGATGGTGAAGAACTGCAGATTCCAATAAATGGAATCTATCTCAAGCATTGCTTCTAGAGGGAAATTCACTACCTTGTAAATATTAGATTAGATTTTCATTCCTCCAAGTGCTTGTGCACATTGTTTTGCTGTAGGTTAGTTTTGTTTTCCCTAAGTGCTTTGGCACAACTTGCTGTCCATGGAGATGTTTTGCAGTCCTTGCTTCCATCAGGTGATATTCCATCTTCCTCCTTACACATTCTAAGTCACTGGGGTTTAAATGAATATTTGATGACTCCATGCCCAATGGACTCGCTTCAGCAACCGGTATCTTCTACCTAAGCAGTGTGTGACCCCACTGAAGTCACCAAATTGTTATCCAAAATTCACCCCTGTGGTAAATTTGATAACATGCATTAAATACTCAAGTCCCAGGAAAATAGATTGATTCAAGGCAAAAAATCATGTTTCTAGGGTCCCCTCGGATTTTTTTCTAACTCTCCTGTCCAAGAAGAAAAGAGCAAGTTCTAAAAAAGGGTGAAAAAGTTGCAAAAACAAGCTTGGGCCAGAAAAAATCATGAAAATTGGCTAAGTCCTAGTCCAGCGGCCTCCTGGGACAAGCTTGGGACGTCGGGCGCGTGAATCGGCCGAAAAGCCTCCAGCGGTCCAGCAGCAGCACTGGGACATCCGGGACATCGGGGGGACGCGCGGACGCGAAAGGGCGAACCGGCCGAAGGTAAAAGAAAATCGACTAACTGCTGTGCAGAACAGGTTGGGACATCTGGGCCAAAGAGACGAAGGACGCGAAAAGGACGCGAACCACCGATCGGACAAAAGCCCATTTCGGGGTTTCAAGAATTTGTCCATACCGGACAAGCTGGGACAAGGGACAAAGGGACGCGGACGCGGAGAGCCGAAGGAGCCGAGAGCCAATCAAATCACGCCACGTGTCATCGGCCTCAAAGAGGGACAGGGAAGCCCGAATCGGGATCGAAGAATTTTTGTCCTGCATAGCAGCTTTGGGACAACCGGGCCAAAGGGACGCGAGGGACGCGAAAAGCCGGCAGCCCGAGACGAATCAGGAAACGCCACGTGTCACAAGGGAAAACGTCCAAAATTTCAAAGGGCAAGGTTTGAAGCATGGCCCGAGCCAATAAAAAGAGGACACGTGTCCTAAGGAGAAGGGGAGTGTGGAGCTCGGGAGGAATTAGAGAATTTGGCAAAAGTTTTGGCCAAAAACTAAAAGGTAAAGGATGACCCCGCGCCCCCCTGTCCTCCAACCAAATCATGCCACGTGTCCCAAGTGGCGGGGACGCGGGGAAAAAATGGAAAATTTTCCAAAATTACAAAAAGTCAAAACTTTCAAGGAAAACCCATGGGTAAGGGAAGGAGAGAGAATTTCTCATCCAATCAGCGCCCGACACGTGTCATCCAGGTGGCGAGCGCGGGAAAAAATTTCAAAACCCATTTTTGCCTGTTTTGTGCCCTAAATCTTCAGATCGCCATATCTTTCGATCCAGAGCTCGATTTGCACGTTCTTTATATCATTGGAAAGCTTATAAAATTCTCTACATGATTCTAGGGTCAATCTTGAATTTTGGTTCAGTCTAGAGAGAGAAAGTTAAGAAACGGCTCTGACGCGTGTTCATGGCCAGAAGTGACATTTCAGCGACCAAATTTAATGCAGAATGGGTCGCATTCTCCTCCAATTTGGTCAAAAATGATAGGGTATGGGTTTGTAAGGTCCCCATGCTATTTTAATGCATTTTCAGTAGTCAATAATGAGGAATGGGCTCCCACGTTTTGTACATTTTTCTCTCCCCGGCTCGACCCATGCAATGTAAAAGCCAGATTTGGCTCATTTCCAAAGGGGGAACATTTTTTTGCATAGCAACTTCTTCTTTCACCTCCAAAGAAGTGATTGTTGCAAGAATCAGACCTCTTCAAAGATCAGTAATAGTTTTTTACCTCTCTCGAGGTTGTAATGCAAAGCTGGTTTTGACATCGGAAATGATAATGCAAGCTTTGTGAATGGGTTTCACCTTTTTTGTATTATTTGCTTCATTTCGCATCCTAAATTATATCTTATCACCTGTGTATGTTTTATGTTGCAATCTTTGGTTTGTGTCTATTTGCATGACAAAAATATTCACCACTCCTTTGGTGCATCACCATCTTTAGTTAGTTTCAATTTTTGCACTTCTATCCCCGTCTCCTTGCAATTTAGAGTAGAGAGAGGTTTCCATGTTAATCCAGCTTAAGAAACATCAATCACAGAAGCCCGATGTGCATCAGGGTCTTGTGATCCTCAGCAATGACTACTTATCAAAGAGAGTTAACCAGCCTTTTTAATCTCCTCTTCTAATTATGATATTTTCTTAAAACATTGAGTTCATTCCTCTCTACCAAAATAGTTATAACATTATTTGTTAACTTCAGATTTTTTTCCTTTTCCGTTATTTTTTTGATGAAAAAGGATCTTATATTATATTAAATGCAACATGATACACAATAAATTTTCAACAAAAATCGGGTGGTATGAGAGCATGCCCTAAAAATAATGAAAAGCTAGGATGAGCCTAGAGAACAACAAAATAGTAGGCGAGCCTAGGCAACGATCAAAAAGGGGAAAGAGCCAAGATTAAGCCACCACCGCAAACATTACAGCTATAGGAGGGTTATGATCATCGGGAATCCGCTACTGGGAGGTCCTTTCCCGTATCAATAATATCCTAGCCTTTGAGCTATATGGGGAATGATCTTCAAATTCAGCCTTCCACTTGTGTGAGGGAGATGGAAAGTGGAACCCGGGGCATTTATCGGAAGGTAGAGGTGGCGAAGGTGGAATATTCCACTCATCCTATGTGAAAGGATGAGAGGAAACCGATGAAATCCATCATGCTTTGACTAGGTGAGGAGGAGCCACAGCCCTGGTGGTGAGTAGATGGAGAGACACTCCTCTGTGGAAGATGGAGCAGGGAATGACACGCATAGTTGAAAGAGAATCAAGAGAGGATTCGACATCCTCTGTAGGGACAACCACCATGGGGTGGAGATAGTCTAGGAGGAGACAATGGTTCACAGGAAACATTACAAGGGGCATCCCCTAGTGGCGCATAATATTTTACAGGGCCACTTTATTGGCTTGCACTTGGATCTGTAGAAGCACATTGGAGAGAACCATTGATTTGTTATAAATCAAAAATTGCTGATGAACTTCAAGATGCTCAACAAAAATGAAATCATTCCTTTCTTTCCATAACCATAATATAATTTCCCCTCTGAAAACATGCCAAATTTGGGAGAAAATTATCAGGAATCTAGGATTATCTAAGGAGAACATGGTGCCATGTGAAGCACTCCAACCTAAGAGGTGTGAAAAATGAGTGAATCTAATTCCAACCTATTAAGTGTTGGGGAAAAACTAGAATAAGTGATTTAACATTTCCAAATGGCTGCAAAAGGGGAATTTGGGGGCCTAAATTCTAATTTAATTCAGGAGGGAGCATACAGGGAGACCTTGATGCAGAATTCACTATAAGAAATGTACAATTTTAGGCTCCACACATGTAGACCAAACAATGTCAAACCTCCTCTCCCAACAGGAGGAGGAAGAATGTAAACCCCAATGGGCATTGAGTTTATCCACCATAGGTAAGTGTGGGGAGATCCACGTATAACATTTATCGTTAGAATAATTCTAGAATGGAGTATCCATGAACCATTTCTAGTCCATCCACCAAGGGAGGGATGAACAAACAAATATTTTGTGTAGCATATGATCTGGGATAGAATTGATGATAGCAATGATGTTAGCATGATCTTGGTTGGTGAGCCAAAAATGAGTTTTGACTTCATTCTAGGAATACCAGGATTGAGTGTTCTTGTTGAAAACATCTTGGATGGTCCGAATTCCGTGCTTAAAGAGTTTGAGTGTAGGATTTCCAGGGACTTATGCGAGACACTGATCTTGATCCTGAATGAAAGGTGACCACCATATGGAGTGTTGATTAATGGAGAGGCCATCATGGAATCCATTTCCTTTCCATATAAGATATGGTTTGATACATTCCCATGCTTTCCAGATGCTTTTAAGAACAAAGGTGCCAACCAATTTGATATGAATGAGCGTAATGAGGAGGTTGGAAAACCCCAAACCTTTCCAAGTGGGACGACCATAAGGAGAACCTTCTTCAATGTCATGACACAGAAGCACTTTCCACGCTTCCTGTCTTCAATGCATTGGATTATCCATTTAGTGTAGAGTGCTTGCCCTTGTCACGCGTATGTCAATAAGGCCCATACCCCTAGAGTCCCTAGGGAGGTAACATGTTTCCCAGGAAAATCTATGGAATCTTTGGAAGAGGCATTAGACCAGAGAAAATCCTTAAGAAGTTTCTTCAATTTCTAGATGGAAAGCTTTGGAAGGCACCCAACACAAGGAGTAATAGACATGGGTGGCCTAGAACTTTGGAGAAAATATAGAATTTCCATGCTAAAGACAATGGCTTGGTGATCCACAGTGACGCCCGGAAGGAAAAGGGAATGCTGATAAGTTTCTAAATTTCACCATGTGTGATAATTTTCTAGTCAAAAGAGGCCAACCAATTGGGCGCAGGGAGAAAGGATTTCCTGTAGCTCTACATTTTCTGCCACTGAATGGAAGAACCAAAGGCTAAGAAAAATATATCCAAGCAATTGGCATTGCATTGCAAACATTAGTTTCTTCCTCAATGAGAGTAAGAAATGAGTCATCTGCAAAATGACCATTAATAAGTTGAGAGCTATATGTAGAAGGCAATGTAATTCCTCTAACAAGCCCTTGGGATTTGGCTTGAGCCAGTAGATACCCATGTCCTTTAGCAATAAGAACATAGAGTGCAAGAGCTAATGGGCATCCTTGTCGGATAGAGAGAAATAAGACAAATGACTTAGAGCTATGATCATTAATGGTGATTTGAATAAAGGCATTAGTGAAAAGAATTTGAGCAGATTGAATAAAATTAGGGGAAAAACCAAGAGCTTGAATCATGGAAAGAATAAACAACCTTTTAATACAATCATAGACCTTCTCAAAGTCAATCTTGATGAACATAACAACTTGGTTGGAATGGTAGGCCCATTCCATGCCTTCCTAAAATGCACTGATATTATCAAGAATGAAATGCCTCGGATGAATCCATTTGTTTGGGTTGGATGATAACAAGAAGATTATGGTGCAACAAAATAGCCATGATTTAACAACGATCTCATAATAGACATTGAGCAAGGAAATGGGCCGCTAGCTGGTAATTTTTGGGATCCCCCGGTTTGGTAATGAATTTGATATTTCCTTGTTGACCCATGCATCAAGTGTGTGATTCTAAAAACTTCGAGGTAGACCTCCGATGAAGATCCGATCTAATGGTATCCCACATCGATTTATAAAACTCACATGGAAAACTATCACAACCTAGAGCTTTATCATTATCCATTTATAGGAATGCATCATACATGTCATCTAAGGTGAGTATGTGGTCATATGGAACCCTTTTATGCGTGGATGAGATCTTGAACAACACAACAAAAGGCATTGGTCAAGAGCTGCATGCTGCTCATCGAGGGCGCTTGGGGTTGAAACACTTGTTTATAATGCTTGAAAAAATCTTGAAGAATGAGATACGTATCCATAACCTGAATTATACCATTAGAGATGGCACAAATTTAATAGAAGGAATTCTTTGGTTTGAGGGAATGCAATAATTATTTAGATACTCGATTCCCTTCCTTAAGCCAATGCATGCGAGTGAAAATTTGAGCTCCTCGGGCGTTGTAATTATCCACAATTTGGATCTTTTGATGAAGCTATGTAACTTGTATTTGCAATGTTTCGTAGAGAGGATTTTCTTGAGCGCCACCGACTTTATGTGGAGTTTTTATTTGTTGATTGATTTCCCTTAGTATTAAGTTATTCTTTATGTTTGTCCTTGAAATGTCCATTTCCTTTTCCAACATTAGGCTATAGAATTACACTAGATTCATTGAATAATTATACTTACATTTCTTTGTAGCTCTAGATAAAATGTCACCAATAAAAACTAGCCTTTCTTATTCTCACCGAAGTTGTAAAACTTATAAAAAATTAGTGCATTTATAATAAGGTTTTTCAATTTATTTATAAATGCATATGGATTCATGTCACCCTAAATATGAATTTGAGTTTGTAAGATATTAATTGACCTATAATATCATGACCTTAGACAAACCTATTTTTCCATTTTCAGAATTTGACAAGGTTAAGAGGTATATATTCTTCAATCATTCCAATATGGTAAAGGAACTTACTAAAAATCAAACCAATAATATAACCTTTCCACTCGAAGTAATTAAAACCATGGATAATTACTATTTTTACATCTATAATGAAGAATAAAAACTTGTCACTGGGAAAAATTGTACATAAAATGTGTTTGAAAAACTCTTACAAGAGTTATACCTCAAAAACACCTTCTCCATAAGGGGATTGCAATGGGATAGGCACATGATGAGATTTTTTCTCTTCTAAAAAGTGCTTCTAGATTTATACCTTAACATGATCGTCTCAACAATGGAATGTAATGGGCTAGGTGCCCAAGGGTATTTTTTTGAAAAAGTGCTTCCAAAGTTATACTTTAAAATGATCATCTTGACAAGAGGATTCTAAGGGAGAGTGTTCTCAAAAAATTTCCAAAAATATCCATTCTCTTTTAAATTGAATTTAAACACTACTATCCATCCTTGTTGGTCTAACATTTAGTTAAAATCATGAAATTCATTAAGAAACAACATTTTACCTCTCATTTTTTACCCTACAAAACACACATATAACTATTGATAGGGTTCTTCATCCAAAATTTGGATAAGCCACGGAGGTAAGGAGAAAAAGTTGTGGGTAATAGGAGGAAAGCCGAAAGGTGGTAATAAAGCCGTGGTATATTGGAAAAGCTGAAAATATCAAGAAAGCTGCGATACACCAAAAGAAGCCGCAAGATACTGTAGGAAGCCACGCAAGCCGAAAAAGAACTGCAAAATGAAGACAAACCAAAATAAGTACGAGACAAAAGCGACAGAGGCACGAATCAAAAGAAGTGACTCTTGAATGATTTATATTTTGTATATTTATTATAATTGATCCTTTTCATAGAGGTGTGCCACAAGAGAAATATATATTAGCATCACCAGATTTAGATGAGAGAATAAATAGATTTTTTGCATGAGAATGATACTAATGTAATGAATATTTAAATACAATTGAGGACTGATGTTTTGGAGTAAATCATGTCATGATATTTTACAATTTTTTTATTCACATGTTAGAATAGTTTAATTTTCCAGACATTCTTAGCAAGAGAACAAACTTCTCGAGTCACACATTACTATCGAGGCTCAAGGTCAACATTTGGTGTCCGAGCCTGGTATCTTTTTGTTAAGTGAATGTCAAGAAAAATATCACCACCTAGATATTGGAAACTAACATTGATAGAGACCGATAATTGGTGGGAGAATCAAATCAAGATATTTGTAAAAGGAGAGACAAAAAGAATGAAGGCTTCATACAAGGAAATAGAATTAGAAGTATTTTGAGAATACGATGAATAATTTTAGTCCTAATTTCTAATTTTTTGTGGCCTTGTATACTAGCATATGCCAAAAGAACAGTGTTCAAGACTACATTTAAGGAAACCATTGGAGTGGACCCACGAAAAATTAAATATCCTCATAGACCTTGGAAAACTATAGACTAGAGTAATTAACTACTGGTACAAAACTACATTAGATTCATACATCATTACTTGGGCCATACGTGGATGGACCACTTCAAGTATAAGAAAGGAGAAGTTTTAATTGGGGAAAGGGGTTGATTCCTTAAATTAGTTCCATTTTTAATTAAGGTTTTGATGGTAGAAAAAGGTTTAATTAAAAGCACAACAAATTTCCTTTAGGGGACAAGCACCACAGGGATGACGTACATGAAGGAGGGTGATCCAAGAAACATAACTTATACGAATTAATGGGGTGTTGGTTGGGGTGGCAGAAATAGGACGACATGAGGAAAAGAAAAAGACAGAAAATTAGATAGTTGGCAAAGAGAGGATTAAGAAAATTAAGGAAAGTTAGTAATTTAAAAAGAGTAACTAAAATGAAGAGGATGGAAGAGAGATCAAGGATAGCCCTAGAAAATAAATATTTAGAGAAACAAAGGATAACATGAGAAGAAATAGCGAAGAAATTAAATGAAAGGAAAGAAAATTTAAATAAGGTTAATAAAGTAGAGAAGGAAGAAACAACCACATCAAGTGGAGGCCAAAAATGGCTCACCTAAAACAGAGGCAAACATACCAAGTATAGTTATAATACCTACATCATGTAGAGACCAACATGGTTTGGTTACCCCACGGAACCCCATGGTACAATACACCATAGAAATTCCAGTTCAACAAGTAATAACGAGACAAGCTATTATAATGAGAGATTTACAACAGTTAGTAGGAGGTTTAGAACTATATTTTAAGAGGGTATTAGAAGTAGAAGGTTGGGAAGAAGAGGAGAGAAGATGACCATTAGTGATTAAAGACAAGGGTGAATAAGAAGGAGAAGTTATTGGAATGGAGGAATTAATTAAAGAATTTGGAGAGAAAATAAAAATAGTAGATGAGGGAAATGAAGAAAAAATAGGTAGAAATGAGAGGGAGAAAATATAGAGATAATAGAAAGAAAATATGAGGAAGGAGATAAAATTGAAAAACAAGAAAAAGACAAGGTAAGAAAAAATAAGAAGAGAAGGAGTGACGAGAGATTAAAAGAAAGACATAGATTAAGAAATAATAAAGGTAGAAAGGTAGTTATGGAAAATGATAGTTATGAAAAGTCATCAACTAAAGACGCACCCCCAACCAAAACACGAAGCCAAAGGAGATGTCCCCATGGATCGGACACCATTCCATGTGCTGCTTGAAACACCATTTCAGAAGATAGAAAAATGAGAAATATTGGAAGAAATATTTCACAAATTGCAAGAAGAGATTTAGAAGATACAATAAATTATAAGAGAATTTAGAGAATTGGTAGGAGAGTTGTATTTTGATATTGAATTAGCAAGAGAAAAAGGAGGAAATAATAATTTAACAAAGAGTCAGAATCAATAAAAGAAGGTGAAACCAATGAGACATCAACCAATTAAGTAGCCACAAGTACACCCTCAAACAGCTTAAGATGGAACATAAATTCAAATTCTCTCAGTATTTGGCACAAATACAACCGATGCCATAAAACATTTATTCATAATGGAGATTCAATGGAAGAGTTGAAATGTCACAGACAATGATGTAAAGTTACAAGACTTTATAAATACTTTGAGAGATGATGTAGTGCGATGGTATATGAAAACTAATGGCCAAGGAACTAAGGATTGGATGCTATTGAAAAAGAGTTCACGACATACTTCCATTTTTCTGAAAGCACCATTAGAAGGGGTAAGTAAGATGATAGAAATGGTTCAAAGGGATAATGAGACAAAGAAAGACTTCAGATATATTAAAAGCGTAACAAGAAAATTAGAAGAACCCCTCAAAGATAAACAACGATCAAATGGTTCACTTCAAGACTCCTTTCCTACATCAAAGGAACACTAGATGGACAACATTTCAAAACACTTTTAGAGGTAATAGAGATGGATATTAGACTAGAAGCCCAACCATGGAGTAGAGAAGGATAAAACACACTAAAATTATAATTAGAGAGTACAATTGGAACTAGCAAAACTAAAAATCCAACAAGAGATTCAAAAGAATGAATATCGAGGTATAACTCACTACCAATGAGATTGAAAATATGGTGTACAATGTATTGTGTGAAAGGGTACAATAGAATAAAATTCCCTTACTTTGAAAAAGAAAATGGTTACAGATTGTAAGACAACATTCATCACAAAGATCCTCTTCCATCGATTCAGAGAAAGGACATGGTGTGGAATTTGTATATTATGGGACCAACACACTCAAGATGCTTGTCCTCTATTATAAGTAGCTCCACCCACTAACTAGTTAATGTACTACATGGCTTGTGGTTCTTACAATCATTATCACCTCACATTCCACTATGTAGAAGCACTTGAAGATCTAAAAGATTACAACACACAGAGAGTGATGGAAACAAGACAAAACTCAACACCATAACCCCCTCTAAAAAAATATCAACCAAAACCTACATTTAATCCACCACCTTCACAACCAAAAATTACTGGTCCCCAATATCTAAATCAACAAGGTGGACAACCTTAGTATGGAGGCAGCTATCAGGGGAATAACTACAATCCTAATTATCAAGATTACAATGATGGAGGATACAACAAAGGTTACATAAGAGGTTATAGAGGGGGTTATAGAGGAGGCTACGGGGGAGGATATTGAGAAGGTTATGAAAATTATCAATGAGGAAGAGGGTACTAAAGACACAACAAATATCAAGGAAAATAAAATCATGGTGGTTATCAAGATAGGAGACCAATGAATTTTTATAAGTGCGGACAAGATGGACATTTGGCTAGAAATTGCATAGAACTTGATTCTTGCGGTTGTTGTCATGAAAGAGGTCATGATTCATTTAGATGTCGCAAATAAGCTCAATTCTATAGGAATGGAGGTACAAAATCATAGGCCTTGGGAAGAGACACACAAAAGAGTGTCCAACACATTACAAAGATACCATGGGATGAGGAAACAATAGAAGCAATAAGGCAAGAGCATCTAACTCAAGGAATAGACCAGAAAATGAGGAGAAAAAGGGGGATGCTAAGGAAATTTATATGAGGAGAAAAGATGCCAAATCATGAAAAAGTATTGAAGAACCAAGATATAGGGTCATAATCACTTCTAGAAGTGCTATGAGGAAGGATTTGACACATGGAAAGAAGAAAATAATCATACTACCCTAGGAAGAAACTTCATCAAGTGAAGAAGAATGGGAGTTGAAGGACATCAAGCTAGACCTCCATAAGAAACATGTAGAAAAGAGTAGAGAACTAGTAAGAAGGTACAAAACTAAGAATAAATATAAAATAACTATTTTCTGGAAGAAGAGATCACTGCTCTAAAGGAGATAACTAGACTAACAATAAACCATGGCTTTACGAGATAAATTGTGACAATTCAAAAATATTGGAACAAGGAGAATACAAGCTTTAATGTTCGAAGGATTGAAGCAAGACCTCACCAAAGGAAAATAAACATCTTCTGCACCCAATGCACATGGAGGAAATCTGCCATCTATTTGGATGTAGACATATTTGACACCACTATCACAAAAGTTTTGCTTGATCTTGGTGTAGATGTCAATATGATGTCAAAAACTACATGGGAGAGACTAGGCAGGCCTCCCTTGGAACCCACTAAATACTTCATTAGATTGGTAAATGGATCATCAAGACAACCAATAGGAGCATTAAATAATGTTGAAGTAAACTTTATGGGAATCAAGAAGTTAGTGAACTTTGAAGTTGTTGAGAATGTGGCTTTAAATCCATCTTACAATGTCATTATATCTTTAGAATGGTTTGTTGATTGTAATGGAACATTAAATTCAAAAGAAGAGGAAGTAACATTACAAGCATATGGAGTTTGCATACATGTACCGGGTGCATGCAGGGGATGAATAAGTATGGCATGATACAAAAGGAGATGAATTTGATGATATCCAAGGAGTATATGTCTTAATTTTTTTAATAATGTTGAAAAGGATTTTGAATCAAACTCAGAAGGAGAAATATCAGTTAAATTCAAGTCTACAATAGAGAATTCAGATAATGTTATAGAAGCATGGATACATGGATTCCCAAAATCCAGACCACAAAATTTCATTATGCAAGAAGAGTGCCACTATAAGTGATTACATTAGATAATGTTGATACCATGAATGACATTTTTTTGCCTACAAAATATAAGTTCGAGGAAGAAGACATATACTATACCACAAGAGAATAAATTGAAGAAATTCCCATAAAAAAGGTATATAGACTAAGTCGTAGGGCTTCTCACCAAACTTTGCTCGAGTACTCATGGTTTGGAGATTTAGAAGGTTATTTGGGAAAATTGGAGAGGATACTTCTCAATGAGAAAGAAAGAATGGAAGCCCTAAATGACACCTTGAAAATCAACGCCGTGGATGGTGGGAAATGCTCAACCAAACATATGTCATTGGATTTCATTAACTACATTGCTCAAGACAATGTTTTTGGAGAGCGGAGGTTATTACATGGAAATCCTTGAATATACTGGTGAAAGTGATCCTCAAAGACACCGTACACATACTGAGACCCACAAGAGACATTTGAAAACATGCAGAGAACATTCTCCTTGGTATGGACGTAGTCATTCATCTAGACACTAGGACCCATACCACGGTCATGGTATACAAATCAAGAACTAAGGCGAGACAAAGAAGTTGGAACTAGATCATGAAGGATTTTTCCATACTTTTAACTTCTAGGATGCCGACCTAAACATCCTTGGGGCACTTCAAAATATTAGGATTTTTTTATTTGTAACCCCAAAAGAGGCCATGAAGCAATACTCATAGAAGACATCAAAAACCAAAGAACCACCAAGGAACGAAAACCTAAACAAAAATTTAGAAATTGGAATTTCACTTTGTAATAGAAAATAAAGAGAAAGATGAAAGGCATGAGAATTTAAGATACAAAAAAATTGAAGGAGAAAGGGAAGTAGTGGAGACTAAGGTTGAAGAAGACAAATATTATTATCATCCTATGAAATTAAGAACAAAAAATATTGGAATCAATGGATAGGAAAAGTTTTCCAATGTTAAAAATTGCATAATAAAACATGAGATAAACACCGAATAATAATAATATAGAAACTAAAATTCATTCGGGATAAATTTACATAGATGGAGAATACATTTTATAGTGTTTGATCTCCTACAAAGGTGGAGTCAAACTTCATCTTCAATCCCTCATATCTCTCTCCATGAATCTCTCATACTTATCCCTAGGATATCTCTCTCATCCCTTTATTATCTCACACACCAAAATAGCTATGTGAGTTGTTCTCACAACTCACCCAAATACTAATACTAACTATTACAACTATATTATTAATATGAGTTCTATAAACTCATTATTAATAATATTACAATTTATTAATAATGTCACAATATATTTGTAACATTCACTCCCCTATTGTTAACATTATTAATTCCCAATATACACTCCCCTAATGTTGACATTATAGAAACAACAATCACACTTCCTTCTGTAGCTTGTCGCCCATGCATGCTCATGATCTGGATGGTTTTGTAGGTCAACCAACAACCTAAAACAAAGGATGGTTTTATAGGAAAACCAACAACCTAAAACAAAGGATGGTTTTACAGGACAACCAACAACCTAAAATAAAGGATGGTTTTATAGGACAACCAACAACCCAAATATCATGCTGTTTCTTTTCCTTTGTGCTTTCATTTATCCACTATGTCTTTCCTTCAGGGAATCATGTAGAACCACTACTACCACACATACACACACACCACCACCACAATTGAACATTCGTGCCATGTTCCGTCATTGGTGAGGCGAGAGAGGTCAACGATTGACCTCTAGTCTCGATTGCCTCCATCCTCCATGTAATGATGTTGCTACCTCAGTGGAATGTGATCATGTTGCTCAATGATTTTGACATTTCTTATTATTCCCTCTCACAATGTGAAAGCATTGATTTTCCGTTACATCGGGTAACACCTCCAAAATGCGTATGTGATGTAATTTTTATTATTATTTATTTTGACTCTATATGACGTAAGACATAGAAAATAACTCTTGACTCAATTTTGATTTTGATAATGACAACTATAGTACAACATATAATTATGATGACTCAAAAATATGTGACTGGAAAAATAAAAATTAATTTAAAATTACTTTTTAATACTTAATAACACTAATTTAAACTTTCAATGTTTGATATCTAAATACACTTTAAATTGTAAACTACTAAGAGAATCATGCATATTATAACAATAGACTCTAAACTAGACTTTAAACACAATTTATAAGACTCGATTGAGGACACTTAACAAACCCAAATGGACTTATGACTAATGAATAAAATATTGTCCAAAAAACTACTAAACATAACCTAAATACATAAATGTCTCTATGAATTATCTAAATGAAAATTACAATAACTAAAGACATCTAACCAATGAATGAAAAATTGCGAGCTCCTTGAAATCAGCGTATCATTGGAATACTTCTCCAAATGTCTTCACTGAAAATGCTCTCATTTGTACAACATAACATCGATGTAGAGATTTTGGGCACGTTGACAACATGGGCACTGGAGACCGGTTGAATTCATACGTGGATATTTGCATGACACAAAATACATAAGGTAATTCTTATTGCATGCCAATTAATTCCACACCTTAGTTAATAATAGAATTTTGTTCTCCTGCAACCAAGATGATCGTGTAGGAAATCCAATGTGAAACAAGAAGACTTACGAGTGACCTGTGTCAAATGCAAGGTAGATGGATTGACCACCAGCATTGGAGATGTGGTGATCGAGCTATTTGTGTCGGATCACTATGATGTCATCGCTTCCCACCACATTGACTCACCACGCATTATACAGATGGACAACTACATAGAAACAACCACAAATATCTAATCGAATACCAAGAATTCAATTTCCAATATCAATTTAATCTATTTTTAGGCATGCATGAAATAGATCATGTATACAGAGATCAGGGAAAATTAATTGAGACATGAATGACTACGAGTTGGCTTCAAAAAGTAGTGACGACACATGGATGAATTTTTAGAATGTAAATTTCGAAAAGATCTTCCAAAAATTAAGACACATGCTAAGATGTGAGGAGATCAGATAGACATGGTGCTAAGGAGAATTGATGAGAATTCTAATTCAACATAGAGATATGTACTTGAAATATACAAGTTTGAATGCTTCCAAAAAAAAAATTTATTCTCTTCCTTATGTCGATGTTACTTTAATGCAAAAGATGAATCCAAAAATAACGACGACAAGATTTAAATCTTCAGACCTGTAAACCCTCAAAGATCTCATAGAATCTCATGGTGACTCAACCTGCTCTATTCATCTTTGATAGGAAGATTAGAAATTGCTTTGATACCACCGTTAAAAAACTTCACAATAAAACATGAAATAAACACGAATAATAATAATATAGAAACTAAAATTCATTCAAGATAGATTTACATAGATGGAGAATACATTTTATAGTGTTTGATCTCCTACAAAGGTGGATTCAAAATTCATCTTCAATCCCTCATATCTCTCTCCATGAACCTCTTAGATTTATCCCTAGGATATCCCTCTCATCCCTTTATTATCTCTCACACCAAAATAACTATGTGAGTTGTTCTCACAACTCACCCAAATACTAATACTAACTATTACAACTATATTATTAATATGAGTTCTATAAACTCATTATTAGTAATATTACAATTTATTAATAATGTCACAATATATTTGTAACAACTAAAATAGGATATAATTGGTTAGATTAGGAAATTACAAAAGTAGTAGAAAAAATGAAATAATTCCAAGACATATTTCCCAAGGACTTCAAGGAGTTACGTGGCATAAAGGAAGAAGTAGGAAAAATGAAAATTCAAATTAAGTAAGGATTTAAACCACTAAAGAAAAGACCATAGAGATTAAATCCAAATCTCAAGGTGAAAGTAAAATTAGAATTGGATAAAATTTTGGATGCATGGATCATTAAACCAGTTGAAGATTCATAATGGATTATCCCAATGGTGATCCAAAATAAAAATACATGAGAGATCCGTATATGTGTGGATTACTGAGAGTTGAACAAAGCTTGTGTACATGATCCATTTCCAACTCCTTTTACAAAAGAAGTGTTAGAAAATGTGGCTAGAAGAGAGGTGTATTCATTTACTGATGGGTTCTCTGGATATCACCAAGTTAGAATTGCTCCTGAGGATCAGCCTAAGACTACTTTTACCACCAAATGGGGGTCATTCATGTATATGTTATGCCCTTTGGGCTAAAAACTGCACCAACAGTATTCAATAGGATTATGATAAATGATTTTAAAGAATTCATTCATGATTTCTTAGAAGTATACCTTGATGACTGGACAATATATGGATTACTGAAAAATCATATACAAGCATTAAGACTGATGTTTCAAAAATGTAGAGTGTTGTAGATATCATTGAATTTGAAAAAATGTATCTTCTTGACCCCATTCGGCATGCTTCTAGGACATATAATATGTAGATAGGGATTGTTGATTGATCCAGTGAGGAATTTAGTGGTTGTTAATCTTCCACCCCCTAAAACTAATAATGATTTGAGAACAATTATGGGCTACACCGGGTATCATTAGAAGTTCATAAGAAATTATGTAGAAATAAGTGCACCATTGGAAGAATTATTGAAGAAGAGGATAAACAAACAAATAACATGGTCAAAAGAATGTGTTGATGCCTTTGAAATCTTGAAGGATAAAATTATGCATGCACCTATCCTGATTTTTCTATATTGGAAGGTTCTTTTTCACATTCATGTAGATGCATCAAGAATTACAATTGGAGTAGTACTAGCATAACCAAGAGATAAGATGGATCACCCAGTGGATTTTGCAAGTAGAAAACTGGCCAAAGCTGAAAGGAACTATTCTACAATAGAGAGAGAAGCACTAAGCATGGTGTATTCTTTACAAAAATACCACCAATATTTTTTGGCTACTTATTTTGTGTTCTATACAGACCATGAAACATTGAAGTATTTATTGAACAAACCAGTTTTGCAAGGGAGAATCTGTAGGTGGTTAATGTTATTTCAAGAATTTGATTTTACTGTGGTTGTTAAGCCAGAAAGTTAAACAATGGGCCAGATTACTTATCTATAATAGAAAATAGAGAGGATAAAGGACCAATAGATGATGATTTCCTCGGTGCTCACCTATTTAGAGTTGAAGAAATTCCAAAAGAATTAGATGAAATAGCCCAGTTACTTGTCACATGAGATTTTTCAAATGACTACACCAAACAACATAAAATAAGTCTGATTAAGTAGAGCATTCCCATTCACCTTGATTCAAAGTCAGCTATAATAGAAATGTCATGATGATGTTTTGAGAAGAGTAGCATTAAAACATGAAAGAAATAACATTTTGGTAGAGGCTCATGAAGGAGTAGCAAGAGGCCATAATGGAAGATATCGATAACAATAAGAAAGCTATTAATGGTTGGGTTATGGTGGTCAACATTATTTAAAGATACCCACACACATGTCGATCATGTGATATATGTCAAAGGATAGGAAAAATAAATTCCCATGATGAAATTCCTCTCAAACTAGTGTTAGCATTGGCTCCATTTGAAAAATGGGCTATAGAATTTATTGGACCAATCAAGCTAGCCATGAAAAATTCACAAACCAAGTTCATCATCATAAGAAATTAATATTTGACAAGATGGGTGGAGGAGGTTCCCACTAAATATTGTACTACAAAGAATGCAACAAGGTTTCTATATGAGAACATTATTACATGCTTTTGTTATCCTTGAAGCATTACCAGGTGATCAAAGCAAACACTTTATCAATACCACTATCAAGGAGTCATTAGTCGTTTATGATCAACCACAATATAAGTACACCATACCTTCCTAAGGAAAATGAAACACTCAAATAATTTAACAAAGTTTTAGAGAAATTCCTCACAAAGATATGTTTTAACGCAAAAGGAAAACTGGGATTTAAAGATACTGAAAGCTCGGGATTTACCACTTACAAGAGACTAATTAGGTACTCTCCCTTTTAATTGGTGTATGGAATAGAAGCCACAATTCCTATAGAATTTGTGATTCCTATCTTGAGAGTAGTGGTAACATTTAGAATAAACGAAGATGCTTCACTTTATGAGAGGTTGATTGAGTTAGAAAAGATGGATGAGAAAAGATTCATAGCCGCGTATAACCAAACTCAAGAAAAAAGAAGAAAAAAAGCGTGGCATGACCACCACATAAAGAGAAAAGAATTTGATGTTGGGGATAAGGTGTTATTATATGATAGTAAGTGGAAACACCCTGGTAAACTCAAAGTAAGATGGTTGGGACCATACATTGTCAAAGAAATCCTACCTTTAAGAGCAATAAAAATGCAAACTCGCAACAAAAGGAACTACCAGGATATGTCAATGGAGCCAGACTAAAAAGATACAATACTTGAGAAAGAAGAAAAATATAAAATAAAATAAAAATAAAAATAAAAATAAAAATCATGTCCTATCTCGAAAACTTGCGATCCGGTGGATAGGACAAGGGGTAGGATGAAAACCCGCAAGGGCATCCTTACTCTATTAAATATAGGAAATAAGAAAAACAAAGGGAAGGGAGAGCCACGAGAGGAATAAAAACCACGAGAAAAGGAAGGAGAAGGATAAGCCGTGGAGGAAGAGACCATGTAATGACGCAAAGAAAAAGACAATGTATAAGGAAAGCCACAAAATGAAGGAATCATGAAACAAACCATGTAAGAAAGAAAGGATAAGTCAGAAATGAAGAGATGCGAAAAAAAACCATGGAAGGAAGAAAAGAGAAAACCATGGAACAAAGGGTCAAGGAAAAAATCCACAAAACAAAGAAAGAAAAGAGAAAAGCCACATAAAAAAGGAATGGGAAAGAGAAGCCAATGATGAAGGAACAAAACCACATAATAAAGGAATAACCGCGACACAAAGGAAGGGCCACGAGAACATGAAAAATATGCGAATGGAAAATGAAAGCCATGCAGACAAAAAGAAATTTATCTTACTAAAAGTGTAATAAATGCAGAGAGGTGTGAGGAGGAAGTTTATAAAAAAACATTAATTGAAAATAAACTAAGGAAAAAAGGAGAAATAAAGCGATCCACTAGCAGAAGTATAAATAAGAGAACTAGGGAAAACTAGGGTAAATTGAGAAGAAAGTATGGATATTCTAAATAAGATCACACAGTGGAGCTCCCAAAACTAAAATTCATCAAACACTCCATGAAAGAAAAATAACATGATCCCTAAGGAGTATTTTCACATATCACTTTCAAAGTTTCCCATACGCACGACTTACAAAATTACATTCAGTCTCTGGTCACCAAATATGACCACACATTTCTCGAGGTAGATAGAGAATTACTCTTAGAAGAAGACCCTAATACAAAGGTGCTAGTATACAAAAAGACTAAAAAAGTGATCAGTGAGTTTAAAATCGATGCATGGAGTTGCATTCCTTATTTTCTCGAGGGAAGATTATGTAATTAAGGTTCTTCCGAGTAGACTACATAAACAAATGTTGTATTTGGATCAACCATACCCTATTGATAAAAAAATTATAGCTAGGGTTATAGGATTATGGGCACAAGGAAGATCATCAATTACAACGAAGAAGACGAGATTGAAAGACACAACACTAGTGATGGGAGTAATGAAGTCAAATTGTGGGGTACACATTAAAAATATTGCCAATCATGCACTTAGGTATGCCACTAAGGCCATGTGCTTAAAGATTTATCACATCAATAGAGAACATGGCACCCATAAACTTAGCGCACAATCAGCCCTAGATATGGTGAATTTGCATTCGAATATAACCTCGCTGAATTATTGGCCTCCGAATTTCATGAAAACATAAGGAAGATAAAAGAAGGAAAGTACACATTTTGTTATGGATCAATATTAATATGTTTATCTATGTACTTCACAAAAACCCTACCCAACAAAGTGGAATTGGTGGAATGGAGGTCAGATACACCGGTGGCTGAGAAAATTTGGGAACACATGAATAATTTAGATGCAGTCACCCAAATTACTTCATTATTGGGTTGGGTAAAAATAATAAATCGATAATTGGAAATAGGGCATGGGTTTCAGAGCAAGTAGTAACACACTATGAGAAAGAAGTATAATTCATTGTTGACATTGATTATACCTTATTTGGACCACAAATCCATGCACATAACACATACCTCCATTACCATATGAGGTTTTTGATAAAATAGTAGCTGCATCAGTTGAAGCAACTAGAAATATACACGTGGATCCCAAGAAACCAAAATCGCATAATTTTGATGATGTCATTGAGGAAAAATTTGAAAAGTATAGGAAAAAATACCCAACTCAATATGGAAAACTTGAATCAAGCACAACAAACCCCAAAACATACAAAAGGACAAAAGGCACAACTACGTTAGCACCTACCACCAAATGACGAGAAAGCATTGGCGAGAAAAGGGGAAGTTAAAACAAGTCGTGACTAACATAGAATAAGAAGAGGCAACATCTGAGGAGATAGAAGAAATTTTTGAGTTAGAGGAAGAAGAGACTCCATATACTCCATCACCAATACATCCATAGGAGCACTCAAAACCTCAATTTTTAGAAGAAGCAGAACCATTGGAGGAGCCAACACTCACTAAACAAGCATATGGCTATTATAAAAAATGGTTAGCTCCCAATTGAATCTCCCAGTGTTGCAAAAGAATATGAAGTCGATGACAGAGGAGAAAACAATGGTCATAGCAGAAGCTACATGGTATTACTTTGATAAATGTGTCTTATTACTTGAGGATATAGCCCATTCGCTTACACCAACGTTAGCATAAGAAGTACAAGAGCAAATAGAGATAGAACAAACACACCACCTTGAAAACCTCCAACAAGAAAGAGCCACACTACAACAAAAGAAACTTAAAACTAAAGGGGAGCTGCATAGAATAAAAGATATGGAGAAATTGATAGGGTTGTTGATTAAACATAAGAAGAAGAGAGAAGAAGAGAAGAAACCTCTAGTCTCTCAAGCACAAGATGAAAATAAGACCTCTGCAGAGAGGATAAGAAAAGAAGAAGAATCACAAAAGAAAGCTGGAGGTAGCCCAACAAAAGAAAATGAAAATACAAAAATAAAAAGAACAAGAAGAAAAACAAAATGAAATTGAAGAAACTAAAAATCTAGGCTGAGGAAGCAAGAAAGAAAAAAGAGTTAGAGGATGCAAAGAAACTAAAGGAAGAAGCAGAGAAGAAAAAGAAAAAACAAGAGTAATAAGACAAACAAAAGAATAGAGAAGAAGAAAGAAAAATGAAAGAAAAACATGAGAAAGAGGACATGAGAAGAAGAAAGAGGAAACATATAAGAAGGAAAAAGAAGAGAAAGACATGAAGGAAAAAGAAGAAAAGTTACGGAAGGAAGAATAAGAAAATTTAAGGAAGCAAAAAGATGAGAAGGAAAAGAAAGAAAAAGAAGTAGCGAGAACAAAAAGAAGGAGGAGAGGGAAAAGAAGGAAAAATAAGAAGAAGAACAAAAGATGAATAATGAAAATGAGAAGAAGGAGAAGGAGGAAAAAGAAAGGAAAGAAACATAAAGGAAGGAAGAGCAGAAAAGAAAGAAAAATACAATAAAGAACAAGAAGAAAAGGAGAAAAAAGAAAAGATGAGAAAGAAAGCAAAGTAGAACAAGAGAAGAAAGAAAAAAGGCACAAGAAAATAAGACGAGTGAAGAGTGGAAATAACAAGAAAAATAACGAAACAATCGTACCATCAGGACCATCCATAGAAATATCTACAAGCATGGTACCTACATAAGCTCATAGAGATGCCTTAGCAAAAATCAAGTTAGCACTACAATAAAGAAATAAAGACCAATCCATACAACAGAAGAAGGGGTAGTAGAACAAACCACATAAAGCTTCAAGTTACACTAAGATAAAATCTCCCCATTGTAGAAATCAAATTGTGGTCAAATCTTGGGACAAAATGCTAAACAAGATTGGATGAAAAGGTACGTAGAATTAGAAGAATCCATGTAGAAGATTCTATCATCCATCACAATAGATAAACCATACATCACCACTAATCCAAATCTACAAGTGGAAGTGGCTACAGAGAAAGCGGTAAGTGAAATTTTAAAAGAAGGAAAAATCAATCTTGAAACATAAAAGAATAAAATATAAGAAAGTGTTGTGGAAGAGTATAAACAACAAATCATCAAGCCACAACAGTTAGAGAATCATAAAAGAAGGAAAGAACTACAAACTGCGGTGTAACCAAATTAGAAATATAGTTAACAAATGTCGTGGCCTATTATACATACACAATAGGATGGCCTCATGAGACTCAACAAGAGAAAGAAAATCTTGATAAATTGGAACAAAAATACATATTCAATCCATAACATATGATATTAGTATAGATAAATATGGAGCTCAAAGAACAAATCTTGCTTTGAACTCATGGAGACATATCAAACAAAGAAAAGGACGCGAGAATGAAATGCAAGAATGAACACTATGATGGAAAAATAAATAATTAGAATGCAACAAGAGCTCACAATCACCCAAAATGGATGGATTCAAGAATAAGCAAAACCAACACCATCCGACATCATTCAATGGATCTAGGAGAACTCACAACCGTAAGAGTGGAAAAACAGGTAGATGCACATATTGAGTCGTGGTACAATTTTGAGAAGTAAATTACACCTCAAATTACTAAGTACGTCCCCTTAGCTACACCATAAGGAAGACTAAGAGGAAGGGCTTCCCACACACCCGGTTAGGCAAGTCGAGCGAAGGAACTTTTACTTATGCCCAGGATGACTAAGTTCCTCGGTGGTTGATGCCTTTACCCTCCCAAGTTGGCGTCCCTTAAATCCATTCGAGTGAGGGAACCTTTCCTTATGCCAGCCATCTAATTTCTAGTGGTTGATGCCTACATAGTAATTTTTATAGAAAGTTTTGGAGAAAAGAACATGGTTCTTCATTAGTTGTTGTCTTGAGGACAAGACAAGGTTTAAGTTTGGAGATGATGTTGACAGGTTTCTTCATCAAAAATTTGGATAAGCCACAGAGTTAAGGAGAGAGCTGCCAAATATTGGAACAAGCTGCAGGTAATAGGAGGAAAGTGATAGGGTAGTAATAAAGCCATGATATATTGGAAAAGCCACGAAATACTAAAGAAAGCTGCGATACGAAAAGAAGCCGCGAGATACTATAGGAAGCCGAAAAGAGCCGTAGAATGAAGACAAACCAAAAATGTATGAAAGAGAATCTGAAAGAGGTGCAAATCAAAAGAAGTGACTCTTAAATATTTTCATTTTGTATATTTATTGTAATTAATTGTTTGTATAGAGGTGTGCCACAAGATAAATGTATGTGAGCATCACCAGATTTAGATGCGAGAATAGAGAGATTTTGTGCATGAGAATGAGACTAATGTAATGAATATTTAAATATGAATGAGAATTTATGTTTTGGAGTAAAGTATGTCATGATATTTTACACTTTTTCTGTTCACATGTTAGAATAGTTTACTTTTCCAGCATACATCCTTATTAAGAGAAAAAACTTCTTGAGTCCCACACCATCGGGGCTCGAGGTAAATAATAAAAATATTTTGTTTCTACTTTATGATTTTCCAAACTAATTAGTGGTACCAATTACACCTAGAACTAGGGTTACTGTACTAAAATAAAAAATCTAGCCTTTTACTAAACAAAACATTCAAATGAAACTGAAATAGAAAAAATACACCATAGCTAAATAGAGAATTCAAACTGAACATGAAATTGAAAATGTACTCTATTTCTAACTAAATTTCTAACTAAAATTTCCAATAAATATGAACCTAGGTTGTAAAGTAAAATTTTAGATCTAAATATTACTATGTTGAAATTCCAAATAAACCCAATGAATTCACTAATTTAGAGTGTTGTTTTTGTAGACTTTGATGTACTTATCATGTTCATAAATATTGAACAAGACCTACATTTTAGGCAAATACCTTCAAAGAATTACACCATTCCCATATCAACACCATCCCATATCTAAAGTACATAAAGATTAACTTCCTAGGATAATTTCTTACTGGTGCATCATGGAAACAAATGGATAAAAAGATTTATATTGCAAAAATTAAAAAATCATAGGTGTTTATGATACATTATGAGGTACGTGGAAGTTAAAATCTGCAAATAGTGTTGTCTTATGACTTGAGTATTGGGGTAGTACCCATCACACCACAAATTAGGAAAAAATTATTACCTAATTTCCTATATTGATAATTCCTCAAGTTTTAAACTGTTATAATATAGTTCTACCTAGAGGAGATTTTAAAAATCCAAATATAAACCCTTAGTAGCCTACACATTTCACCAATTTTTGATCAACCAAGATCCCATGAAGGAAAAGGTGAGAACATAAAATTGGTTGATTATAGCTTGCCACTAGATTTAGATATAAATTACAAAAAAACACTAAAAACTACATTGCGAATAAATATCTCGCAAAAACACTCTGAAAGCTACATATTTGACTTGGACACATATAGAGAAATATTGAACTACATATTTGATCCAGTAAACTACATTCATCATGAGGTGAAGCTTCTATCACTTTTATACCCTATTAAAGTTTGTTGTATTATCTAGAATCAAAGTAAATATCCATAAAAAAACACACACATACATGTATATATAATAAATCAATGAAATCTTAAAGAAAAGACATAATACATATTTATCAAGGGTAGCATAACTACAACAATTTTTAAGGAAGATCTATTTTGAATTTTCTAGAATAAGAATAACTCTCTTCCAAAATTACTCTTCACAAACTAGCTCTATGATCTTGTAAAGAAAAAGAGTTTAGCGTTAGGTTTTGGAAGTAGTTTCTTGTAAAATAAGTCTTAGAAAATATTATGAATCGTGGAAATGAAACAAGTCAATAACTTGGTTGATACTCTTCTCTATTAATAAATGTGGATAAGTTTACACCAATAGGTGAATTATACACATGTATTAATTTAAAACAATATTACAAGTGCATCTTAAAATCATACAATAGTGCATGGAAATCAAATACACTAACACAAAGCTAAGACATAATACATATTTATCAAGGGTATCATAAGTACCACATTTTAAAAATAAGGTCTAGTTTGAATTGTTTAGAATAACAATAACTCTCTTCGAAAACTACTCTTCACACACTAGCTTTATGATCTTGTAAAGAAAACATAAGAGGCTAGTGTTAGGGTTTGGAGAGTAGTTTCTTGTAAAACAAGTCTTAGAAAAGACTATTAATAGTGAAAGTGAAATGAGTCAATAACTTAGCTGATACTCTTTTCTATTAATAAATGTGGATAAGTATGCACCAATAGGTGAATTATACACATTAATTTAAAAAAATATTACAAGTGCATCTTAAAATCATAAAATAGTGTATGGAAATCAAATACACTAACACAAAGCTAACAATATATGTATTATATTTTATAACAACATTCTTTGGAATTCCATGATCTTGGGTTTTATATTAGATTTCTAAGATAACTTTCAACAAGTTGACTATTTCATTAACATTTTATAAAATATATTCTCTAAGTTCGGCTAGGTCTTGGATTATTTCTTAGTCCTTTCAAGTAAATTATATTCATTTACTAATCTCATACTCAATAGTAATTTGTGAATCATTCATGAAAACATCAATAGGAAGGGAAGGTACAATTTCATGACTAACATGAGAGTAATCAAGTGTAACCATTTTATTTTTCATTCAAGACCCAATAGTAATTAAATTTGTTTCAAAAATATCAACTTGATTGGAATTTAACTTCACATTGCTTCTTGTTAGAGCCTTATAAGTATTCAATTTGGATTCCTTAAAACATATAATGTATGCTTGAAGAATACATAATCAAAATATAATACACAATATCTATGGCTGATTGATTGGAATAAAAAAACCTAGTTTATTCAATTCCATCACAAAGAGGAAAGAAATAATCCCTAGAAGACTAAAAATAATGTATTTGTTGATGCGTAATCAAAACACCCCTAAATTTTTGTAACTTGATAGATTGAAACTGTCAATGTGATTGCATAACATGGAGATTTTCCCAAAGTGTGGGAATTTATGATTGGGAAAGCTTTCGGATGAAGGCGGTTCCTATTCCTCTATTTTGATACACACACTCAAATTATAGAGGATATATCCTAAAATCTACTCTAACTTTCTAAGGAGACAAGGTTGAAAAGATTGCAAGAAATTAAACCTAATCTACGAAGATGATGCACCAAAAGGAATGCTTTGAATAACTTGCCTTGCATGGAAATGAAAGTGAAACAAGATTGAAGAGGATGAACATCAACACAAATCAATTTCTTATCACAAATTCATTCACCATTAAACACAAACTTTCAAAACATGTAACACAACCTAACATGCACAATTAACCAAAGTTGTAATGAGAGATCGAAAGATGCAATGAACACAAGAGAGGGTTAAAATTCATCCACAGACTTATATTATTGCTCCACAGATTTGATATAGTGCATTACAATGGCCAAGAGGAAAAAATTACATTTATAGTTTGAATGGGAGGTTTGAACTCCATAAGATTAGTTACAGACAAGAGAAGAAGGGAGGGTGTAAAGCAAGATTATCTAACCTTTTGAAATGAGCCCCTCTTTACAATATATAGGAAGAATGAGAGAAGGGAGGGAGAGGGATTCAAAATCTTGCTTCAACCACCCAAAAATGCATTAAAATCACCTGCAACAATGATGGATGCCACTACAAAACCCATGCCTCCATGTAATTTTCCTTGTTGGAGAAGAAAGGAATCCCATACCTCATCATTTGGGTAGGTGAGAAATATGGAAACACCCTCTAAAATAGTAGAATATATTTATTCATTTTTAAGTATTTAGTCTCACTAAAATTAATAAAACTAGTCATAATTGTGTAGAGGACACTGAGATATTTCCAAAAAGTCTAATTTTGTGCAAATACAAGCTCCCAGTCAAAAGTTATGGCCATCTAAAGATGGGGGTTCCATTTTGTAATAAATGCGAGTGGTTAGCTCTATTTTTTCGGACTCCAAACTTGCATCGCAACCTCCAAAATCCAAAATTTTGGACTTTCAGGATTTGGGAATTTGGAATTTTTGATTTCAGAGTTCAGGTTATTGTTCATCACTCAAGTCGACTTGAGAGTTTCGAAATGCCAAACCTCTAAAGTTCCAAATTCAGACTTTGGAGTTTAGACTCCAAAACCATGTCATGTGGCACTATTCATTACTTGAGCAAAAGTTACGTAATTCCAAAACTCCAAAGTCTGAAATTCAGAATTTAGGTTTTAGACCTTTGCCTTTTCAGGGATTTGAGTTCGGGATTTCGGGGTTTTGGGTTTTAGGATTTTAGGGTTTTGAGGTTTGGGATTTCAGGATTTTTCTTATCCATCTGGGTGCATGAAACCTCTGAAACTCTGAAACTCCAAATTCTGAAATTCAGACTTTGGGTTTCAAACCTTCAACTTTTAGGGATTCAAGTTTCAATATTTTAGACCTTCGACCCTCCTCCACATCACATTATTGATCTTGCTTGACCTGCTGAGACCTCCGAACCTCTGAAACTCAGAAGTCCAAAATTTAGACTTTGGAGTTTGGACTCCACCATCCCTAATCTATGATGCCATTGACCCCAAAAGGGGAGTTGATCCTGAAAACCCCGAGCCTTTAAGTTATTTTTGCCTTGCTTTTCCATTGAAAATCCAAACTATAAAACCTTCGAATTCCAAAATTCAAACTTTGGGGCCCCCATTTTTCACTTATCTCAACTCCAAGCTTCCTTCAATTTCTTGCCTCCAACATCATTTCCATTTTTGAGCCCACTGAACCTTTCGGAGGAATGAAGAAGATCTGGAGAGAATCTATGAGCATCAAAATGTTGCACTTAACCGCAAATGATGTAGCTTCAAGATCGAAGCAAGAAATCACCGATGAGAGAAAATGCGCATGCATTAAGGGAAAAATGGCTCAAATCCCATACATCATTCCATTCCAATGTATTTATCAAGATGAAAGAGTGTACATATATTAGTGGGGTGTGTAACTCCCCCACAAATGTAGTCGCCAAGAGGTGGGAGTTACATTCCCGAATAACCGGTCAAATGTAACTCTTATGACACTCTATGACACATGTAAGGCCATAATAACACCCTCGACACCTAAGCATGGTGAATCACCTATGTGGAGGAATCCCATGTACTTGAAATATATGCATGGTAAATATCCTACACCAACACCCCTGAATCATAGCTTAGGTGGACACATAGATGAAAACAAGGAGAAGTTAGGTCCCATCAACAAGCTTGATGAGGTACCCACGTACAAGAAAATCTCAAAAAGTGGAGTAAAAAGAGAAAAACCAGTGGGAAAAACTCCCCCCAAAAGAGAGACATGTCCACTCTCTAATCTAAGAAAGATTCCAAGGATGGGTCCCGCCACATACGAGCCCAGTAAAGGTACCCATGTACAAAGAGGTGATCTCTTGGAAAGAAGAAGAGAGAAGAAGAGGGAGATGAGCGGAATGCAGAAGATGCCATGGATGGATATGAACTCTCTGACTTTTAGGAGGTCTCCCAGGAAGAATGTCGATCACAAGATTCTCTACCTCTGGGTGAAGAAGATCCACCTGCACCGAACTATGTGCATGCCCTTAGGAAGGACAAAAATTACGTCTTTGGAAGTCTACCCACTCCGTGAAGGAAATCAAAGGTAGCATCATGAAGAACTCTGACTCTAGTCCACGAAAGTGTGATATAGGTCTAAGCAAGTGAGCGCCAAGGAACAGAAGGTAATTCCATGCATGTAGAACTATCAGAGTGAAGAAGGGGGACACCTGTAGAAAGGATTTCCAACAGATGTGAAGGAAACAAAACCTCCCACACAACAGAAAAGGGATCCACAAGCAAGGGTGGATCAATGAAGGTCTCTGGAAAAGTGGAAGTGGTAAGAGTCCCAGAAGGGGCACTCCCAACAAAGAAGATGCTGAAATCCTTTGAAATACCTGTAGATGGATGAGGAACCTGTAGTACATCATAAGTTTACTTTGTGAAAAGATGACTAAGGTCAAGTGATACTTGTCCCAATCGAGGGGCTCAAAAATAGAAGAGCGATGCCGATAGGTATGAGTCATCTAATGAAGATACGGGAGTGAAAGGAGCCTCACACACCGAAGATGGAAAAGAGGCGGGTGTGATCATTATATGATACTATATAGGAGAGCTGCTCAACATCGATGAGATGTGGGATGTGTCAACACTCCCTAGAATAGTGAGAGAAGGATGAGAAGAGTCCTCTGTAGTACTCTCAACATTAGAATTGGGTGCACAATCCTCGTCATCAGAAGTAGAACCAAGCGAGTTGGTGTTAGTGGGATTGTCATCACATAAAGAAATAGAATGACAACTAAATTGGCATAAAAAATAATGACAAAATTATGTGAAGGGTCTCCATAGAGGGACTGAAGAATGCTCTAGACACGGTGGGGTGGATTTGAGTCTACCACGTGAAACCAAAGAGATGTGGAGACATGTATCATCAAGTGACCAAAAATATGGTCACAAGTGTTAAGAAATTCCTCCAGATGACGATGATTAGTGGGTACAGGAACTATCCCAAGCAAGAAGTGTGAAAGACCCTTGTAGGCGAAGTAGCATTCCATAGAAGCATGTCATGCTGAATAGTTCTCTCTCCTAGTAAGAAGTGGTGGAGGCTGTAAAGTGATCCTACGACACTCAAGTCTGGAAAGAGCACCCTCCATGATGCAGAATCAAAAGTGCAAGGTGCACAAATGTAAGACGTCAGACTCAGCTGATAATGCATCTGTGTATATACAACACCCAAGAGTAATAATGACCCCCTGAATGTGGAACTTTATAAAGTAATGCATTTACAAAAATGACAATCCCATCATGTAATGTGTGAAAATCCATGTAACTTTGACTAAAGAAGTGCTCAAAACCAAGCAGTGAGTCAAAAGTTATAACAAGAAAATCATTCCTGCAACTGATGGGAAATGCCAATAAGCTTTGCAAAACTGATTAAAAAAGTGCCTGAAATGGGTGCAAAGGGTGTCGTGTGGGTACTTGTTGGAAATGACATCAAATTTTAGGCAGGTTTTATTTTTCTTGTAAGGGGGGATTAGCCTCCTGCCAACCCCGGATCTCACCCTCTGTCTTCAACACACGAATGAAAGACATTAAATACATGTAATATAGGTCCCAAAAAAAAATTACAATGCCAAACATGAATGTTTTAATTCTAAAACATCAAAAATTGGATTTTTTTTAACTACCAAACAAGTTCTTAAAGGGAATGGGCCCAAGATGAGTTGGTTCATAGTTGATCGAGCTAGTTCCAAGTGAAATGCCATGTGCCAGAGGTCATTGGAAGGTCTTAAACCAACATCAGAGTCTGAGTTCCACATTGGAGTTGAACAGGCTGAAAACAATCTCTCCACAATAAGTGCCATGTGTAGGGTGTAACCGTTCATTGTAGGATGCCAAGGTAGAGCTAAAGGATTGTCAAAAAATTGACTGTAGAGTTAAAACGGTAGATTTGTGTTGACGGAGATCTTAGAGACATTGTGTTAGGGTTGAGTTGGAGCGGTGGATCTTTGGGTTCGAGAGCCAAGCCAGTCCACGAGCCAATAAGAAACCATGAGCCATGCCAAGAGCTGCATGCAGGTGGAGGGAAGAAGAACCATGAACCAGGCACGAGCTGCAGCCAGAACTAACGTGTAATAGTTTAAGGAAGAGCTCTGTGAAAAAAAATTGTCCATGATAGAACTTTGTCAAATACATAGGTTGCAATCAAGCTTGATGAAGCATGAGTCCATCCAACAAATGCACACAAAGAAGGACCAATGAATCACTAGAAGGCAAGGTAAACCCAATGCATCCATGAGGAAACCAACACAGGAGGATGGCACAATCCGTTTACGGTGAAACATGGACTCCCACCCAAGACCAGCGCCAAAGCCAATAAGGCAATGTCAACTAGATTGGATGCCAAACAATGGCAATGTTTCAACCAATGCAAAAAAATGTGAACACAATAGAAGCAATGTTGAGTAACGCATGAGTGACCGAATGACCCAATACAGAGCTCGCAAGGATTGGATCTGAGCTATCAATAACCTGGTGCTTGATTAAACCACTACAAACTGAGTGTCAAGGTAGAAGCACAAGTCAAACAACAGTAACCGAGTGAGTGAAAGACAATAAAAGCCAAGAACTACGAATCGAGATGGCATGAGCCAATAGAACATGCAGTAGCCAAGTGCATGAGCCAATGGAACAAACAGAAGTTTGTAAATGAACACAACATGAGCTAGGACAGCAAGGGGAGATAGCACTCAAATGGTCGAAGACCCATTTAAATGACATCAACATAGGTAGTAAAGATGACCTACAACCTCAAAACCTACAAATTGAGACTGCATCAAGACACCAGAACCCATGAAAATATAAGTAGATTACATGCAAAGGAGATCTTTATAGGAAACTACGAGGTAGAGGGTAGTAAGCAACCGAGGTGAGCAACATGATTCGATCCCCGATCTACGATACCATGTCAAAGGAATGATGAATATCTGAAGGGAATATGTGAGCATCAAAATGTTTCACTTAACCGCAAAATGGCGTAGCTTCAATATCAAAGCAAGAAATCACCCATGAGAGTAATGTGCATGCATTAAGGGAAAAATGGCTCAAATCCCATACATCATTCCATTCCATTGTATTGCTCAAGATGAAAGGGTGTACATATAGTAGTGGGGTGTGTAACTCCCCCACAAATGTAGCTGTCAAGAGGTGGGAGTTACATTCCCGGAATAGCCGGTTAAATGTAACTCTTATGACTCTCTCGACACATGTAAGGCCATAATGACACCCTATGACACCTAAGCATGGTGAATCACCTATGTGGAGGAATCCATGTACTTAAAATATATGCATGGTAAATTTCCTACACCAACATAACACGACAATCGAGAATCGAAATGTGAGTTCCCATGGCTGAATGATCCCTCTAATTTCTCGGTGTGCAAGTTCACATTTGTTTAATTTTTCCGAGGGGAAAAATTGGATAACAATATCTTTTGCAAAATGGTAAAACTACGTTGGGTGCAATGAGAGGTAGATTTACAAGAATTAGAAATCCTATGTTGCATGTAAGATAATTTAGGTTCATGAACAAGGGAAACCCTTAGGTTAGGTGGAAGTAAAGTTAGGTTATCCGAAAGAGGAAATCCTAGGTTAGGTGTAAAAGTAACTTTAGGTTCACCACAAATATAAACCCTAGGTTAGGTGAAAGCTTTATCATCTACCATGTTCACTAAAATATAGACATGGTAAGTAATGGGTTTCCCTAATAATGTAATATAACTAACAACAACACATTTCAATTAGATACAACCTAATAATTAGTAAAACAAAACTAATCACATTATGTGTGTGTGTGTACATACATATATGTATGATGCATATATACATATATGTATATATGTATATATATACATACATATGTGTATATACATATCTATATAATGTATGTACATATGTATATGTATGAATGTATATACGAGATATGTGTATATGTTTATATATACATTCATGTGTATAAGCATCTAGATTGGGTAGATATATATGAACAACTAATATAATGTAGAATACGCAGCCACTATTCCATCCATAGTTCGGTAGTGGGCTGCCACGAGATCCAGAGTTGTGCATAGTCCCCATCCCTCTTTTCAATTTCCTAGGGCATATCTTTGGTTCCTTCTAATTCCCGCAATGATATGTCATATACAAAGAACCTTCATTCAGCAAGGGTGATAGTACATAATTTTGTTTGTAAGGGAAAACTTGATCCTCTTCCCTAAGATCCTAGATGAAGGGGGTGTTTCGAGGAATTCCAATGACCGGGAACCGAGCACTTCAAATCCCTTTTCTAGCACATTCATATGTATATTATACATACACACACACACACATATATACACTCATACATATACATATGTATATACATATACATATGTATATGTAGATACATATACATATATAGATATGTATATACATATATATGCACATCACAAATATATGCATCTCAATGAGACACAAATTATATATAGATATGAAAAATCACACCGGTTCCATCGACACTTTGTGAATTGGTCGCAGGGATCCATGGTCCTTTGTGCAAGTCATATCACATATGGAATCCCATAGAATTTAATTTCAAGAAACAAACAAATATATACATAGGGCATTGATCGACATGCATGATTGAATATTAGGCTGGTGTATATGAATCAAACTGATCGGCGGGCATCAAACATCCATTTATCCATCCAACGGGTGTATGTCGAACCACATCGAAATTCAACCAAACGATATCCCATAGACACATGTAGTGACCTATCATCGAATTATGAAAATCTTAGAAGAATCGGGCAGAATTGCACCCCTATCTATATATGGCCTCAATATAGATTATACGTATATGTGTATATATGTATATATATATATCTTTATATATGTATATATACATATATTTATACACACACACACACACACATATAGATATACATATATGTATATATACATATATGTATATATATATATATATATATATATATATATATATATATATATATGTATATGTATATATATGTATATGTATATATATGTATATGTATATATATATATGTGTATATACATACACACACACACACACACACATTTATATGTATACATAGATATATATGTACACACATGCATGCACCCACACACACACACAAGAAATTTATGGAGTATATACTAATTATAAATAATTGAAATGCCAAGGATAATTAAGGTATTAGAGTGATATACATTTACTCAAAATTTCATAGATAATTAAAAAAATAAACACTTTAAAGGTGTAGAAAGAAGTGAGAAGTTTAATTAAAAAATAGTGATACATGAAACTCCAACCTAGACCCTAGCACTCTATTATTAGAACAATTAGAATTTTAGGAGTATGTTTATGAAAACTATATGATATGTGTGTGTGTGTGTGTGTGTGTGTGTGTGTGTGTGTGTGTGTGTGTGTGTGTGTATATATACACACACACACACACACACACACACACACACATTTATATGTATACATAGATATATATATGTACACACGTGCATGCACCCACACACACACACACAAGAAATTTATGGAGTATATACTAATTATAAATAATTGAAATGCCAAGGATAATTAAGGTATTAGAGTGATATACATTTACTCAAAATTTCATAGATAATTAAAAAAAAATAAACACTTTAAAGAAGGTGTAGAAAGAAGTGAGAAGTTTAATTAAAAAATAGTGATACATGAAACTCCAACCTAGACCCTAGTACTCTATTATTAGAACAATTAGAATTTTAGGAGTATGTTTATGAAAACTATATGATATTGGGAAAGTGATGTTAGGACCCATATTTTTTTATCCTCTTCTCCAAATACCCTTCTCAATCTTCTACAATTTTTGTAAGTCACTAAGAAAAAATAATCATTTCTTAAAACCCTAACAATCCTATAATAACTTGTAAAATTATTAAAAAATGGAGGAGTTAATAAGGTCATGTGCTATCCATATATCATTATTAGGTCTCCAGGATTTTGAATAGTTTAGAAAACAACACACCAAGTATAGCAGTTTCAATATGAAGTACAATGTAATGTAATGTAATGAAATGAAAGTATCACACGACATATCTTTTCAATACTTAAATTAGTGTAGCCAATAAATTCTACATATTCTTCAAGGTGCATGCATGCATATTTTTCTTTGTGCATGTGGATTCTATTTTAGTAAATAAATTTATTTCTCCATATGATTTACTATCTCTCTTATTATCCTCAATGCACTAGTATAATTATTTGTTTATAGAATTCTTGAAATCAAATTAAGACCTTATTGGCATGCAAAATGACACATAATCAGCGAGAAAAGTCAACAAAGAAGGAGAAGAAACTATGAGGGCTTGAAAAATATTATGAAACCACCAAAAAGGTGACTCAACATCAACATAGTTTCTACTTGACACAATTATGGTAACCTTGATATACTTAAAAGGGGTTAAAATAGACCACAAAAGTTTTGGTAAAATATAATAATCTAGTTCATATAGTCAAGAATTATAATGTTGTAATTTCATAAAAACCCATAATATTATGAATGAATGTAGAGATAGAAGATAAGGGAGGATAGAGTAAATAATAGGATTATGAAAAAAATAAGAGAAGAATCGATTCAACAAGACAAATATTGAGTTGAAAGTGTTGAAAATCAAACATAACATAAGGGAACATGTTATAAGTGGAAACATATAACCAACATGCATGAATAAAAACTGAATCTCAACCAATAATCAATAAACATATAAATATACTACTGTTAGAAATTAAGTAATCTTTTAGGAAATTTAAGTGTCCACATTAAGAAGGATGGATGCCAAACAAACCCTTTATTTTAACTTATAGACAAGCGAAAGGAACGATAAGAATATGTTTATAAGGCACGATCTTAGATGATAATAACACACCACATTAGATTTGCAAAACAAAAGAGCTAAAATACCATATATGGAAATCCATCATAATCCATAATACTCAATACATTACAATACAATGAATTGAATTACTCAATAAGAAAGATGTACATATAGGAGGAGGGAAGTGCAACTACTACCTAAATCAGTGGTGAAGAACTCCCACTAACTGATACTGGGAGTTAAGTTAACTCCAAACTTGACTAGTAAGCTAACTCCACATAACCGATAATCTAACTCAACACAACTAGTAAGCTAACTCCACTTAACTAGTACACCTAAGAAAGATAACCCAACAAGTGTAGGGCTAACACAAGTGTAATAATTATCCTAATAAATAAATAAAAGGATAAATAATAACCTACACTAAAACCATCCCATAAGCATAGCTTATGTGGGTGAAAAAGAAGGCGAGTCCCAAAAACAAGGCCTGATGAGGTACCCACGTACAATAACTGAGAAAATTAGACACCGCAAGGTACCCAAAACCAGTAATAACAAAGTAGAGAGAAAATCCCACTACAAGATATCCTCAGAAGATCAGCTCCAAAAACTCATACAATGTTGAAGAAGTGTGGTGCGCATTGTGGTTTGAATCCACTGCTTGATCATAGAGCTCAAAAATAACTGACACTGGGCTTCACCAAAATAGCTCCATGCAAGGAGACTGTCAATGGAGTGATGTCAAAAATGTAAAAAAATACCAAACATAATTTGATCAACTACTAAAAATAGGTGTGCCACGATCCAAGAATAAACAAGGCAACAAGGCAAGGACATGAGATCCAAATAAATAAGAGTTCCAAGATCTAAGAAAATCCAATGTAACAAGGCAAGTACATGAAACCTAAAGAAGAAGTATCAACTTGTAACAAGGCAAAGTCATGAAACCCAAAGAATCAAAGTATCAATACCACACCCTCCATACCTGCTGAATGGGTAGAGTGACACCACAGATCTGTATGAGTTGCCAAAATGAACTAATCAAACATTGAAAAACTAACACCGGGCTTCACCAGAATAGATCCCCCACAAGAGAGACTGTTTACATGCCAAAAAAGTGTCAAAAATATTGATCCAAAATATCCCAACAAACAAGAGAGATATAAATGTATATACCCATAGATATAAGAATGTAACACCAAAAAAATTTAAGACATCGGAGTCAACCGAAATTGCATCCATAAGTGATTACAACACCCTCCCAAATTTGACACTTTATAATTGAGTGCATGCTAATATTACAATGAGTAACAATAATTTTTGCATTTGAAATATGTGTATAAAAAGTCACCAATGTGTAGATCTCGAAAAAAATACACAATTTCAAAAAAAAATCACTTGAATCCGAGCTACGGATCAAAAGTTATGAGATCTAGAAGTTTTTGCTATTAAAATAATATTTTAATGTCGATGTTTTTTTAAAGGTAAACGTGACACCCAAATGTCCAAAGGATAAATGAGTACATCCACTTGAAACAAGCTTGCGATCAAAGGATAAAATCCTACACCCAAAACCTAAATGTCCAGAGGGTAAATCATTGCATTCGGAGGGTACACATCAATATCCAATGGATAAAAGAATGCACCCAAAGGGTACAGATCTACGTCCAGTGGATAAAAGAATGCATCCAAAACAGAAATATCCATAGGGTAAAAGAATGCATCTAGAAGGTACACACTTATATCTAATGGATAAAAGAATGCACCCAAAGGGTACAAATATACGTCTAGTGGATAAAAGACTGCATCCAAAACAGAAATATCTAGAGGGTAAAATAATGCATCTGGAAGGTACACACTTATATCCAATGGATAAAAGAATGCACCCAGAGGGTAAAAATATCTATTAAGTGGATAAAAGACTACATCCAAAATAGAAATATCCATAGGGTAAAAGAATGCATCTGGAAGGTACACACTTATATCCAATGAATAAAAGAATGCACTCAAAGGGTACAAATCTACATCCATATTTGATTGTCTCAAAACATGGTCAAGTTTACAATCGATTCTATGGTTTTGGAACCTTTAAAATCTAATGACGCACTTCGTTTTGCATAAAAATGCATGTTGCAGAAAAGTTATAACAAATTTTGAATACATGAAAAAATAAACTCTTGCTTGCAAAAAAAACAAAATTACAAATGGATGTCTACATCATCTATAGCTCTGATACCATGAAAGGAATGATAAGAAGACTGTTCCAAGCTGCGAAATTAGATGATAATAGCACACCAAATTAGATTTGCAAAACAAAAGAGCTATTTAATACCATATATGGAAATCCATCATAATCAATAATGCTCAATAAATTACAATACAATGACTTGAATTACTCAATAATAAATATGTACATATAGGATGAGGGAATTACAACTACTACCTAAATCAATGGTGAAGAACTCCCACTAACTGATACTGGTAGTTAAGTTAACTCCAAAAGACTAGTAAGCTAATTCCATTTAACTGAGAATCTAACTCAACACAACTAGTAAGCTAACTCCACATAACTAGTACACCTAAGCAAGCTAACCCAATAAGCGTAGGGCTAACACAAGTGTAAGAATTATCCTAATAAATAAATAAAAGGATAAATAATAACCTACACTAACAACAAGTATTTTTTAATGAGCGATAAACAATCCAATGCTTACGAGACTTTTTACACACATTAGTATCAATTTCACAAATAATGGACCTTATTTTGATTTGTGCCAAGATTTGAGGGTATCACTTTGGCTAGATTCATGCGGGACTCGGACTGACCTCATATATTTTTATATCTCTTGGACTTGATATACCTTAGTGGATGGTTATACAACTTCACTTAACCATCATCCTCACCAATTGAAATACAACCCTTTAGTTATAGGAAAGCTTTGAAATTTTATTATTATTTTTAATTACATTGGAGGCATCCATCTTTGAGGATCTCTTTGTAGTAAAGAATCCATATCCCGATAGGCATGTTTTTAGTGTGGTTTCATTGATATTTTTTCTCGGCAACTTTAGTCACATTTTTCAGGCTTTTTCCTAAATCCAATCTTAACCACCACCACTTTGAAAGAAGAAGACTGACATTTGATACTTCAATATTTATTAAAATGTTCGGAACTTCTAGAAACTTATGGATTAAAATATGACCGATAACCATAATAGGGAAACATTTTTAGTGTTGTGCTATAGTGTTGGACCCTTGTAGCTCATCAACCCTATTGACAAGCACATAATATGAGTTCTTTTGCATATCATATTCATATAACAAGATATATAGAATAACACATATTGTGGAATCAAACTCTTGGAAAAGGAAGAAAATTATTAGATTTTTTACTTATGAATGGAAGAATGTTTCTTGATGGAAAAGCTATTACATTTATAGTTGTTAGGCCTCCTTAATTACATGAAAAAACTCGTGAATAACCAAATATTATTTTAGAATCTATAAAAACCCCATATGAGAATGAAAAGTAGTTAATGTACTCACCATTGGATGGAATATGCCCTTTGTCAAGGAGGTGGAGGGAACTAGATAAAATTATTTTGTATAATTAAATATACATTTTTTTAGAAGCTATACAAACCCCATATGAGAATGAAAAGTAATTATTGTACTCACCATTGAATGGAATATGCCCTCTGTCAAGGAGGCAACAAGAACTAGATACAATTATTTTGTATAGTTAAATATACATTTTTTAGAATCTATACAAATCCTAGTATGAGAATGAAAAGTAATTATTGTACTCACCATTGAATGGAATATGCCCCTTGTCAAGGTGGCGGCGGGAACTAGATAAAATTATTTTGTACAATTAAATATACATTTTTAAAGAATCTATACAAAACCCATATGAGAATGAAAAGTAATTATTGTACTCACCATTGATTGGAATATGCCCTTTGTCAAAGAGGTGGTGGGAACTAGATAAAATTATTTTGTACAATTAAATATACATTTTTTTGTTTTTTTTACAATTTAAACTGATCGGTCAACTCCACGATATCCACTATTTTTTTGTTTTTAATTTAAAATTAGTTACAAACGGTATAAAATATTAACTACGACAATAATAATTATGATTTTTTAAAATTATTTGAATATAAATATGTTTTTCTAATACTATTTGCATAAAAAACCATATATAACTTTTATTTTATATATATACCTGTATATGTATTAGAAACAAATATAATGAATTGTAAGGATCATTTCAACAATAGTAAATTCTTAATATTATAATATTGTTTTGTATTTCATCGAAATTGGTGGGGATTCATTTCACTTTTTAATGTAAATATAAAAAATGGTTTTGTTGAAAAGGCTTTCAAAATTTTCAAGAAAAACATATTTAGAAGGTATAAAGTTGGCTTTCAACCCATGCTAAGATGGTAGCATTACAATGAGTATGGACATTCATCAAAACACAATAAAAATGTATTTTTTTGTCAAATGTTATAGTTGTTAATGATTTTCTAACCTTTCATAGTGAATCTTCCTAACATGCTATTAATAGGGGTATCACTCGCCTACATCCTTGTAGGGAGAAAAACCAATATGAAAAACAAATATTTTTTCTTCATAACACAAGGTTATGGAGGAGCATACATGGGAAAGGGAAATTTAGAAAGGACTTGGGCATCCTCTCAAAACATTTTTGTTGTTTGACCAAATGCAACCAAGTTTCAACATGTGACTGATTCGTGTTTGCTAGCACATTCTAACTTGTGATAAATTAGGAGATTTGAAAGTAGGGAAAAACATATACCAAAGTATGACTGATCTAATGGAACATGAGTTTTGGAAATGTTACATTTGTTTGTGCTTTGGTAAATATATATGCAAAATATGAAATCTTGCATTCACATGTGAACAATTTGACTAAATGGTTAAAATAATTATAGCCTCATAGATCGTATTAATAGTAGTATATGCAAAAATGGGTTTACTTGAAAAGTCCTTGAAACCTTTCCAACACATACATTTAGTATCTATAAATCCAGTCACCACAACCTTTATTAGCATCCTCCCAACTCATGTCAAAATGAAAAATTTAGAACAAGACATGGACATCCATTCCGATAAAATGTGGACATCCCTTCCAATTTTCATTTTTGAAGAGTGTCTCATATATGGTGCCATAGGCCATCTAAGCACTTATTTTCAGAAAATTAAATCCCGTGTCGAATCCAAAAATCTTTTGACAAAGGTTTATTTCATAACCTTATTTGACAATGACTAAAAATTATCCTAACGGCTCATCCTTCCCTACTTAGACTAGCATGTCACTGTCACATGTCTTCACATTTCACACCACTAAAAGAAAAAAATAATAAAGAACCATATGATAATTTTTACTCTCTCTCTCTCTCTCTCTCTCTCTCTCTCTCCCTTCCTTATTTCATCCCTCTCCAATAAAGCTACATTCTACCTTTTGTTCCAATTTCCTCCACCTACCACTTTAGCTTCTTCTATGAAGATTTAATAGTCCACCATGTTAGAAAAAGTGTTTAATTTTTCCCTAATATATTATTAGGAAAAGCAAACAATAATTTACTTTTTACATGCTTTTATTTTTAAACAGTTCAATTTTAGATTCCTAATTTTCGGAAAAGAAAAGAAAAGAAAGATTTGATTTTAAACATGCCTTGTTTTAGCATCGGTTTATGTTTAGGAATAATTATTTTTATGATAAAATACCTCTATATGAGAGGCACATGTAGTCATTGTTTGGAAGACACATAGATTGTTTTAAGCTGAAAATCTCACGAAAGATAAAGATATAATGTTGCACAAAAGTGTTGATTTGTTTTTGAGATACTTTGTTTTATTTGCATGATATTCATTATTTTATTTCTAGTGTTAGATTTTTATTTGTCTAATTTCTACAAATTGGTATCGGATCATTGTTTTTTTCAAAGCGGGTTTTAAATTGATAGACAACTATGGATTCTACATCACGGGTGCTTCTTTATCATGTCTGTAAACATCACAATTTATAAAAATAATTACAAGTGTTGGTCCTTAACCATGAAGGTGATATTAAAATCCCGGGGATGTGTGTGGAATTGTAGAGAATCGGTACACTGAGCCCGCAAAAACAACAACGTATAATGCACTCTCATAGATACAAAGAAAGATACTTTGAAGGAATTAAGAAAGAAATATGGAAAAAATCTTTTCTATATTCATCAAACCATGCATGAAAGAATATTTCCTAGAGTGGTAGAAAGAAATAAAGAAAATACCACTTGGGACATTCTCCAAGTTGCATATCAAGGTAAGGAGAAAGTAAAAAAACCCCAAACTACAATTACTTCAAGAGATTTCAAAAACATGTCAATGAAAGATTCAATTATGTAGAATCATTCTTTAATTTCGTAGTTGGTTTAGTCAATCAAATTAAATCCCATGGAGAAAATATTGAAGATAGAAGGATTATTGAAAAATTTATTAGAAGTTTGGGTTGTCTAAAATAACTCCTGGACTATTTTAGTAACTGAGGAGCATCTTCCTTTCGGACTTAGGAAAATTTGCATTGTTTGGTAAGCTTGTTATTTAGGAGTCTTTTTTAAGACTACCAAAATGGGTTTTTGGGTCCTTCATGCATCGAACATGCTTGAACCATTAATATATTCTATGTCACTCATTTTCGACCACCCTAAATCTTTGACTTTCTTTTGTTTTGGGTTTTCCAACATGTAAAACAGGGTCAAAGTTCCAAAATTCATGTCGTTTTTAGGATTATTTATCATCGAACATCGCAGTCCAAAACATGTCATGTGTTCCATTTTCTCTCCTTTCAAACTAGATGGTATCCTTCATTTCACATTTCAGTTTCTCTTACATCATAACATGTCAACCCAATTATATGTTAGTGTTATGTGCATCCAGATCCCAAACCCGATTTCCCATTGTGTTGGGTTTTTAGGGGTCAATGACATTAGCGCAAGTCAATGATGCCTCTTATCATTCAAACTCCAATTCTTGAAAAGCACATTCCTTTGTGTCGAATTTGCAAGATTCTCAACAAGTGTAGTTTCTTGATAGTGTTTTGGGTTCTCAAGGTGTAAATCATGGCAAAAGTTCGACGGTCTTGTTTTTGTGTTAGGTTTTGAGGGATGTTTGGCATAATCATGAATCCAACAAGAGGCTTAATCTAGCAACTCAAACACTCACATTTATTGAAGTATGATGCCCCAACTTCAGAAGGCCATAACTTTCACCTTGTTTTCATCACCCGCCTAATCCCCGCATACACACATTATTTTATCCAAACCTATCATTATAAACACTACCTAAAGTCATTCCTCTCACCCCATAAAATTAACTTTTTACCCCTTGTAAATCATATTTTACTCATCTAAACTTACCTTAACTCGCCTAAAACCATCTAACCATTTCTAAACCATCCCTAACCCATTTTATCCCAACCTCTCAACCTCCCCAACTCGTAAAACCTCTTCCCAACCATTTTACCTCATCCCCATACCCGAAAATCCATTAGGAAGTAGTTGGAACAACTTCTAAACATTTTCCCCATAATTCTCGAGATCGCCGGTGATTGTTACAAATTTCCAGCTTATTATAAATAGGAGTTTCAACTCAATTCTCTAGGATCTTCAAAAATTTTCTACGTCATTACATCCTTGTTTTTTGATCAAGTATAAAATTTCCATCATCTAAGAGATCTCCAAGCTAAACAACATCAAAGGCCTACAATCACATCTTTTTTTATAGCCTTTTCTCTAACCACCTTTTCAAGAAATCAACGAATAGTAATATCAACATAATTTTCCTTTGTATACTTTCCATAGCTCATCTAGGCTGCAAAGGTAAGTCCTTTTGATCCATTCTTGTCTTTTATATCTACAATAATTTTTATAAATCAATCATTTTAGTCTCTATTTTCTTAAACTTATCATTTTCAAGAAAACCATAATTTTTATAGTAATCATCAATGATTTCGTAAATCTCTCGTGATTCCCTTGAATCACCCACGATTCTTCCAAATCTCCAAAGTGATTCCTTGGAATTTCCTACGATTCTTGTCTTTCGGCATCATTTTAATCAATTATAGAAAAGTTTCAACTTTATCAATATCTTTGGATTTAGTTTGTCTTTTGTAAGTATGTCTTTGCTTTAGAGAAATTTTCCAGGAGAATCACACCTCATCACAAGCATTTACAACCTCCCAATCATTTAACAACCTTTCTTTTGGGAGTAATTGAACATCCTACACGAGCTCACACTGTGTGCCATCTGATTTTCACCTGACATTGAGGATATCAAGGACCAGATCAAGTTCCTCCATGAGATCCAACAAGAAACCATAGACTATTAGTATAATTACTTCGAAGCCATCTAGATAGTCGCGACATTAGCTTCGAGATACCTACAAAGTAGAGCAGGATGTTCCCTTGACCTCGAGTTCGGATCCATATCTATCATTTATCTATCATTATCATTGTCTAGATTTTTATCATTCCTATCAACTCACTTATTTATTTAAAAATGAGATGATATCCTCTAAGAAACCCATTTAGATTCTTGGAATCAACCTTTGTCGAGCAAATCATCTACCTATCCTATCTAATATTTATTTTTATATGATCTCGATTGTAGGTCTCTTCACTTGGCGAAAGGAAGAGTACTTTTCCATTGCTATATATGACCACCCCAACATTATTGCATTCGGTGTAGGTACCACTAAACCTTGATTTATTTGAGTTTTAGGTACTTTCTGCATATAATAGTAGATAACTAAAATTTACCTAATACATTCTTGCACACCGTAGTACCCCCTTTCATTTTCATTTTCATTAAAATTTAACTTATAGTTTTTTTCAGATTTTATCTTCTGTAATCATTATCAATTTAGTCAAAGCACTAGCAATTTTGGTGAATTTCCCATGATTCCTTCAAATCACCGATGATCTCTGTAGATTATTTTTGATTACTCAGCTAATCTACCTTTAACATCATATTTTCTTTCTATCTTTTATCTTAATCCAACCACTACAGGTTTCTGTCTTTGGAGATTTTGATTTCTATGTTGTAAGAGACCTAAAAACACAAATTAAAAAAAAGGGAGGAATGATCATAGGTATGCATTCTTCATTTCATTTTATTTCTAAGAATTTAATTTATTTACTGTCCTCATCAAATCAACATTTCATTTTGAAATTTAAAAAGAGCCTCTCATATTTTATTGATCACATAATATAATTAGGAAGTTAACGAATTACATTCACTTAACTTCGCTCAAACACAACCAAATCTCAATAAACATAACTTGCATCAAAAAATTCCTACCCATGTGGACCTACTAGGATTTCATCACCAAAATGCAAGATTGGCCTTAGAAGCGTGTAGAGAATCTCAAGGATAACACGAATCAATGTTCTGGTTGAGTATAGATTATTGGTGGGTAGTATATTGGTTTAACACCTGACACCCTTATCACTACGGGACTATGAAGTGAGGGGTAAGGCCCTAATACCACGCCTCGTAGTGACACCAACACACAATGATTTGGGCCTCATGTAACTTCAGGTATATCAAGGACTCTAGTCTTTAACGTCATATGAAACCAACCATAGATTTCCATTTCCTAGGACCCTGTAAGTTGTTTTTCACATTTCACCTCCTTTTAATTTAATCAAGATAATTTTTTTTTTGGTGTTACTTGCTTGCTTGTTTGTAATCAAATCTCCAGATTTAATTTTATTCCATTGATTTTTGCTTTCATGGTTTTAAAATGAAAAAAATCCCATCAAAAAAAATATCAAAGTATGGCCAAATGAATCCAACAGTCTATCAAAAATATTAAAACCCGCATTGATGATGCTACATGCCCGATCGAATAACACCAAACATCTTTATCACCATTAACACATAATCAAGAACCTCCACATTCCCCTAGCAATGAATCGCCTCATCTAAAATCCCGATCTATCAAGTCCTTATTTATTTGGCAATGGGATCTTATCTTTACTAAGATTTTGGATTCAAACCTTGTTGCCTTAACACTTATCTAGCTTCCTAGGGTGTTTTTCTTCAATCTCCACTAGAACCATGACCCCTTATCTCCAACACCATATATGAATTCTCTCGAGATTTTTATCCTAACCACGAGTTGGTCATTCAAAAAGTGCATCCTTATCCCACTACCGCAGAATTAAGAAACATCCAATGTTGTGTATTTGGCTCCTATCATAACTTTCAACATGTTTTCGCCCTCAAAATTCCCCTCTTTTTGAAGTCAAGTTTTGAAAATTTTGAGTTGGTACCTTGGAGTAATGGATCACGTCAAGCCTGGTATTGTTTATGGTTTTTCATTCCATATTGAACAATTTGAAATTTGGGTGCAAAGGTGGGGTTTTCCCTTTCTTTTTATTTTTCCATAGTCGTGAATGACAAGCATATCTTCCTGTCAATTTTTTCCCCAACATCCATGGGTATCTCTGATTGGATCCTGCATGGCCATGTTTCAGTGGGTTCGTGGAAGCCTCCACATGCCTCAATGGTGTAGCTCCAAGGGAAGGACCTAAGGGACAATCCTCAAATAAGCGCAGGCTTTCCACGTGTCCCGGTCCGAAATGAAGATAAAACAAGATCGAATCGCTAAGTATGGAAGGTTTAGTGGATAATGCTAGGGGTCTCACTGACGCAACTTCAAGGGTTGAAGTGAAGGGTGGTTCCCCAAACTTATGCCAGCCCTCCATGTGTCCCAGGTCTAAAAAAGGGATAGAGCCAATTGTTTAATTGACTAAGTATAAGAGGGTTGGTGGAAGCCTCCATGTGCCTCAACGATGTAACTTCAGAAGTGAGACCAAAGGGCCAATCTCTAAATGAGCACCAAAAACTATTTTGGAAGCCTCCGACGTGCCAACGATGTAACACAAGGGACCACTTGCCACGTGGTCATAGTCAAAGAAGGGGCAGAGCCAACCGTTGAATCAGCTAAGTATAGAAGGGTTTGTGGAAGCCTCCACGTGTCGATCGGTGCAACTTCAAAGGAAAAATCTGGAGGTAGGTCCCAAATGTGCGCTGAGCCTCCACGTGTCCCATGCCAAACATATGACCCCTCCCAGAAAAAGGGACTTATTTAAAAACACAAAAATATTGAATTGGTCCACCAAGGGACACATGGTCATGTTTCAAGCAAAGGTGGAGAGGAGGGGCCTGTTTGTGTTTTGATGCTTTGAAAGGTCAAAGTGGGAAAGTGGGTCGTTTGGGTGATTTGTGAATTTTGGTTTTAGTTCTAAAAGGTGTAAAGTATAAGGTAAGCCACGACTCTGCCATTGAAAATTCAAAGCGGGGAGGTGAGCCGACAGAGCAATTTGAGTTTTTTAGCCTGCATTAAAAAGAGGTAAAATTATAAAAGTGACCCACGACTCCGTCACCACTCAAGTAAAGCCACGTGTCAGGCCTATATCCGAAGTGGATGGGTGGGCCGAAATGTTCCAAAGTGCCATTTCTCTAAATGGCACAAAATACAAAAGGCATCCGCAAACCTGTTTCAGTTTAAATCTCTCCCACATGGGTGGCCCAGATTCAAAAGTTTGCAAAGGTAGGATGAACATATGTGATTCAATACATCCAGTTTTGCTACCTAGTATGGAAACAATCAAGTGTTAGAGAAGTTTATACATCGATTTCTTGAATCAGTTTCATCATTCTTTGTAACCAAATGTAGCCGTTCTTGGAAGCTATTTAATGGATTCTCCACACCATTGTTTAGGGTTGGATCCTGGCATTCTTGAAATTGTAATAGATTCGAAATAATCAATACGAAGTCTTTTCCTTTTCTTCCTCTACAATTCTTTCTTTCCTTGTTTGAATTTACAAATCATCCATCTTTACATGCTAAGAAACTTTGTGTTCTTGTTAATATGATTTCAAGAAATTTGTGTCTATGAAATTATATTTGTCATAAATGTGAATGATTCCATTTTACATCTCTTTTCTCAATATGCGAGAAGGCTATAGTTTACTACATATATTTCTTGAAAGTATTGTTATGTTCTTCCTCTCTCATCTCCTTTCTTCTTCCATTATTTCATTATTGCTTGATGTTTGGGCACATGAATGTTTCAAAGTATCAAGACTCCACACTTTGAAAGTTGTACATTTGTATTTAAGTTTTATTGCTTGATTTCAATAAGGGAACCTCTCCCATCAAAGAGGAGGGACTTGTTATCCTTTGACTGTGGTTTGTTAAAAGTATCATTTTAAAACCCAACAATTTTTTAAGACTCATTTGGGGATTTCATTTCAAACGTATTCCTTTTTAAAAAGAACAATTTCAAGATCATTTTTGGTCTAGCGACTCTATGGTATACACATGGGAAGAAAGCTCTTAGGGTTGAGGATTCCCACTTTCAACTTATGGAGCAACAAAACTTCTCTCTTCTTCCAAAGCAAGAAAAAACAGAGGACAACCCTAATCTTCGTGCTTTGACACTTGCTGGTGTTTCATTTCCCCTTTAGTCAATTTTTTCAAGGATGGCAGCACCTTTGCCTTGGGGACAATAGGTTGGGCCTCTTGCTCTTCCTCAGCCATTACATGAGTTACCTAGGGGTAACAGGAATTTTTTTCCTAAATTCAGAGGTGATGGGAAGGTTCACCCAGATGAAGACATTACATCCTTCATTGTTGCATGTGGGATTCTTGGGCTTGAACATGAAGATGTCTCTGTCAAATTTTTTGTGGAGACATTGCAGGATAATGCTGTTGATTGGTTCTATCATCTTCTTGTTGGATCCATTATTGATTGGACCACCATGACAAATCGGTTTGAGTAGCATTTTAAACTGTTGAAGATGTGCATGCTCTATCAACACAAATTTATCATATCAAGAAGGAACCATTTGAGCACATGAGGGAGTTTGTGGCTAAATTAAACAAGATAATTAATAAAATTCCACGAACACTTGTCCAAAGGGATCAAATCCAAAAGTGCTTCTTCCTCAATGCCAAGTTCTTTGAAGTGAGTTATGCACTAAAGAGAGCTAACCTTACAACTCGGATGCTAATCAATGGTTAGCTATCAATGTTGAGGATGAATTAATTATGTCTAGTAAACTGAAAAGAGAATCCTCTAAATCTAAAGCTTCTTCCTCTTCCTCTTACCCCGAAGCCAATTCTGATCAGTTAGTACAGAAGCTTGCAAATGATCTCATTGATCTCAAGAAACAATTGGCTCATCATACCCCTTACCAAGATGTTCCAAGGAAGAATTTTCAGCCCAGGAACCATTTGCCTACTTCTCAGACTAGATTGGCTATTGAAGGCCCACCCATTAAGGTTCTAGTCAATGCAACTTGTGAAGTTGAAGAACCTAATGATGAGGAGTGTACTAAACTCTATGAAGAACCAGAAGAAGAGGCTGATGAAGAACTGGAGGAGCTTGGTGGATCTCAAGTTCATTTCCTTACCACTAAAGGTATGGATGATGAAGACGAATATGATGAAAGAGTATCATATATGAATAGTGAGTCATATGCTGTCATGACTCGGGAGTAAGCTAACAAGAAAGAAAAAATGGTGCAGCCTGCTAAGAAATCCAAGGAGTTTCCTACAACTATTCCAGTGATTGCAAGAACTGGAGCACTTATTCCCTTTGCCTCCACACAAAAGGTGAGTAATGCTAATTCCCCTTCTCCTACTTCTATTTCCAAAACTCCTTTTCCTTCAAATCCCAAAACCGATAGATCGAGAGTCTCTCAAGTTCCTACTAATGATGTACCATCTACCTCTGCGGTCGTTTGATATCATTGATCACCTCAAAAGGACCAAAATCCAAATTTCAAAGGCTACGTTTTACCAAAAGCCTTTGCTAAAATGTTAAACTTTGTCAATTCCAAATCCAAAGTTTCATCCAATACTTCTAAAGGTCTTTTCCCCACTCCCTCTTCCTCACCTCAATCAAGCCTTGTGGCTTCAAATACTTCCCCTAACAAGAAAGTTAAACCATTCTTTGTGACTCTCTTCATAGCTAACCATAAACTCATGAATCGTGTTATAGAATCGGGGAATAAGAAAATGTAATGCCTACAAAACTAGCTCATGCTTTGGGCCTAACTCAAACATGTTCCTTTAGTTCTTGCTATTCCATGGAGAGTAGGAAAGTGCCTTTGGTTGGGAGGATTAAAGATGCACAAGTAGCGTTTGCTGCTTTTCCAGAGAAAAGGGTCTTAGCCACTATTTTGGTTGCTGATATCCCTCCCTCCTATGGGATGTTGCTGAGTAGAAATTTTTGTAAGGAAGTAGGAGGTGAAATTCAAATTTATTGGTTACATGCTTTGATCCCGGTCAATGGAAAAATGAATAAGCTGCTACCTGAGAAACATAATGAATACATTGTGTAAAATATTGATGATCCAAAAGCACAAATAATCTATGCAAATATAGGGCATTGTAACTATATGATCATGTCACAAGATGAGGAAAAAATTATTAAGGGAGTGATTCATGATCCTAATGGCATTTGGGCTTTGGAGTTTTATGGAAGCTACTCTTCAACTGGTTATGGGGCTGGTGTGGTGATAACATCTCTAGAAGGGAACATTCATCCTTTTTCTTTCAAGATTTGTTGTGAAAATACAAACAATACATCTGAATACGAGGCACTCATACTTGGATTGAACATGGCAAAAGAAATGGGAGTGAAGAATCTTTGTGCTCATGGAGATGCAAAGCTTATTGTGAAACAGGTAAGGGATATTTACCAAGTTAAGAATAGGATATTGAAACATTATAGAAATCTTGTTTGGGATTCCATTGAGTTTCTTGATGCTTTCTCCATTGAAGTTGTGCAAAGAGAAAGGAACACTAGATCTGATTCTCTAGATGTCTCAGGATATTTGATGATTCCTCACCCATATTTCTCTCAGGAGAAATTTACCATTAAAATTATTCATAGGACCAATGTACCAGATAATGCTAGCAGGTTTTCAATGATGATCAATATTTTCTCTCTTTCTTGGAGCTTAAGGATAATTTCGACCAGTTATATTTTGAAGGAAGTGAGACCTTTCCTAGAGAGTGTGTATCCTCTAATGAAGGGGATATCAAGAAGGATATGGATCAAGATGGATGCATTAAATTGAAAGGTAACAAGATTCCTAAAGGGCTGGTGAGTTTGGAAGACATGTTTGATAAGCATGATAGGTACGTTAAGTCTAAAAATTCCCAAGGATCTCGGCAGTTTGTTGAATGTGAAAAGGTTAATATTGGGAGTCTTGATGAACCCAAGATGGTGAACATTGGAAAATGTTTCACTCAAGAGAAAAAGAAGAAGGAAATAAATATGCTAAAAAGGTATGCTGATGTTCTTGCCTATTTGTATGATGATCTCAAGGATTTCTAGCCTAAGGAGATGCAACAATTTATCCCTCCTCTCGAAATGTGGGATCAAACCGCTCAAGTAAAAGCGGAGAAATACAATCCTAAAGTTGCTGACACCATTTTTCAAGAGATCCATAAGTTACTAAAGGAAAATATTATTTTCCCTATACATCATTCAACGTGGATTGCTAACATTGTGCCTGTCAGGAAGAAGAATGGTGAGATTCGCATCTGTGTGGATTTCAGGAATTTAAATCATGCCTTTCTGAAAGAAAACTATCCTCTCCCCATGATGGATCAGGTTTTGCAAGCTATCACAGGCTCTGAGATGTTGTCTATACTTGATGGATTCTTTGGGTACAATCAAGTGGAAGTAAATACCCCAAATCAACACAAGACTGACTTTACTACTCCTTGGGGCACCTTTGCCTACAATAGAATGCCTTTTGGTATTATCAATGCTAGTGCCACCTTTCAGAGGGAAATGGAATTATATTTTGGTTGTCTAAAAGGAAAGTGTATTGTTGTGTACCTTGATGATCTGACTGTCTTCTCCAAAACAAGGGCAGATCACTTTCAACATCTTGAAGAAGTCCTCAAAAATGTAGAGAACATGGAGTTTCTCTTAATCCAAAGAAGTTTGTCTTTTGTGTCACTGAAGGTAGGTTTCTGGGGCATATTGTCTCCAAATAAGGAATCAAGATAGATCCAAAAGAGTTCAAGCAATCAAGCAGATTCCTCTTCCCACAAGTAAGAAGGGTGTTCACTCTTTCTTTGGTAAGATAAAATTCCTAAGGAGATTCATTCCTGATTTTGTAGAATTGAATTTGAGCATTTCTCACATGATGAAAGGAAAAAAAAAAATGGTTGGTCTTCCAAAGGTAAGGAAGAATTTGAAGATATCAATAAAGCCATTGCTAAGACTCCCATCTTAACATGTCCTAATTTCAGCAAGGATTTTATCATCTATTGCTATGCTATAGAGAGTACCTTAGATGCTTTCCTAACTTAGAGAAATTCTAAGGATTATGAGATTCCAATTGCATTCATGATCTATGTTATAAAATATCATGAATTAAAATATACTATGATGGAGAAATATGCTTTTACAAAGGTGGTCAAAGCTGCAAGCGCTTTCATTTTTATATTCTTAATTCTCACTCTATTGTGTTTGTACTTGATACAACCATCAAGTCTATTCTTACACAACAGGAGTTTGGAACTAAGAGAGGAAATTGGGTAGAAAAAGTCCAAGAATATGACCTTGATATCAAGCAAACTAAGCTAGTCGGGGTAAAGGCTTATGTGAGCTTATTGCTGAAGGAGCTGATGTAGAATTGTCCAAAGAAGCAGTTGATGTTCCTATTGTCCTTTTCCTCAGTTCAACAGATGAGTGGTATGTTGATATTGCACACTTTCTTACTTATGGAGAGTGTCCATCCCACTTGAGTGCCAAGGAGAAGAGAGCTATCAAGTTAAGTTCTGCACAAGTATGTGTTATGGGAGAATGATTTGTTCAAGCAAGGCATAGATGGAAGATTCTTGAAGTGTGTGGACAAGGAGAAATAGAAGAAGTTGTTCTTAGCTTTTCATGATCAGGCTTGTGGAGGGAATTTCTCTTCTACTATCACTACCCATAAAATCCTTCATGTTGGGTACTATTGGCCTACATTGTTCAGAGATGCATCAAAATGGGTAGGTAAGTGTGAAGCATGTTAGACTTTTGTTGGGAGACCTAAGTTGGCTTCTTTGCCACTAAAACCAATAGTGATTGATGAGCCTTTTCAACAATGGGGATTAGATTTCATTGGAACTCTTAATCCACCTTCCAAAGTTGGACATACTCACATGGTAACTACTATAGATTACTTCACAAAGTGGGTAGAGACCATTCCATTCAAAAGAACTACTTCAAGTGGTGTGTAATTTCATTAAAGAGAACATATTGATAAGGTTTGGGGTACCAAACAAGATTTGACTGATAATGCCTCAGATTTTTATTATTATGAGGTGATGGATTTCTACTATGGTAATGGAATTTCCTTTTCTCATTCTCTAGACTACTACCCCTCAGGGAATGGACAAGCATAATAAAAAAATAAGAATTTGGTAACCATCATTTGGAAGCTTTTCAATGACTCTCGGAGGAATTGGCACAAGAAACTTTATGATGCTCTCTGGTATAGAATTACACCCCAAAGAGCAATTGGGATGTCTCCATTTCAAGTGGTGTATGGTGTTGAAGCTTAGTTGCTAGTAACATTGGAATTACCAACCTCACACTTAATGAAGGCTATTGAAGATTCAAGTTTTACCAGTTCCTTGGATAAGAGAATCAAGTATCTTTAGAAGCTAGATGAAGACAGGTTGCAGGTTTTTGATAGAATATTAGCACATCAACTGAGGGTGAAAGCTTTGTTTGAAAAGAAAGATAGACCCAAATATTTTCAAGTGGGAGACATTGTTCTGCTATGGGACAAAAGACATGAACCTCGGGGCGGCCATGGTAAGTTTGATTCCCTTTGTCTTGGTCCTTTCAAAATCAGGCACTTTGCTAGATAAAATTCTTTCTATTTGGATTATATGGATGGATCTCCTCTCCCACTTCCTTATAGTGGGTATTATTTGAAGTTGTTCAAGTCCTAGGTGACTAGGCATTTCTTCTCGTATATTGTTGTGTACATCATTTTGTTTTTGGTATTTCCTTGTTTTGGTTGTTTCCTTTTACGTTCCTCATTGTGTCTTTGTGTTTTTTTATCTTTCCTTTTTTGGTTTGTTTCCCATTATGTGTGTTTTGTCTTCGTATTGGTTTTCCTTTGACTCTATTGCCTAATGGATAAGGCACTCGATTTGCTTTCCCATATTTTTTCTATGGTTCTTGATCTTGTCTCGTTCCTCTATCAAGTAATCCCTAGAAAGAGCCAGGTATTGCCCTCAAAATTCCCTCTTTTTGAAGTCAAGTTTTGAAAATTTTGAGTCGGTACCTTGGAGTAATGGATCATATTGAGCTTGGTATTGTTTGTAGTTTTTCATTCCATGGAGAACAATTTGAAATTCGGGCACAAAGGTGGGGTTTTCCCTTTCTTTTTATTTTTCCACAGTCATGAATGACAGGCATATCTTCCCTGTCAATTTTTTCCCCAACATCCATGGGTAGTACGTGGACATATCTGATTGGATCCTACATGGCCATGTTTCAAGTGGGTCGATGGACACCTCCATGTGCCTCAATGATGCAACTCTAAGGGCAAGGCCCAATGGAAAATCCTCAAATAAGTGTAGGCTTTCCATGTGTCCCAGGTCTGAAATGAAGATAGAAAAAGCTCAAATCAGCTAAGTATGGAAGGTTCAACAGATAGTGCCATGTGTCTCATCGACACAACTTCAAGGGTCGAAGCCAAGGATGGTTCCCCAAACTTGTGCTAGCCCTTCGGATATCCCAGGTCCAAAAAAGGGATAGATCTGACTGTTTAATCGACTAAGTATAAGAGGTTTGGCGGAAGCCTCCATGTGCCTCAATGACACAAATTCACAAGTGAGAGCAAAGGGCCAGTCTCTAAATGAGTGCCAGCTTGCCATGTGGTCATAGTCAAAGAATGGGTAGAGCCGGTCTTTAAATCAGCTAAGTATAGAAGGGTTTGTGGAAGCCTCCACATGTCAGCTCGATGTAACTTCAAGGCAATATCGGAGGTAGGTCCCAAATATGTGCTTTGATCCTCCACATGTCCCGAGTAAGACATATGGCCTTGCCAAGAAAAAGGGACTTAGTTAAAAACACAAAAATACTGAATTGGTAGGCCAAAGGACATGTGGTAATGTTTCAAGCAAAGGTGGAGAGGCGGGCCCTTTTTGTGTTTTGATGCATTGAAAGGTCAAAGCGGGAAAGTGGGCCGTCGGGGTGATTTGGGAATTTTGGTTTTATTTCCAAAAAGGCATAAAGTATAAGGTAAGCCATGGCTCTGCCATTGAAAATTCAAAGTGGGGAGGTGGCCAATGGAGTAATTTGAGTTTTTGAGCCCACGTTAAAAAGAGTTAAAATTATAAAAGTAACTTTGTGGCTCTATCGCCACTCAAGTAAACCCACATATCGGCCTATATTTGAAGTGAATGGGCGGGCTGAAATGTTCCAAAGTTCCATTTCTCTAAATGGCACAAAATATAAAAGGCATTTGCAGACCCGTTTTAGTTTAAATCTCTCCCACGTGGGTGGCATAGATTCAAAAGTTTACAAAGGTAGGATGAACAATCTGCGATTCAATACGTATGGTTTTGCCACTTGGTATGGAAATGTTTGAGGTGTTAGATAAGTTTAGATGTCAGTTTATTAAATCAGTTTCATCATTCTTTGTAACCAAATGTAACCGTTCTTGGAAGCTATTTAATGGCTTCTCCACACCATTGTTTAGGGTTGGATCTAGACATTCTTGAAATTGTAATAGATTTGGAAATAATCAATACAAAATTCTTTTCCTTTTCTTCCTCTGTAATTATTTCTTTCCTTGTTCGAATTTATGAATCATCCATCTTTGCATGCTAAGAAACTTTGTGTCTATGAAATTATATCTGTTATAAATGTGAATGATTCCATTCTGCATCTCTTTTTCTCAATACACATAAGGCTATACTCTGCTACCTATATTACCTGAAAGTATTGTTATGTTCTTCCTCTCTCATCTCCTTTCTTCTTCCATTCTTTCATATTGATGATCTTTGGGCATATGAATGTTTCAAAGTATCAGGAATCCACACTTTGAAAGTTGTACATTTGTATATAAGTTTTTCTGCTTGCTTTCAATAAGGGAACCTCTCCCATTAAAGAGGAGGGACTTATTGTCCCTTGACTATGGTTTGTTAAAAGTATCATTTTAAAACCCAACAGTTTTTGGCATGATTTCGGGAACTTTGTGTCTGTGAAATTATATTTGTTATAAACGTGAATGATTCCATTCTACATCTCTTTTTCTTAATACGCATAAGGCTATACTTTGCTACCTATATTTCCTGAAAGTATTGATTTGTTCTTCCTCTCTCATCTCCCTTCTTCTTCCATTATTTTGTATTGATGATCTTTGGGCATATGAATGTTTCAAAGTATTAGGAATCCACACTTTGAAAGTTGTAAATTTGTATATAAGTTTTATTGCTTGCTTTCAATAAGGGAACCTCTCCCATAAAAGAGGAGGGACTTGCTGTCCCCTGACCATGGTTTGTTAAAAGTATCATTTTAAAACCCAACATGAGCTCAATGTTCTCTCCTCATATGGTAAAACTAATAAAAATCTTCATCTTCATCGAACCCTTCATCCGGCTCCACCTCATCCCAAAAAAACATCAACAAAAATTCATCCACAACAAGACCTTTAGTTTTCTCAACCACCCAAACTCCTCCTAAAGGTTCAACCTCCATCCCATTAAATATATCTTATCCTACCTCTTCTTAAAAACCTACATCAACTATCTAAAATTTAGTTATGTCTATCCTGATATCAACAATGCATATTAACAAAAGTTATATTTCTATTGTCCTTCCCTCCTCAAAAATATCATCAACCATCTCTACCTTCTTTCAACACGTACCTCAACAATATCAATCAATCATTCGCTCCTTTATCCCTTTCCAACACATACCTCATCCATCCAAATCTTTCATTCACACATCAATTCCCTTCCATCACATACCACAACAATCACAACCTCTCTTAAACACATATTTTCTCATCCAATATCAATAAATTCAACCTTCACAACCCATACCCTAACAACCTATCTACATTATCCTAATGATTACCCATTTTCAACACAATATCCCTTCACAATATCAACCCTTTCAACAACCAAACCCATCTATGTACAATAATCATGATTCCTCCTCATTCAATCCTTAACAAAAACCATTGCAAAACAACCCTTTACAAGTGTTAGTGGACATAATATCTAGTCTCAAAGATGATTCTATGGGTCTTAAGAACACATTATCCTACAAAATAATTTGTAATGAACCCATCCACCCATCATTACCATAAGAAGAATAGCCTCTGTAATGGTATCTTCCAAAGTTCCTCAAGTTCTACAACAAAGAAGACCCTTACCAACACATCTAGGCCTTTTGACATTCCTACTACCTTACAACACATGACTAGGACCTCATGTTGAGGGAATTCTCAGTATGTCCTCAGTTTTCCTACCTTAGATTGGTATAAAAACATTCCTCAATACTCAATTTTCTCATTTGATCAACTCACGGGTTCCTAAAAAACTTATCAATCAACATCACGTGTAAAATCACTATCATTGACCTATACGCCATCAAATAATTTGAGGATGAATCTATCATAGATTTCATTATTTACTAGAGGCGTGTTATCAAGTAATTATCATTCTTCCTCCCACAAATTGAGTTAGTCGAATTATTTTCTCTCTTATGCCAAACACATTTCATCCACATTACAAATCCAATCATTCCAAACATTTAACGAATCCTTCACTATGGCTTGCAAATTTGAACCGCATGCTCTCAAAGATGGTAGGGTTAAACTTAGATCAAATAATCCTAAACCCAACTCTTCGTTTAAACCATCCTCTAGAAATGAAAAATCAAAAACATTAGCAAACATGGTGGTTGTAAGGAATACTTCCAAAGAACATTCGGCCTCCGAACGCACCTATCCTCAATGTAATTACATGCCCATTGATGAATTTTACAACGCTTTTCTTTGAAAACTTTCTCGGTGGCCAATATGATCACCCTACCTCCCATCATCCCATCAACGTGTATGTCTCAAATCCCTCTTGGTATAGAGATAATGATTATTGTAAATACCATAGGGTAAAGGTCCATGATATCAAGAGGTGTCATTCGTTTAGGAATGCCCTTCAATATATTATCAAAATATGTGCGATGCAACTAGATAACCCAAAAACACCTCTCATTCAAAACCTCAAAGTTTTTAAATAACCCATCCGAATCACTCCCCATCCACAATCAACCACACCCAATCTCATCCACTCTCGGCATACCATCAACACATTCAAAACCATACATCTCATATCATTAGCATATGAGCCTTCTAACATAGAGTTACCATTCAAACCATCCATTGATATCTCTGTCAAAGAAATGACAAATAAAACACCTATCAAATCAGGTACATCTACATAAAATTCATCCCCTTCAAACTTGTCCATAAGCTTTTCACACATTGCATAAAAGAAACCCATCTTAAGATATGTAAAAAGATTTTACGATGACCATGTACCTAAAATTACATACATAACCTCAAAAACCCATAACACAACCTAAAAGGTGAAAATCATGTCACATGGCCCTTTGAATTCCTCAATAAAAAAACCAACCCCATTGGCTTCCAATCTAGGCCCACACCCCTCATCCAAATTACCAATCAAAATTACAAAATAAAAAATTATCCCTTAACAAACACGTAAAATACTACATCATAAATGGTTCCTTCAACACCTATCCAATCAAAAGAATCACCAGCTTCCTCAACACCCATATTGAAAGGACATTATACCCCAATCCTTAAAAGACTTATTCAACAATCTATCTTAAAATTACCTCCACTTAAGCCAAATGGATCTTGAGGGTGGAATTCCTCTTGGTATAACTTCAAAACCTTTTGTGATTACCATCACACACCAAGAAATAACATAGAGGATTGCAAATCCCTTCATGTTACTATCAGGAATTTTGATAATAAGTATCTCCTCCCACTAGATCTAGAATCATAAAAAACAAACCAAATTTTTTTTATAACCATTACATTTAAACATTCATCTACACTCACAACTATAAAAGTTGGGGACTCTTCTAAGAAGGACCACAGGAAAAATTATAAGGGCCCCTCCAAAAAACAACCTTAGAAATATTTGGTTCAATGATGAATATCAAGACATCACGACATCACTATTAAATGCTACCAGACAAGATCTTTTTATATGCTACCGGTGACAACATATAGTATGTTGTCGACCAGTAGCATAACAATGCTATCGGCCAAAAAAATTTTTTATGCTACCGGCCGATAGCATAACTATGCTCTTGATTGACAACATAACATATGTTGTCGACTAGTAACATAAAAATGTTTTTGGCCGGTAGTGATTTTTATGCTACCGTCTGAAAACATACTATATGTTTCGACCATTAGCATAAAAATATATTACCGATTGACTATATTTAGGTGAATTTTTTGAATTTCTATTTTGTGGGAATGGCGAATTGACCCCTAAAATTAACTTATACCCAAAAAATTTTGGTGAACTGGTCCTAACTTGTACCCTAAAAATTTGCCAATTTCAAATTTCAAAAATTGAAATATTCATGAATTAACGAATATTCACCACTAAAATTTTCCTTAACCCCAACACTACTCGACAAAAATAATTCTATATCTCACGTGCTCCTAGATCATCTAATTAGACACCTCCCACTAAGGCTAAGGTATCCATCCTTTCGCCCCTCATACACAAATCACTACCTCGGTACAAAATATCATTATCAAACAACTTCATCCACCCCGGTGAAGATCTCACTTTATAATCTTGTACAAAATTTACTTTAGAATCGACAATCCTAGATCAAAGCATTCGAGTCTATATTAGTACACTTAGATGATACATAACCTTTTAAAATCTATTTGGTACCCTCGAAATATCCATTTCCATATCCTTTGAGATCTCAAAATACCATCATTACAAGAAGAAGACAATGACCTTCCACTCTTTATCATCACCGAAATCAATGACTCCCTTGTTAAAAAATTCATGAATGACAATGACCTTAACATCAACATCATATCATCACATTATTTTAATCAATCAGAGTTACCCAACAACATTATCACTCGACGCTAGCAATGTTGTGATCTTTCAATGACACTATTTCCCCACATTGGGAACCGTTATCATCTTGGTCAAATTTGGCATTAAAACCCTCCTCAAACTCTTCGCATGGTAGAAGGAGAGTTTAAATATAACATGTTATCAGGCCAACCTTGGATATGCACTATGCAATGTATCCCATGTACACTCCATCAATGTATCAAATATGGATATGAAGGTAAAAATTTCAGAATCCCTTTAGATCCAAATCCTTTTAAATATTTTCACATGACATATCCTCTAAATGATGTGATCATTCCCATATCAAACTCGGACTCCTATAAAGAAGCCTCCACTAGTTCATCCCTTATATCATTAAAATTACTAGTTGGCACTTCCTTTTGTGATGTCATGCAATGCCTTTCACCGGGAATATCCTCTTCTTACACTTAATTCAGTTCATGCACCATAAATATATGAAATACCCAATAAACAACCCATGTACAAACCTAATGTCGGATATGTAATCTCCTACGACCCACCACATCTCAAAAAAAAATTTTCTACGGAGGGATCACCCACCCTCTACACGTCCTACTTATCAACGTCATACCAAACCATTCATATCAGACTTCAAATTCCTATATAATCAAGTCTTTGCATAAATGTGTCTCCAACGTTATGCCTAGAAAGTATTAAAACTTGGACATTATGAAAAAGGAATCCAAGGAATGATCCTTGACCATTCTTGTAAACCACATTAAAACCCTCCCGAATTATTCTCATGGTAGAAGGAGAGTTTCAATATAACATGTTATTAGGCCAACCTTGGATACGCACTATGCAATGTATCCCATGTACACTCCATCAATGTATCAAATATGAACATGAAGGTAACAATTTCACGATCCCTTTAGATCCAAATCCTTTTAAATATTTTCACATGACATATCCTCTGAATGATGTGATCATTCCCATATCAAACTTAGACTCCTATAAAGAATCCTCCACTAGTTCATCCCTTCTATCATTAAAATTACTAGTTGGCACTTCCTTTTATGATGTCATGCAATGCCTTTCACTGGGGAATATCATCTCCTTACACTTAATTCACTTCATGCACCATAAACATAAGAAATACCAAACAAACAACCATGTATGAACCTAATGTCGATATGTAATTTGATATGACCCACCCCATATCAAAATAAATCTTGTCTATGGAGGGATCGACCACCCCTCTACACCTCCTACTTATCAATGTCATACCAAACCATTCATATCAGACTTCAAATTCCTATATAATCAAGTCTTTGTGCAAATGTGTCTCCAACGTTAAGCCTAGAAAGTATTCAAACTTAGACATTATGAAAAATGAATCCAAGGCATGATCCTTGACCATTCTCATAAACCACATAAAAGTACAGTTAGGTTTCAAAACCAAACTCGAGTCTTCAACCTATGTCATGTCCAAACCCATCATAGAAATGAAATCATCTTCTTCATATACACATGATAAACCCATGGATATGAATGAAACCATCTCCATCCCATATAACATTTTTTAATCAATACTATTACATGTGGACCACTGACTTATCAAACTAATCATGGTACTATAAACCTTCCTCTCGTCTATCTTGAAATGATAAAAGAGTATTCATCCACCGTTGACATTCTTCAATACTAGGATAACCAAGCCATCCTCTCATACATGGGAGTAGAGGATCATTATCTTCAAAAAACCTACCATCCAATACATCAACACTTCTCAATGAATCCACTATCAACATTAATATAGGGACTCCAAAAGAACCTCACATAGTTAAAGTAGATCAATCTTTAGATTCACAATAGTTAAATGACTTTACCACCTTCTTATCCAAAAATAGTCAAGCCTTCACATGGTCATATAGTGATATGCCAGGTATCAACCCCAACATCATCATCCACAATATCATCACTTATCCTAACACTAAACCCATAAAAAAAGCTACGTGGGATGCACCCTCACATAGCTCTTCTCATCAAAGAAGAGTTACAATGTATTATCTTCGCTAATTTTATCATACCCATTGACTATCCGAATGGGTTTCTAATATTGTGCTTGTAACCAGGCATCGGAAAGTTGTGCATATGCACCAACTTCCAAGATTTCAATCTCTTTTTCCTAAAGATGACTTCCCCTTCCAAACATCTACCAAATACTTGACGTGACCCAATACCATGAAATTTTCACCCTTATGGATGGCTTCTCTAGCTATAATCAAGTTCTCATCATCATCGATGACCAATATAAGACTTCCTTCATCACCCATTGGGGAATTTCTATTACTGTAATGCCCTTCAAACTTAAGAATGCCTATTCCACTTATCAATGGGTCATGACATACATCTTCCATGATCTTATCCACAAAACCATAGAATACTACGTAGATGATATTTTAGGGAAATCAAAACAATGTAAACATCATCACACCCTCCTTGATGTAATTTTCATGGTGTCTATCTCTGGGGCATTAAAGTAGACCCCTTAAATATCAACTCCATTACTGCCCCTTCCATCAAACCTCAAACAAATTCGTAGCCTCTAGGGTAAGCTTTAGTTGATCAGCACTTTATCTCACAACTTTCAAATTGTTGTATGACTTTTCATCACCTCCTTCTAAAGGATGTAAAATTTAGATGGGATCATAATTGTCAAAAGGCCTTCGATGACCTCAAACAATACCTCATATCACCACCTTTTATCATACATCCACGTAAGGGGGAGCCCTTCTACCTTTATATATCCACTACTAATCATGATTTGGGTGTCATGTTCACTCATTGAGATGAATAGGGTCATGAGAAAGTCATCTACTATATAATCCACACTCTCGTGACTACAAAACCAGCTATAGTGAAGCCAAAAAGTTGTGTTGTGCCTTGTACTTCAAAACTTCAAAAATCCATCATTATCTACTTAATCAAAAGACCTACATTGTTACTAGTTTTAATCCTTTGAAAACCATGCACTCTAAACCATATCACAAAGTGTCCACATCACTCGATGGCTTATGCTTATGACATAGTTCAAACTTGATTTCATCTTGTAAAAATATATCAAAGGACAAACTATCACCGCAGCCCTTCTACCAGAAAAATCAACCACCTCATGAACAATTCCCTACGAATCTATCAACATTATCAACCATGAATAAACCCCTCTCAAAATGTCACTTTTCTTTGATGGATCTAATTGTTAGCAAGGGGAGGTGCCGGTATTTGTATCATACCTCCCTGGCAGGGATAGTTTTAGTGGAAAATATTTGTAATATGGTGAATATTCCATTTTTTAAAAATTTGAAAAGGCAAATTTTCTAGCACGGGTCAGTGAGCTGTTCGCCTAAAAATTACAGTTTAATTTTTTTAGGGGTCGGCTTCGCCTACCCTTGAAACTATCCCCTATATAATCCTATATTATTCGCCAGGTAGAACACTACTAGCTCACTCATACCACCTAGGGGCATATGTATTATCAAGTACAGTAAACACGCGATAGGAGGGTGGAGGTTGCAGATGCGCGAAAAAGAGTTTGTTGACGCGTGATAGGGAGGGTTTGTTAACACGCGACAGGAGAGTTTGTTGATGCGCGATAGGAGTGCAGAGGAAGTAGACGTGTGACAGAGAGTTTTTGATGTGTGACATGAAGATTTTTTTGTTGCACGACTAGATGGCGGAGGCTGTAGACGCATGATAGATATTTGTTGTCGCGTGTGAACAAGGTGGTTAACGTGCGTCAACAAACCTCACTAACGTGCGTCGAATAATGTTGTTGACACACATCAACAAGGTTGTTGACACATGTCAATGAGGCTCATTGATGCATGTTAACCACCTTGTTGACATGCGACAACAAATCTCTATTGCGTGTCTGCAACCTTCTATCCCACCACTTAAAAATCAGGAAAAATTTTTGTTGTCAGGACCCCCAAAAAATTCACCTTCCCACGAAACCGGTTCCGAGGATATTTGCCAGGTATTTTCCACCTCCGATTTCTAAGAGGTCTCTTAAAATGAACCCTGTTCCCTGGGGGACCCCTATCCCTTTATCCTTCAAAATAAATTTTGAATGTACTAACAACATGTATATATATGAAACTCTAATCATCGGTCCCGACATGCTTAGTGTTCAAATATTGACATCTACGAAGACTCATAACTTTTCATTAATCAAATCAAAGGAATTTATCAATGTAAAAATAGATTCTAAAAAAATATGAATCCATTGTTGAATTCCTCTTAGAAGCCTTTGGACATTACATTATCCAAGCAGTTCCATGGTCCTCTAAAAAAATTACAGACACTATGTCTTCTCTTGCATCTCTCATCCCCTATCAACAGATGACTCTAAATTGTTCATTTTTTTGCATAAAATTGATCAACCATATCACAAAAATGAAATCCATTCTATCAATATCATTGAAAAAAATCCAAATTACCTTTGGTATACTCATACATTTGACTACCTTTTGGAGTAAAAATTTCCCCGATATGTCTAGACACGCTAAGCGATCCTTCAACGCGCTACCCAATATATCATTTTAGGTGGCGTTTTATATAATTGGTGATTTAATGGTATTTTTATAAGATGTCTCAAATCTCATTAATCTAATAAAGAAATTCAAGAAGCTCTGCGATGGCATATGCGGTGGACACTTCAATGTGACAACTATTGCTAAGCATGTCCTTCGAATGGGCTATTATTGGCCTACCAATATTTTTGCACATATATCAAGAAATGCGTTAAATACCAAAAAGCATTCCAATCTCACTTACATTCCCAAGACATCCTTACAACCCACTCAAGACCTATGGCATTTTTCACAATGGGGGTTAGAACTCATAGGTATTATCAATCCTTGTTCATCACAACAACATCACTCTATCATCATAGCCACTGAATATTTCACTAAATGGGTAGAGGTCATTCCCTTAACCTCTAATAAAGCTAACAAAATCATCGATTTCATCTATCATCACATTATATTTCACTTTGGTATCCCTCACAAGATAGTCACTACTCATGGAAAATACTTCAAGAATAAAAAGTTTAAAAATCATGTGACACATTCAATATCAAACTAAGATTCTCATCACCATATTATCCACAAGAAAATGGAAAAGCTGAGGATTCTAATAAAACATTCTATAAAATTCTCATGAAAACCGTTGATCAAGCAGACAGAATTAACATATCCAAATCTTGTTTTCTCTCTAGGATTTTATATCTAGCATCCATACTCCTATAGGTGCTACACTGTTTTCTCTATTTTATGGATCTAAGGAGATTTTACCTCTTGAAATCAAAATCCCATTACTCCCCGTATCCCTTAGAGATTTTATCTCTAATGAGGATTATCATCAAGGACATCTAGCACAAATAGAATTGTTAGACGAAAAGTGCTTAACAACACTCAAACATCATCATGTCTATCAAGAGCATATCAAATGCATGTATAAAAAACATGTCAAAGAACATGAATTTAACATATGTGATCTCATTCTCAAATAAAATAAAAATGTAACTACTCTGGAAAGGAGTAAACATGGAAAATTTTCCCTTAACTGGATCAGTCCATATGTTATCACTCACAAATATAGGTCGGGATCTTACCATCTAGCCTCCCTAATTGGTATACCTGAAAAGGAACCTTTGAATGTCTTGAAAATATGGCCTTTCTACCGTTAATGCTTCAATGTCATAACAATAGTCTATTCAAATATCTTATTCCACCACCAACCGATCATTTCACCATTGTAATTATTTGAAAGTATGTGTTTTTGTCGTCACTCTCCTTAAAAACCTTAAAGATGAGCATCACGGCTCTTTTCATTACATATTTTTCATAGATAATTTACTCTCTAGAAGGAACCCCACAATCATTACATCCATCCACCTTATCTACCAACCAAAGACATGTTACGGGAAACACCTATGTAGTCTATGCACACATCTCTTGCCCTTCTCAAAATGGTCTATTAACCTTTCCTCAACATAAAATAAAGTAAAAATATCTATGGATTCATATTAGCAAAATAAATAGACTGATCCTTGAAGGAAAACTATCAAATATCAAAACCATATTGTCAAAAGAAGACTAGTCCCTCAAAGGACAACTTCCAAAAAAAAATCATAGACTAATCCCTTGAAAGATGGCTATTAAAAATAAAAAAGTAAAAAAATTTGTAGACCACTACCTCGAAGGATGGCTACCATGTAAAAGGATTCCCTCATCGATCATACTTCAAAAAAGTCAAAATATCAAAAATCATCATAGGAAAGCTTGCTACATCGATCAACTTTCCCATAAGAGAAAATTTACCACATCGATCAGTTTGTGTTGAAATAAAATGAATAGATGGGGCATCTCCTATGAAACCATTGAAAAGAGAACCTACTCTCCCGCACAACCTACATATGTCTACCCTTCCCATGTCCCAGGAAGGTATATATTTCACTTCCATCTATATCCAAGATCTTATGTGTGGAGCAGTATCAATTGTTAGCCATGTGTTAACATTTTTTATAAAGCTAAAAGTGCAAGAGTTTTTATTGTTCATTTTACCATCACATTTGTATCAAATCCCGTATAAAGGCAATCATGACACAATTTACTCCCATCCATGACTAGAGAGCATTTTGCACAAATTAAAGGTCACATTGCAATTAAAATCCATATAAACCATCATAACAAAATTACATCTATCATATCTCAAATAAACCATATCAAAATTAATAACACATCTATCAACCTCTAAAAATCAAATGTCACATTTATAGAAAAAAATCACATAAAAAGTAGAGTAAACACATATAATGAAAATCATAATCACACACACACATCACACACACACACACACACACACACACAATATATCAAAGTATCATGATACATCATAAATCTCAAAAATATACATCGAATGTCAGCTTCAAAAATAGTCGTGTGCACATCAAAATACAATATCACTAAGTAAACTAAACACATGTGAATAAATATCCTCCTTGAGCACCGCTCCCATGATCACCACCCTCACCTCAATCTAGTCCTTTCTAGGACCATCTCCATCTAGACCTCGCAGGTGGTTGATTCACACTTGCGGTGATACCAGAGGTCTTGCTCTCCTCTGCTTCCCGATATACTACATAATGAATCTCATCGTAGCCTCTCGTATCACTATCTCCTCATAATAATCTATCTCCCGGTGTATCGACTAGTAGTTAGCCAAGTTAACACTACTAGGTGGTCCCATCTACCCACCGGTTTGAAATCTAGTATCCCGTAGCTTGCTCCCGACACTAATGTACATGTAATGCCGAGTGCCTTTCTCAAGGTCTCTCACTATTGTCTATATCCATCCCGATCAGCTATATCCTGCGTTATATCCACCTATACACCTGCTAGCCACTATCTTAGGCCGTCCTGCTCACCTATCAAACCATCTCTCTCTATAGTCAAAGTAACCCTCTCAACCAATAGTGTAACATTATCAACCATTAAATGAGCAATGGTGGCTTCCAAAGCTACCTTGCCATCACCACCAACATATTCATCCCCACCTCCCTCACCCTCACCATCACCTCCCCGATGTAGTCCCTCTACATGATCTCAAACTCATATGTCACCTCCAGTAGGTTAAGCTCGCAACCATATAACAAATGCCTATATAACCTGAGACATCATCCACAAATGTGGACACTCCTTGATCATCTACATAAATCACCATCTCCTCATCGACAATGAAAAAGGCATTGTAACTACCGTAGAAATGGTGCATATATATGCCCATCATAGAGCCTATAACTATCATTATCTTTGGGACATCTTGAATCAACCCAAGTCATCATCCGACATGATTGAATTAGATCAACTTCCACTCTCCCGGTTGTCGGTCCTATACCCATATATATTGTTGGGTGACATTAAGCTCACCCTCCTCCCCTCTCACACCGGAAAACCAATATACGGTCTCCATCAAACATCACCAACCTATAAACTAGACATGATCTTGATCTATCTATAGTGCTCATCACCTTGTATTGGCCCAACATCTCCTTTATCCGATCACCATCGACAAATCTTTCTATCCTCGACAATGTTTCTAAGCCTCCCCACAAGAAACCTCTAAGCCGAGCCACTTTAATGCTCATACACCCAACATCGGAGTATACAACCAACATCAATCCAAAACCTCTTCTTGATCATCCATGCGTATAACTCCTTGTAGGTCTAAGCTAGTAATGCAGGGGCCCATACAAAAATAACCATCTTCTCCATCATATCAGCCACTAAACCTTTCATAATCCATGGAAATTGATCCCCAATAGAGTTAGGAAAAGAATAACACATAATCCTTATTATCTCTAGGGTAATCAAAGTGCTACCCTCTATCTCGAGAGCATATAAGGACCCATATGAAAAACAACCAATTTCATCACCATAAAACTTCCTCATCACCCAACTCTATCTACCTCATCAATCAAATATATACCCTCTCCATATATAGGAAACCAAGAAATGCTATGTACATCCTCCAAGGTGATAGTCATCTCACGTATCGATAACCAAATTGTACAAGTAGAGGGATCCCATCTCTCTAATAATATGAGAAATAACCCCCATTTCTTGTGGATCCATCTATAATGAAGCATTACCCCAGGACATACGACTCCAAGTGAAACCAATCATCATCTAACAATGAAGCCCTCACATCCTCTAGGATCACAAGAATCTTCTCTCGGTGGTCAACATGTCCTCAGATGCATCAAAAACATAAAACATTCATTAGAGCACTTTTTCATTAATTTTTTAATTAAAATTACACAAAAAAAGCTGCAATCACCAAAGTGATTCACCATAATCGTTGTTGTTTCATCCAAATCACATGTAATTCAATTTTTTTGACGATAATGGCATCTCAAAAAACGTGCCCTTATACAAGCCCCAAAAAAATAATAATTAAAAAAAAACAAAAAACACACAAAAATGATGAAAAGGGTACTTACCTCCCATTAGGTGGGCCTCCTCTACCTCCCTAACCCTCCTGCAGCCTCCATCTCTCCCTTATCTCTCACAAATCAATAAATCGAGCTCTAATTTTTGTAATTCACATGGTAAAAATAAGTTTACTATGGTAATCTCATCTATTTTAAGGGCACCGCTTTTCCCGCCCTAGAATTTCCAATGATTCCCATAATTGCAAAACGATTGCATTAAATGGACCATGATTTTCCCTCTTGTGATTCCCATTAATCACCAAAAACACCTTTTACAATAACAAATCTATTCAAAATACTATTGCAATCATCCAAGTCGTACATTTGTCCAAAATGTGTCTCATTTTAAGGGTACAAAACACCTCACAATAATCAATCAACCAATCAAACAATTGCCTTGAGTGCATAGACCAAGCACATTAAATATCCAATTTGTACTAGTAATCCACCACAGATTTATTTTGCGATGTTAAGCACTGGTGAACAATATGTCTATAGGACATGAGCCCCTTGGCTCCCCTATCACTTGGCTCACCTATAACTTGGTTCCCGGTTTCTTAACGACCTAATTTACTTCCTACGAATCATATGTCTATAAGAAATGAACCCTTTAGTTCCCTTATCATTTGATTCCATGGTGGCCCCCATCTTGTTTCTATACCTCGTCTTAGGGAAACTTAAATCAAACGCACAAATTCAAAACTATCCAATCAACTCAATCAAACTGGTGATCCTTGCACTTTGCTACAATCACCTCTAGTTTTAGGAGGGATCAACCATCCAAAATGCAAAGGAAACCATCTCAACCCATTTTTTTCCAATAATTTTTCTGTCATAAACCACTTGACAAAAAGGGGAAAATGTAGACACTAAGTTTTCATCACCCGCCTACTCCTCGCTTATGCACATTATTTTATCCAAACCTAGCATTATAAACAATACCTAAAGTAATTTATCTCACCCTATAAAATTACCTTTTTACCCTCAGAAAATCATATTTTACTCACCTAAACTTACCTTAATCCCTTGAAACCACCTAACCATTTTTAAACAATCCCTAACCTATTTTATCCTAGCCTATAAACCTCCCCAAGTCATATAACCTCTTCCCAACCATTTTACCTCATCCCCATACCCAAAAATATCATTTACGAAGTGGTTGGAACCACTTATAAAAGTTTCCCCCATAATTCTCAGATCATCAGAGATTCTAACATATCACTAGTGATTATAAATAGGAGTTTCAACTCCTTTCTCCATGATATTCATAAATTCTTCGATGTCCTTACATCCTTATTTTTCAATCAAGTAGAAAATTTCCATCATCTTAGATATATCCAAGCCAAACAAGGACATCAAAACATAAAAGGCATACAATCACATCAATTTTGGTAGCCTTGTCTCCAATAACCTTTTCAAGCAATCAACAAACAATAATATCTCTTAGGAATAAACTTAGGTTAATTTATCATTTACTAAGTTGTAATGTTAAAGTAATTAAATTTTATTACTTTATCTTAGTTGTTACATCCCTATATTAGCGAGGGCTACGCTATTATTATTTTATTACTTCCCAAATGTGTTTTCGTTAGGGGCAATATGGTATTTCTACATATTTGCCATAGTTAGTATATTTGTTCCACTTTTTGTGGATATTGTTATAGTTGTCCAATGTCTATAAACTATAACGCACCCAAAAAATCACACACAAATATCATATGCCTCCTCGAACTCTTATGCCTCCTCAAGTCTCTTATGCCTCCCTCAAGGAGGCCGGTTGTCCCCATGGCCCAAGACACATAGAGTTCGAACACTCCTAACCCAAGTGACATAATAATGCATGGTTCAACAACCCGCTAGTTATCTATAACTCCTTGGGGCATACCCCCATACAACGAAGCGGGTCCATAGGTCCAACCATTCCATGGTGCATCCCATGACCCTAATCCACACATCACGACAAAAGAACCAGCATAGCAATCCAATCCAAATGCCAAGTGGCAAGGTACAAGCCTTGGGCAAGGCGGTAAAATCTTAAAATTTAAAAGAAGATCCAAAATCAAGCAAAATAAATGGCCAAATAGCCATAGTTAGTATCAAAATCCACATGTTAGTACCAAAACCAAGGAAATGCCCAAAATGTAAAACATGGCAATCAAGAAAATTGCTGGTCCTTGCAGAAATAACATAAAAATTCAATTTACGAATAAAATACATATATAATAATAGCACATTACAATGACTATGTGGCCTTATCTGGCCACCAAGGGGGTACTTTCTCACGAGTTGTCGCACTTTAACATCGAGTCTCAAATTTCAAAATAAAATATCAATAGTAAAATTGTCATCACCTCTATCTGAATCATCCCACCACCACTTCGACAAGGCTAAACATAGTCATAGTTGCACTTAGGTTGCATACATACAACCACATAGGGAGAGAGGAAAGAATCACAGGTTGTTATCTACTAAACCGAATCTTGAGTTATTGACCCATGGTACACCATTCCTCACTCTCAACATACACTTCTACTAATTTCCCTCAGGGTCGGTTAGCGTAAGGTTCATAACATAACATGTAACTACATCACTAACACAATGGTGGTACATATACAAGGCAGATCACAATCATCCATTCACTGAGTGTAACACATCACTTTACCACATTCTACACCCAAAGTGCAATCACCATACGATAGGGTTCATACACTCACCGTATGACCCTAAATCACAACATGAAGCATTACATATTTACACAAATCATACATACGATGAATATAATAACATTACAACATAACATTCCTTTGCTACATACAAGGTGATACACACATTTCTTCAAAACATGGTAAAACATCATGATACAACTCAATTCACTTTACATCAATCCAGTCATACAACATATCGACACACCCACATATCACAATATGCCACAATGCTCTAACCCCCTGTCATCCACATTAGAATTCTTTTCACACATCACAAGCAGTAATTCACACGTGAACTCTTCATAGAATCCACAAGAAGGAGAGAGAACACTCCCATCCCTAGCACATCAATATGATAACAAATATGCACTAAGTGGAATACACATCATGTGCATTCACAATATCACAATTACGACATGGATCACATCACGCTTAAAGCACATTACTCTTCCAATATCTACCACCACCATGCAACATCATCATCATCATCATCATCATGTAACTCAACCACCACTCCAAGCTAGCCTAGAGGTTCGAGATATATGTTGAGTTATTGTGATGTTTTGGTAGTGGTCTTTTGATGTATGTGTTACTCATGTCAGATGGATATGTGTTGTGATGTTGTGGATATGGCATTGATGCCCTTGTGGACCCTATGTACATGTAGTTTTTTTATGAGTCATGTAAAATCCTCATAGGTGGAATTGAGGAGATGTCTGGTTGTCGTAGTACTCTTTTGTTCAAGTATTTTGTACGTCGGTCATAAATGTGTGACGTGTACTATGTCATGTGGACCGTGCATGTCCCTTTCCATAAATTGATTAATCCCTTGTGGTGTGGTACCATCTTGAAATATTTGCTTGTACGGTTGTGAATTTGTAGTGTCTTGTATGACCCTGGTAGGGCGTTGTGACTGTAGTTCATGATTGGGCATCCACAAGAATGAATAAACTAAAATTCTCCAACAATGAAATTCTAAAGGACTTGAATTAAGAATAATGTTAATGGAAAGAGATTAATGAAATAATAAATAAGAGGGAACTGCCAATCTTCACAGAACCTTGAAAGTTAAAATTTCTACCGAATGTTCCTAAGGATACCCTGTGGTCGTGCTTTAATCAACTAAAATTTTAAACCATAGGGTGTACTTTCTCCTTTACCTGTTCTTGGTTGTGAACCATTTCTTTTCCACTGTGTTATGTCACATCGAGGATGATGCTTTTCTTAAGGGGAGGAGAATGTAATGCCCTGTTTGGCGTTTACCCTAGTTCTTGTCGCAATGACCCTTTTGTTGAGCATTGAATGGCTGTGTGTATTTCCGTTGTCTTAGATCTTGTCTCCGTGATGTTTTAGAACCTTCCCTCTCCTTCTTGCGTTCTCAAGTCATTATTGACACCTCTGTGTGTGGACTGTGTAATGTCCTGTGCGTAAACCTAGTTAAAGGAGGATTTTGTTGTCGCATAGTTAAGCTGGACCTTTGGCCATTATTGGTGTGAGTAGAAATTATTTATATTTATAGTATATAATGATAACAATGTAGTTTTAATTTAATTATCGATTGGCCTCTATCTTATAGTGTTATTGTTTTACATTATTGTCAAGCTGGTATATACGTCTTTGTTAATATGATTAATAATTATTTTAAGTGGTAATAATAATAATAATTAAATAATAATAATAATAATAATATTAACAATATTATTATTTTAATTATTGATCGACGATAACTCATTATTTTTAGTGTCGATTGTTATCAACTGTATTATTAATTATCGTTAAATGATTTTATTGTTTGGTTGGTCACTTTGCATAATGAACCTCGTTCCGTTCTGAGGAAGGGATTACCTGTTTTGGTGCCATGGTCATTCCTTGCCTTGTGTTTTCTTTTGAATGCCAACCTCTAGTTTTCTGCGCTTGGTCGCTTAGGCCTGTTCGCATGTTGTTTAATCATTGTGAGTAATGGAGAGTTCGATTCTTACTTCCTCTAGCTTGCTCGTGTGTATGTGATTAAATTTTCTCGGGTTGAATAGTAATCATACAAAAATTCTTATACCTTTTAGCTTATGAGAACTGTTCGAGTAATCTTGTAACTCCTTTTTACATTTGTATTAATATAATCTTCTTTCGTATGCTTTGTGAGCTTACCTTAGTAGAGATTTTGTTTATCCCGTATCTTTCTTTGAAAGGAGGGGCTCATGGGGGCGCCAGTCGTCGTGTGAGGACTACCCAGCTTCTTAAATCTTTTAAACTTCTTTCACCTACCCTCCACTGCCACCTTGGCCGACCAGGTCCATTCACATGTCTTGTTGCTAGTAAATGGCATTAGACTCCTCCCAACCAATGAAATACTAATAGTTATGGTATTTAATGTTTCTACCTTGCGTGAGGGAGGTGGGAGTCGGTGGAGTCCCGATTTTCCTTCACCGTGATCTCATTTTTAATCTGCTATTCAATGCGTATGGGCAATTCCTTCTCCTGGCACGTTTTCTCTACCTCTTTGTTGACTGTGTGAATGCTGGGTTAGGAAACTGTTCAGCCTCGACATTTGTTGGTTCCCTTTTTGGAGATCCTCCTCTTCTTACCCTGCGCGCGTGGATGGATGTCCACACCTATTCCAAAACTACCATTTTGACCTGGTTGCGTGGGCAGAGAGGCCATCAAAATCTTTTCTGTCAAGGCGTTTTTCTTCATGGTTCCTCCTTGGGCGCAGTAATGGGTTTGATATGGTGGTTATAGATGAAGCTACAAGCTAGTGAAGTAGGCGTGTTACCTCCACTTTCATTGGGTGTTGCGAGGTGTGTTCTTGTTGGGGATCCACAGCAATGGCCTGCAACAGGAATTATCCAGGTGGCAGGCATGTTGCAGTATGGTAGAAGCCTTTTTGAGTGCTTCCAACAAGTAGGTTGTCCAACTATGTTGTTATCTGTTCAGTATCGAATGCATCCTCAAATTCAGATTCTCCTTCAAGATATTTTTATCAAAATCGATTAAGTGACAGTGAGAGTGTTAGCAAGAGACCTGATGAAATTTATTACAAATATTCTCTATTGAGACCTTACTTGTTTTATGATGTAACTCATGGAAGAGAATCTCATAGAGGTGGATCTGTTTCATATTAGAATATTCATGAAGCACAAATTACTTTGCAATTATATGAACTTGCTGGAAAAAAAAAAAAACGTGGCAACTGATCAGCTTCGACACCTGTTGGTTTTTTTGTTGGACATCCTTTCCTTCTTACCCTGCTACATGGAAATGTAGTGAGACCACATCTCCTTGAGGTAGTTTGTCAAACAGTTTGCTTCCTCGTGGGTGTTTCCACACCATATAAAACAAAAATTTGATTTTCCATTGTGCTGGATGGATGTCCATGTTCCGCTATAGCATTCCCTTTTGACACGCATTGGGAGGATGTTGGCAAGTATTTTAGACCACCTACCCTGGCCGTGAACTCCTGCCTGTGCCAACGTGGAGATGATCGATGTTTGGGCGCTCAACAAGCTTAAAGAAAATGGAATTAGGCTTGGGTTGCTGCTTGCAGGGTCCTGGTCTTGGGAAGCGCATTAAAGGCATGATAAGCCCTAACCCTCTCTCTTAATAATTTATTCCCTTTAGTATTTGGGTAAATCAATCTCTGTAATTTTTGTTTGAATTCTGTAGAGATGGGTTTCGGATGACTTATAATCATAATTGCATGAGCTGATCTCTCTCCCCCTTTACAGTTTATCTTAATTACTATTTGACAAGAAGAAATCTCTCCAGTGATTCTCACTTATCGATCTTATAAAGTTGGTTTATCTTTTTGCCATGATTATTCCTGTGAACAGTGGTTTCTGTAGAAAATATTGTGGTGTGTGAATGAGATTTAGAATATTCCTTGTATTGTTTTTATTTGTAGAACATGGCTTGAAAACGGGAATTTTCTTGGAAGACTATGTTTGTCTTTTAATGTGGTTTGATAATGATATAAACCCCTTTAGAATCATGGGGCTTCTATTTGGGGAGTCGATCTGGTTTTAATGGTCTTTCTAGATACCATCCGACTCTTTTGACTACTTTGTTTACCTTGGGGATTATTGTAAACCCTCACCAGCCCTCTATTATTATTATTAGTACTATGAGTTTTTTTTTAGATGGGAACGCTCTCAAGCATGTGTTGATGGGGTTGTTTTGTGATCTTTTTGAATACAAGGTAAGAACTCAAGACATTAGCTTGTGTGGATAATTATATGGCTTAAGTTGAGGCACTACTTGGATTTTCGAATCAGTTGAAGTAATATTGATACATCGAACTCTCATGAATGTGTACATTCTTCAAGTTTGATTGACATGTGATGGCCCTCGTGAATATGAATTCGAGCAATGCTTGAAATATTAAATTATAAATTTATCCTATACTTTGACTTATAAGCTTGTTGAAATGCTTTTGGTAGGAAAATGTATGAATAGGGAAGTTATGAGAACTACCCTAAAATGGATTCATGCACACCTTAAGTAAAGGTGACAATCACATAATGGGACTGTATGCATACCATGTATGACAAGAAGGATAGAAGTTGACCTGAAATTATTTAACTTCATTTTATAGAACAATAATTAATACCCATAAATTGAGATATGCAAGTGGAGGTTGAATTATATAATATGAAATATTATGTTATCGTGTAACCAAGAAGGATAAATATGTTATTTCAATACTTGTTACCGAGTGGAATATTTTCTCGCATTTACGATGATTATTACGTTAGCTAAAAAAAAATTGATACTTACATCTCTTTAGGAGTTGAGATAATGTTGATACTTGTATTCATAGTGGCTTGGACCACACTTACATATCTTAGCTAGTCAAATGTATCTTTGGCATATTACCAATGATGACAAGATTGTCGATCATAACTCATTCTTATGAGTTGGACTCTTTACTAGAAGAAATATATAAGACATGGTAATAAGCAACCAAAAAGGATATCTAAATAATATATGAACTTGCTGATTGGTGAAATCTTTGTTAACGTAAATATACTCTTAAAATTGCGGGATAAATATCAAAATTATACTTACATATCATTGATTATCTATTAAGGTTCGATACTTGGGTAATATCGATGAATAATATAAGATTGATACTTGTATTTATTATATAAACTTAATGTCGTTGGTGCTTTTATTTAATTGAAAGATAATATTGTTGGATACTTATATATGTGAAGTAGGTTGAGGGTATTAGGTGAGCGTTATTATTATTACTAGAATTTAATTATGATTAAATGCAAGGTTAAGGTTGTATATCTCTCCACTTGGAATTTTTGTTCATATGTAAGCAGATTTTAGGGAAGTGAACAATAATGGGTATGAAATGTATTATCATGAGATGTGCAGTTAAGATTTGAATACATGAATAGAAATTATTTGATAGGGAGTATTGCAAACTTTCATTTATTTAAATGCTAGATGGCATAAGTTATTAGGTGAGGTTTATATCTTATCATGCTCGGCTTCTAACGAACTCAATCTAGTAAATATTTGTGTAGATGGATTATGCGAGTAGATTAAAGGAAAAGAGTGTAAAAGTTTCATCAGTTCAAATTATGAAGTTCTTTGTAGAAAGTTCAATGCGTTGTAAATTTTGTAACATTGCTTGCAAGGAGTTTAGAAGATCTCTTGTCTTGGTATGTTCGGAAAACTACGTGGTGAAGTGTTAGACTAGTAACTTACCTTGGTGAGAAATGATATTCAATCATTACTTTGGCATAGGTATTGTAAAACCTTGATTTTGAGAATAAAGTGTTAAGTCAAAACTCTCTGACACCTTGTAATGATGTGATATAAGTAAAATTAAATGGAGTGGTTAACCCTTATAGAAGTTAGCTAAATATATATATTCAGATAAATTAATGTAGAGATGACTTACTTGAGAACAAGAGATTCCTGAAGTAATCAAAGGTGAAACTATCCTTGTAAAGTAAAATTTTATAATTTGTTAACCCTAGCTAAGCTAGCAAACATTATCTTTATATGGTGACTTCTTAAACGAGTTTAAGGGAAACCAATGGTTAGTTGTTAGAATATAATAAGATTTATTAAGTAGGAAGAAACAATTTAGAAACCACGAAATTTATCTCTCAGCCTTTTGGAAAGTAATAGTTCTTGTTGTAAAGCTCTTTCAGTGAAGCCTAAGTAAAATCTTTAATATTTGTGGATAAAACCTCAAGCTCCAAACAAACCTTAGTAAAAAATTGATGACGTCTTAAGGGTGAATTCAATTGACCTTCTTCCTTTAACTTTATCCAAGGTGCCTTGTAATTTTCTCTTAAGTTTGTTGAACGTGAGCCGATGTTGTCATAAGGGCATGAACGAGTTCTAGTAAAGTAAGTGTGAATAGATGGCCTTGTGGAATTAAATTACCATCTTTATCAAATAAATAAATAAAACAAATAATTGTCATAAAGGAGAGGACTTTAAGTGAACTACTCCACAGTGTATAAGAAAATAACTCAGTTGGTAAGATGAATTTGTATGAATCATATCTTGAATCTCTCTGAAAACATAAGTCATGAGTTAAAGGGTGTTTTATCAAAATAAATAACCTTCAATCATTTCTTACTGTGGCTTGCCCTAGCTGTGAGAGTGTCATGTGGTTGGACTTCTATGTTGTTCTGTCAAAAAGAAAAGTGTATTATCCTTTTGGGTGTGAACATTTCCGTGTTGACCTTGTGGTCATCCTCTTAATAAGTGGTTCCTAGAGTTAGTTGTAACCTTGGTGACGACAAGTTGTGTCATGTTATGTGTCAAACAAGTCAAAAAAATTATCCTGTGTTTTCCTATGTTGTTCGTGTGTGCCCGTTTTTAGTGGGCGTTACATAAACATTACAAATTCTTCATTTGATATGAATAAAGGGTTTTCAGAATATTACATTCTTAATATTTGGTATTAGGGTTGGTTGTTCCATTCTCTGTGGGAATCCCTAATCCTCTAAGGAGAGTGTGCTGCAGAAGGTTAAGGGTTCATTACTACAAGTTTGATTTTGGAGGAAAAATATTTGTCCCCATCCTCTTGGAAGCACCTACCTTGATTCAACACCCTAAGAGTTTTGCACATAGTTTTCCAGACTTAAAAAAATGATCATCAACTGCAGAGTGGATCGACCAGTTTCATCATTGTCTGGTTTGGAATTGAAACAAAGCTACATCGAAGGACAAAACTTTGCATAGAGTGACCCTCCAAGTTGATACTTAGACCACCGAGCTAGTTTTGCTTGTTTAATTATTTCATGTGGGTTGTTCCATTGCACCAAGCTCCTATACACTTTCGAGTGAGCTACATGCGATTTGGATCAAGCCCTCAAACTCACCAACTTAGGAGTCCTAGGTGAGTGGTTTAGATCTGGGCATTGCATCAATCTATTTTCATCCAGATTGAGATCCATATAGAGCTCTGCATAGAGTTGGGTTAAGCATTAGAACGAGTTTTGGTTAAGCAAAGGCGTGTTGGCATTTTCTTGGGTGTATAGGAGGTGGAACGATCTACACCGCCAATTCCATAGTCATATCTCTATTCACATTGTTCTTTCTAAAAACTTGATTTGTGTTGCAACTAGAGGTGGTCGAGCACATCAAATTTGACCTCCCAAATCTGACCTACATAGTATACACATTGTGTATGAGTGATCCAACACGATCCTACCGAGATCATAGAGCTCTTCACCAATTTGATCAATCCATTGGGAGAGGTGTTCATTATAGGTAAGCCGATCAAAGTTTGCATTGAATTTGAAGGTATTTCTAGGCATGTTGAGATCTAAATGGGAGATTTTTTTTATTGGAAATAATCACCCTTCTCCAAGTGATCTGCATGCAAGTTTGAATGTTGTGCAAAAGAAAACAACGACTTGGGAAAGCACAAAAGCCACAAATGTTTCAACAACAAAATGATCCAAGTCGAACCTCCTCCCAATCGACATACGTAATCCAAATCAACCCAAAGGTGTCTAAAAAATCCAAACACAAACAACAAAGACTATCCAAGTGGCCATCACAAAAAGGTGACTTGTAAAGAAATAAAAAAAAGAGAAAACAAAAAAGGGCAGCCAAAAGAATATTACATCGGCCATCGTAGAATAACATTCTCCGTAAAAGCCCCAAATCACCCCCGATTCATACAACAACCATGTGGTTTCTTCACATATAGGAAAACCACAATTTTAAAAAAGGTTAGCTCTATTTTTATTGTTTAAATTAAATTTCTTGCATTACATATGCTAAGTGTCATGAGCGCATAGTTGGTTAGAAGGAAATCTTTGGAGAGGGAAGGTCACAAGTTAAAATCCTCCAAAGTACCAATTTTTCTATGTAAACATTTAGCTGAAAATTTCGAGGAACCTTCCAAAATTAGCTGGAAAAAGGTCTACTAAGTGACTTAGTCATAGTTAAATCCCTTTCTACATTTAGCTACAAAACACTTGATTGGGCATTTGTTTTCTCCGATTGATCTAAAATACCATTTCTAGATTTTTTTATAAAGGAAAAGAGGCCAAAGAGCCCAAAACCAAAAAAATTGCCTCACGGAAATTTTTTTGCACAAAAAATAGCCTTTTGTAAAATCCTCATAATTCTCATTCCATCAAGTGAATATTTTTTAGAAACTTTTTTGTAAAATTCTAGATTTTGATATGGAATTCATAGAGCTGGTTTAGGGAGATTTTGGTGGAAATTTTTTTGTAATAAATTTTCAAAGGATGAAATAAGGTGTAAAAGGTATAAAAATTGTAATTTTGTACTCAAAATGTATCCCAAAAGGGAATTTTTCCACAAAAGAAGAGACAAAATTGTAAATGCACTATAATTATAAAGTTCCCTTTTTTTCATTCTCATGGAGCTATTTGTTTTCGATTTTCACTCAAAATTTAAGGGGAAATGATGGAATACTTATAAATTCTTCATTGACCGCTCAACAATGGTATTCCTTGTGGATTAGAGAAAAGTGAATGGAGGGTAGTTTTTAGTACCAGTGCCAATTTTGAGCTACAAGCCAACCCAATAGAGGTTTTCAAAATGTTTAGAGCTACTCATTTGTTTTTCAAGCACATGTTCCAACCAAAAAGAGGTTCCAAACATCCAAAGAAAGTTCCTGAGCCTATTCCATCTCTTACACACAATTCATAGGAAGTACTGTTGTTGCAAATCAGCAAGACTCTCTCGGATGTTGATCGACTTCTAGTTGACACTTTGGACATCCAGTGTGAGTGCACAACATTGAATCTTCTCCCCAAGTGTGGGACTTGTAAAATGGGAAAAGAATCTCTAGTTTAGAGGTTGGTTCCTCAACTCCTCTGATCAGATGTATTACTTGCAAGTTATACAGAGGTTTCAAACTCAAAATCCTACTCTAAATTCCAAAGTGGACAGAGATGGAGAATGCAAAAAAAAACTGAAACTAGTGCTAATGAGGTGATACACCAAAGGAGTGGTGAGCATTTCTTACTTCTGCAAATTGACACAGTTCATAAAAATGCAACAAAACTTCATGCACAAACTGATAATTGTAATGGAGGGTCAGAAATGAATCAAACAACACAGACAGAGGATTAAAACTCATTCACAGAGCATGTATTGTCATTTTTACATCAAAAACCACTTGCATTACAACACCTGAGAGGAAAAATAGGTTGTAGTCTTGGAAAAGGTCTGGTTTTCCACAAAAATCACTTTCAAAGTGACAAAGGGAGCTCGCAATAAAAAAATGTTCCACCCTTGAAAAATGAGCCAAATCGCTTTTACAAAGGCAAACCATGACCCCAAGAGAGAGAAATGTGAGAAAACATGGGAAAGCTTCAACCACCAACCAAAAATGTAGTAAAACAACATGGGCATCCTTACAGGCCCATCCCCTGACATTTTTTGCTATGCTGGGAGAGAATGTGAGCCATTCTTCATTAAAAATGGTGGTTGAAACGTCATTTCTGTCCATGACCACGTGCCAGAGGAATTTTTCAATTTTATCTCTCCAAACTCCATCAAAATGAAAAAATAACCACAAAATATTGTATATAATTTCACCAGCTTTCCATTGATATAAAGAACCCGAAAAACTGAGCTCTGGATCGAAAGATATGGCCGTTTGAAATTTTAGGGCAAAACAGGGCCAAATCGAATTGGTGGGAATTTTTTTTTAAATTTTCACTTTTTGGTCATTTGGAAAATTTTCCAAAAAATTCCCCACACTCCACCATTCTGGGTGCCATGTGGCATGCTTTGATTGGATGAGGGCCTTTTAATGCTTCATTTTCCTTTGTTTTTTCCATTGGAAAATTTTCTGAAAATTCCCCGCCGGCCGATGAGTTGAGGCCACGTGGTGCATGCTGATTGGACGCGGGCCTCTCCTTTTAAATTTTACATGCGGGCTTGTCTTGAGTGTTTTTCCACCACCTGACATGTGGCAAGATGTGATTGGTTCACATTCGGGGGGTGATTTTTTCCCTTTGAAATTTCCCTCTTTTCCCTTTGGGAAAATTTCCCAAATACTCCCCGCCTTCCACCTGGTCTAGGACACGTGGCACAATTTCATTCACCGCAGACCCTCTAAACATTTTTCCTTTTGCACAATCCTTTTGGGAAAAAATCCCAATCTCCTACCATGCTCCTTCTGGTCCTGAAGACTGAGGACACGTGGCCTTCTTTGAATGGTTGGCGGGCCAGTGGGCCGAAAATTTTCCTTTTGAAATTTGGCGAAACACTTCGCCAAAATTCTAACTTCTCCCCCGCACTCCACCGGTCCGATGCCATAGGACACGTGGTAAAATGTGATTGGGCGTGGGACTTTCCTTCAAAATTTTCCATGCACCAACACTTAGTCAAAATTTTCAATTTTCTCCCCTAGACACGTGGCATAATCTGATTCGCCGGCGGTCTTTCGGGCAAAATATCCCTTTTGAAAGCTTTGCCAAATACTTGGTAAAAAACCAAGTTTTCCTCTCGACCCCGCCACTTCCTTGGACATGTGGCATCATCTCATTGGCCACGGGCCTTCCAAGGGAAAATTTCCCACAAAAACTTCGCGAGCCATAACTTCAAAAATACATGGAGTTAGGAGGAAAACTTTACCTTTCTGGAAAGATGAGAAAGAGCTCTATCCAATGGTGCCATTTCTAGAAGGTTTTGAGTGCTTGAAAATAAAAAAATTATGACTGAGGCACAAGAGAGGGAAGAATGAAAGGAGTTAGCCACAAAATGAGCAAGGGGTACATTTTGGATAACAATTTTGGCGACTCAGAGGGGTCATCTCCTGCTGGATGAAGTTACCAGTTTCTGAAGCAATCCATTGGGCATGGAGTCATCAAATTCTCTGTTTGGTACCCCAAATGACTAGAACACTGTAAGGAGGAATATGGAGGGTGGAACATCATCTGATGGGGCAAGGCATGTGAACACATTTCCAAGAGTAGCAAGCTTGTGCCAAAGCACTTAGGGAAAACAAAACTAACTACAATAAAACAATGTGCATAAGCACTTGGAGGAATGGAAATCTAAGCTAATATGTACAAGGTGGAGAGTTCCCTTCAATATCAATGCTTTAGATGGATTCCATTGACTGGAATCTGTAGTTCTTCGCCATCCAATGAAGACAATTAGAAAGCATTGTTGTCCTTACACTTTGTGACCATGTATGGGCCACTCCAAATGGCATAAAATTTTGAATGCCTTCCTAGTTTTTCTCTATCTGCATCCCATTTTAACACTAGATCTCCAACTTGGAAAGATCTATCCTTGGCCTTCTTATCAAAGGTCTTCTTGATCAAAGCTTGATCCTTCTCCATTGCTTGGGATGCTTGATTTCTGATTTCTTGAGCCGCATCAATTCTCGCATATTTGACTTCCATGGGCTCAACATCCAAAACTCCAATCGCTTCATGAGTTCCAATGTTGGAAACTCAAGTGACATGGGAAAATTACCTCTCTTCCATAAACAAGCTTAAATGGAGAGTTACTTTTAGATCTCTTGGGAGTTATCCTATCAGCCCATAAGGCTGATTTCGGTTTGGTATGCCAAGACCTCTCGATTTTCATCAAGAGTCCTAATGATTCTCAACAAGTTCTTGTTTGTGGATTCAGCTGCCATTACCCCGAGGGTAATAATTTGATGAAGTACTTAGGTAGATCCCATTCTTGATAGCCCATTCAGCTTACCTTGGACTCAATGAATTTCAATGCATTATCCGATATTATTGTAGCAGGTATGCCAAATCTGGTTGCTATTCCCTCATAGAAATCTAGGATGTTAGATTCATTTGCTTCCTTGAGTGTTGTTGCTTCAGTCCACTTGGTGAAATAATCTGTGGCTATTAAAATCCATTTGTGCCCTTGGCTTGAATTGGGATGAATGGCTGGTCAACTGAAATTGGATGCAATGGAAGGGCAAATAGTCTCTCTTTACCTGTGAAGAATGCACAATTCTTGCACCTCTTGATCCACGCGTAACAATCACTGAAAATCTTGGGCTAATAATATCCAACCCTCATGATCTTCAGAGCTTTCACTCTTGGTGCAAAATGACCACCAGTTGATCCACCATGGAACTATTCCAACACCTTGGGAATCTGATTTGTACCAATGCATCTCAGAAGCACTCCATTCACATCCTTCTTGAACAAAACACCATCAACAAGGGCATATGGGATAGCTTGCAATCTGAAGTGCCTTCTTTTGGTCTTGTTCATCTCTGGAGGGCATAGAACTATGCTTAGGAAGTGCATTATGTCTTGGGTCTAGAAAGGAGTGAAGACATCATTATTTTCCTTTTGAGTGCATCTTTGCTCATGGCTGTCCTGTAACGCCAAAACAACCTCCTTCTCATTACATGCTTCCTTGTGCTTGTCCGAGACCAGCTGCTCACAAAAACCTTTTCCTCTCACCAACTTGGTGACTTTGATCTCTATGTCATACTCCATGACATGAGTAATCCAACCTGCCCTTTTTTCATTTAGGTCTTTGTTGAGGAGGAAGTCTTTAACTCCAACATGAGAAACCAGTAATTGAACCTTGTTGTTTGAAACTAGATGTTTGAATTTCTTCAAGCTCCTGATTACTACAAGAACATGATTCTCAATGAAAGAATATCTCACCTCATAATCCTCTAGGATTTGGCTGAAGAAAGCAATTGGCTACTCATCATTGTCTTTGTTTTGCTGTACCAAAATTGCAGAAATAGTATCATCACCCCCAAATGCATAGAGGATGAAATCCTTGGAGAAATCTGGGTTAATAAGAGTTGGGGCTTGAGAGATGGCCTCTTTGATTGCTTCAAAACTTTCTTTTCCTTCTACTATCCATTTGAAAGCCATGCTTTTCTTTAACATCTTGGTGATAGGCTTGACAATGGCTACAAAATTTGGGACAAACCTTCGAACAAAATTTATTCTCCCCAAGAAAATTTGAAGGGCCTGCTTGTGGCTTGGAAATGGTAGTGCTCTTATGGCTTGAACTCTTTATAGATCAATTGCTAATCCTTCTTTGGAGACAATGTGGCCAAGGATCTTTCCTTCATGGGCTAGAAAAATACACTTTTTAGGATTCAAGGATACTCCAAATCTTCTACACTTTGGAACACTTCTCTCAAATGAAAGAGGTGGTCTGCTGCATTATTTGAAAAACAAAGATATCATCAAGGTATATCAGCACAATGTTGTTAATCAAACCCTTGAACACCATGTCAATTTCTCTTTGGAAGGCAGCTCCAAGATTGACAGCCCAAATGGCATTTTCCTGTATGCATAAGTTCCTTATTTGGTTGTAAAGGCTGTCTTAAACTGATCATCTTCTTTCACCATAATCTGATTGTACCCCAAATAGCCATCAAGTAGTGAAAACCTTTCGAGCCAACAACAACTTGCAAAATCTGCTCCATGGAAGGAAGTGGGTAATGATCCTTGAGAGATGCCCTATTCAAATCTCTCAAGTCAACACACAATCTGATTTCCCCACTCTTCTTTCTAATCGAACCAAGTTGGCCACCCAACTAAAATGCTTGATAGGGAATATGATTCTTGATTCTATCAACTTATTCAATTCCTTTCTCATGAGAGGCTCCATGTGTGTGATTGACTGCCTTTGTTTTTGTCTCGATGGGTTTAGTACTTGATCCAATTCAATGGTGTGTTGAGCTAACTTGGGATTGAAACCTTTCAAATCTTCATAGCTCCAAGCAAACACATCAGGGAATTCTTGAAAAAGTTGTATGAACTCATACCTTTCTTGTTTAGTTGTCATCTTACCAATTTGGAGTGATTTTCCTTCTTCCACCAAGATGGACACTGAATCTTCTCCCTTGACTTGGATGTTTGCTTTCTCCTTCCTAAACTGATCATTAGGATTGAAAATGGACTCCAAAGTAATAATTCCCTTTGGTAGTTTGTTGGTTCTCAGCTGTACCACTTGGTCACCATACTGCTGCTCCAAATTTTCTTGATTTTTAGCTAAGAACTCAGCCTCTTCTTGCAAGAAATGGATGATTTGCTGATCATTCTCAAACACTTGCCAACTTACATTGTTGTTCTGTACTGAAGGCCTCACAATCACGTGGATGTTTGGCTGTACCTTGTCTTTTTGGATGCTTTCAACAACGTCAAAGGCTGCCCCAACTGCTGCAAGCCTATCAACAGCTTGGTTCTCTTTTCTAGGAATGGATTTTATGCCAAAACCCTCAAAATATTCAATGAGGTTCCACACCCTATTTTTGTAGCACTTGAGTAGATCATTCTTGACAACATGCTGCCCCTTAACTTGGTTGACAATCAACTCACTGTCACCAAAGACTTGCAAGTTCTTTATCCCTCTCTTGATTGACCAATGCAATCCTTGTATCAAAGCTTTGTATTCAGCAGTGTTATTAGAGCATGCAAACTGAAATCTAAAAGCTGAATAATACTTAACTCCGTGAGGTGAAACAAGCATGGCTCCCCCTCCCGCATCTTGTCTACTCTTTGATCCATCAAAAACAACCGCCATACCTCATTTTCATCCTTATGATCCGGCTTGGTGATGCTAGGAATAGGCTGATTTTCTTCATGCATGCAATAGACTCCTAACTTAGATTCTTCTATTTCTTGATAAGGATCAAAAGCATGCACCTTGTTTGCCCATTCATCAAGAGTTAGATCTGGGATACTTCCAACCTTGGTGTTAGCTTCATCAGTGCTTGGATAATCTTCTTGATCAAATGTTGAAAAATTGCTATTGATTTGACTTGGAGTGTAAGGCTCAATGTGAAAGTTTGCAATAGGTTTAGATCTGATTGTGGCCTTGGTACCATATCTCGTTCTAAACAACATGTGTGACCAATCAGCAGATAAGTAACCTCCAATCTTGGCTATGAAATCCCTTGACAGACATAGGGCAAAGAGTGGTGGAAGGTCTATTACTGAGACATATTGCAAAACAACAACGTTGGGGTAGGCATGCAAGGTAAGACTCAAGTTTTTTATCACTCCAACTCATTTGTTACCGTTGTCCCATCCAATTGTACTACCCCTTTGGATATGACTTCATACTGAATTCCCAACTGATCAGCTATTTGCTTTGGCATTACTGAACTACTTGCCCCAGAATCAATCATACAATTGTGTACTAATTAATTTCCAATGATCAATGAAACATAGAATGGAGGGGGCTTCAACATTTTACCTTGCTGTCCTCCATGATTCCCCTTAGGCTGGGCAGCATTTGTGAGCACCTTCTCTTGCATTTGGACTTGCTAATTTGAAGTTGACCAGTCCTTCATGGCAGCTTGTAGCAAATCTCTTTGGCTTGGGATAGATAGTGATTCCCACATTGATATGTTTACATTTGTCTTCTTCATCTGATCAATGATGTTGAATGGAGATGAAGCATCTCTCTAGCTGTCCCTTGGCCTACACATTCATTCCTTGCACATGGGCAGCAGCAACTAGCATTTGAGTTGGCCTAGGAGCTGTTTTAGGTGGCCCCCGCTGTTTGGGATTGCACTTTGCTTTCCAATAACTTGTGGAGTAGTAGGAGGTTGTGGATTACTTGGAGCCAATGGCTGTTCTTCACCCAAATTTCTCCTTTTTGACCTTGTGTTGGCTACAACACTTTGGGAAATTGTTTGATTCATGCCACAAAAATATTCTACCTGCTAGTTTACAAGTGTGGTATCATTTGGAGTTGATTGCTGCTGGAATGTTTCTTGTTGCTGGTTATTTCTTTGACTACCTTCACTCTCCACACCAATAGTTGTCACCATTAAATCTTGATTTAAGGCACCATTAAAACACATAGATTGGTTGTGAGGTTCATTGCATGGGAACCACCAATCATACTCTTGAGATATGTTGTTTTGTACTGGCACTAATGCCTTAGAGGCAGATGTAGCATTGGGATTATAGGGCTGAAATGGTCTGTTGGCAAGAGGTCTTGCTTGGTTTAAATTTGTAACTAGATTGGGTGGTCTTTGAGGCTGGTATGGCTGCCTATTAGGCTGAGCTTGAGGCTAGAAAGAAGGCCTAAAACCTTAGGCTTGTTGCCTCTTGAGTGTAACCAGTTCGTTGCCTAGATTTGGCAATTACTTCATGACTTCTTGAAGTTTGTTTAAGGCACTTGAAGATGAAGTAGAAGCTTCACTTGAATTCTGATTCCTAGGAGTGGGAATAAGAGCTAAATTAGGCATTTGATTAGTGTTTGGGCTCTCTAAACTTGGAAACAATGGCATTGGAGGCCAAGGAGCTAGCTTACCAGCTTGAATCAAGTAATTTTCAGCTCTAATGGCAATGCTATAAGCAACAGGGATAGTTGTGCCTCCCATGGATTGAATCAACATAGAAATATCAGAATTTAAAGCTTTAAGGTAATATAGAAAAGCACCTTCTGCTACTAGCCTTACTGCCACTGGAATTCTCTCCCAAGTCATTTGAAATCTGAAGTTGAAGTCGAGTCACCGCTCATTGGGAGATCTCTTGATGGTATTCAACTACTCCAAAAGGGACAAGTTATCTCCCTTTTCTCCAAACTGCTCATGGAGGGATATACATAGCTAGTTCCAATTTTGGATAGATCCTGAGGCAAGACTCCTGAACCATTGCAAAGCTTTCCCTTTGAATGAAGATGCCAACAATTTGACAGCAACTTGCATCTCATTGATCTCATGGATTGCACAAATATTGGCAATATCCTTGACATGATCACTAGGAGTGGTCTAATTCTCTCCCGTGAAGTATGGAATGTTCTTCAATGCTGCAACTGGGATTGGATTTTGTGAATTGAGAGCAAGTGGGCTGCTGCCAGTGAAATTGACATAGGGTTTTTTTGTGCCATTCTGATTGGCCTTAGAACCCTTGTTGATTGAATGAAAGGCCTACCAGGTGGAGGAGTTGATAGAGTTCTGCTTGGTGGAGATGGAGACCTTTGAATTCTCCTCCCCTTTACCTTCTTCTTGGAGATAACTGCAGATACTCAAACATCACTTCTTCTTCTCCAACTCTTGACCTTGTGGTGATTCTTCTCATGAGTTTTCAGGTCTGCAATGTTAAAACCAACAGATTCTTCACCCTTGGAGTCGCGATGATGTGTAATTTAGGGCTCTTTTAAAGCAAAAACTTGCAACAAATGCACATCAATATGTTATAAATGAAAATGAAGACCTCTAAGGTCCTACCGAGCATGCCAAAACTGTTGTTGCAAATTAGCATCACCCCCGGATGTTGATTAGACTTCTAGTTGACACTTTGGACATCCAAAGGTGTGATTGCAAAACATTGAATCTTCTCCCCCAAGTGTGGGACTTGTAAAATGGGAAAAGAATCTCTAGTTTAGAGGCTGGTTCCTCAAATGCTCTGATCAGATGTATTACTTGCAAGTTATACAGAGGTTTCAAACTCAAAATCCTATTCTAAATTCCAAAGTGGACAGAGATGGAGAATGCAAAAAAACTGAAACTAGTGCTAATGAGGTGATACATCAAAGGAGTGGTGAGCATTTCTTACTTCTGCAAATTGACATAGTTCATAAAAATGCAACAAAACTTCATGCACAAACTAATAACTATAATGGAGGGTTAGAAATGAATCAAACAACACAGACAGAGGATTAAAACTCATTCACAGAGCCTGTATTGTCATTTTTACATCAAAAACCACTTGCATTACAACACCTGAGAGGTAAAACAGGTTGCAGTCTTGGAAAAGGTCTGGTTTTCCACAAAAATCACTTTCAAAGTGACAGAGGGAGCCTGCAATAAAAAAATGTTCCACCTTTGAAAAATGAGCCAAATTTGGCTTTTACAGTGCAAACCACGACCCCAGGAGAGAGAAACACGGGAAAACATGGGAGAGCTTCAACCACCAACCAAAAATGTAGTAAAACAACATGGGCATCCTTACAAGCCCATCCCTTGACATTTTTCACCATGCTGGGAGAGAATGCGAGCCATTCTTCATTAAAAATGGTGGTTGAAACGTCATTTCTGTCCATGACCACGTGCAGTAGGAGTTTTTCAATTTGATCTCTCCAAACTCCATCAAAATGCAAAAATGACCCCTAAATATTGTATAGAATTTCACCATCTTTCCATTTATATAAAGAACATGAAAAATGAGCTCTGGATCGAAAGATATGGCCGTTTGAAATTTTAGGGCAAAACAGGGCCAAATCGGATTGGCGGGAATTTTTTAAATTTTTTCATTTTTGGTCATTTGGAAAATTTTCCAAAAATTCCCCACGCTCCACCATTCCAAGTGCCATGTGGCATGATTTGATTGGGTGTGGGCCTTTTAATGCTTCATTTTCCTTTGTTTTCGCCATTGGAAAATTTTCTAAAAATTCCTGCCGGGCCAATGAGTTGAGGCCACGTGGCACGTGGATTGGACGCGGGCCTCTCCTTTTAAATTTTCCATGCGGGCTTGTCTTGATTTTTTTGCCACCACCTAACACGTGGCAAGATGTGATTGTTCACATTCACATGTGGGCGATTTTTTCGCTTTGAAATTTCCCTCTTTTCCCTTTGGGATAATTTCCCAAATACTCCCCACCTTCCGCCGATCCGGGACACGTGGCACAATTTCATTCACCGCGGACCCTCTGCAAACATTTTTCCTTTTGGGAAAAAATCCCAATCTCCTCCTGCACTTCGCCGGTCTGAGGACTGAGGACATGTGGCCTTCTCTGAATGGTTGGCGGGCCAGCGGGCTGAAAAATTTCCTTTTGAAATTTGGCAAAACACTTCACCAAAATTCTAACTTCTCCCCCACGCTCCGCCGGTCCGATGCCATAGGACACATGGAAAAACATGATTGGGCGCGGGATTTTCCTTCAAAATTTTCCATGCACCGACATTTAGTCAAAATTTTCAATTTTCTCCCCCGGACACGTGGCATAATCTGATTCGTCAACGGGCCTGTAGGGCAAAATATCCCTTTTGAAAGCTTTTCCAAATACTTGGTAAAAAACCAAGTTTTCCTCCAACCCCCGCCACTTCCTTGGACATGTGGCATCACCTCATTGGCCGTGGGCCTTCCAAGGAAAATTTCCCACAAAAACTCCGTTGAGCCATAACTTCAAAAATACATGGAGTTAGGAGGAAAACTTTACCTTTCTAGAAAGCTGAGAAAGAGCTCTATCCAATGGTGCCATTTTTAGAAGGTTTTGAGTTCATGATAAGCAAAAAATTATGAATTCAAGGCACAAGAGAGGGAATAATGAAAGGAGTTAGCCACAAAATGAGCAAGGGGTACATTTTGGATAACAATACCTTCATCCAACTACTCATGTTCGATGACATCCGGAGAGACCATACTTTTGAATTAAGGGAGGCAATCATAAAGCTATTTGATTCACCTTAGAATAGGTTTCTTTTAGCATGTGTGTGCTAATAAATGTTTACCTCATGTAAACATATTTTGTTTCAATTTTTTTCTCTCATATTCACTTGCACCAAGATGAATTAAGGGCGGGAATGTAAGGAATAAACTTAGATTAATTCATCATTTCCTAAGTTGTAATGTTAAAGTAATTTAATTTTATTACTTTAACTTAGTTGTCACATCCATAGATTAGTGGGGATATACTATTGTTAGTTTATCGCTTCTGGATGTTCCCGAATGTGATTATTTAGGTGTAATATGCTAATTTTGCATATTTTCCACAGTTAGTATATTTGATCCACTTTCTGTGGATGTTGTTATTATTGTTCAATGTCTATAAACATTGTAGCTTCTTCATTTCATATGAATAAAGGGTTTCCAAAATATTGCATTCTTAATGATATCAACATCATCCTCCTTTCGCAGAACTTCTATAGCTCATCTAGGTTGGAAACGTAAGTCCTTTTGATCTAATCTTGTCTTTTATATCTACAATAACATTTATAAATCAATCATTTTAGTCTCTATTTTCTTAAACTTATCATTTTTCAAGAAAACCGTCATCTATATATTAGTCATCGCTGATTCCTTTGAATCACCTCTAACTCCCTCAATTGCCAATGATTATGTAAATCACCTACAATTCCTATCTTTCAGCATCTTTTTAATCAATTATAGCATTTTGTCAACTTTTATCAATATCTATGGATTTAACTTGTCTTTTGCAAGTATGTTTTTACTTTAGATGATTGTTTAGGCTAATCACACCCCATCACAGAATTTATGACCTTCTAATCACCAAAACCATTCTTTTGGGAAAAATTTGACATTCTCGCATGATCTCACATTATGTACCATCTGCTTTTGTACTTGAAATCAAGGATATCAAGGACCGATCGAGTTCCTCTATAAGGTTGAACAAAAAACCATAGATAATTGGTGCAATTAATTTAAAGCCATCTAGATAAATTCCATATTACCCTTGGCTACCTACAAAGCAGAGTAGGACTTTCCCTCGAACCTTGATTTCTATCTCCATATCTATCATTTATCTATTGTTATCATTGTCTAGCATTTTTATCATTCTTATCAATTCACTTATTTATTTAAAAATGGTCTGACATCCTATAAGGAATCCCCTTTGGATTCTTGGAATTGGCCTTTTCCGAGCAAAGAGTCTACCTATATTATCTAAACTTTCTTGTTTAAATAATCTTTGATTGCAGGTATCTTCACTTGGCGAAAGGATTTCTTTTCCATTGCTATATCCAACCACCCCGACATCGCAATTGTCGACACAAGTATTACTAAACCCTACTTTATTTTAGTTTTAGGTAGTTTCCATATATAATAACAAAGAAATGAAATTTACCTAATACAAGTGCACCACTTGAAATTGTTCACTCAAATTTATGTTTACCTATGCAAACAAATTCTATTGGAGGTTGCTCAAATTTTATGACATTCATTGATAAATATACAAGGAAGACATGGGTGTAATTTTTGAGACAAAAATAAGATGTTTTGTTACATTTCAGAAATTTAAGGCTTTAGTGGAAAACCAAATAGGATACTACATCAAAGTTCTAAGGAGAGACAAAGGAGGTGAGTATGTTTCCAATGCTTTTCTAAATTTTTACAAATATCATGGTATCCACAAGCAATTTACTACCAGGTATATACCACAACAAAATGGTGTGGTAGAGAGGAAGAATAGAACCATAATGGAGATTGCAAAAGTATGAAGAAGGAAAAGAATATGTCAAATGAATATTGGGAAGTAGTAGCAATTTTTATTTATATTTTAAATAGGTTTCAAACAAAAATTGTTCAAACATGGCTCCTCAATAGGATTGGACTGATAGGAAACACATTGTTTCTCATTTTAGAATTTTTGTTGTGTGGCATATGGACATGTTCTTGATGAGCTAAGGAAGAAGTTAGATAAAAAGGAGAAAAGTGCATATTTGTTAGATATTCAGAGAATACAAAAGCTTACAAGTTATTTAATTCAGTCACTAGAAAATTCATAATCAACAAAGATGTATAGTTTGTTGAAAATGAGGTATGGGATGTGAGTATAGAGAGAATAGTCGAGTGTAGCAATAATTATTCCTCATGATGATATGGAAGATGAAACTACGTAAAAGAAGGTATTGTATCTTCCTTGAATCTTGAACATGCATTTCAATTTGTAGCATAAGATACCCCTCCATCTACAACAAGGAGGCCTCCAAGATTTCAATCATCTTGAAATTTGTAAGAGACACCACAAAGAATACCGTAAGCAAATCGCTTCAAAAAAATAGTCCAACATCGATAAACCTTTTCAAAGGAAAACAAGGAGTCTTTGTGATATTTATGATATTGATACCGCTAACTATTTTTTAGTTTTTGCATCATTTTCTCAAGTTGTAGACCCAATATAATTTAAAGAGGCTATAAACAAAATTTTTGGGATCAAGCCATGGATGATGAGATAGATTCTATAGAGTAGAATAAAAAATGGGAGTTGGTGGATCTTCTAAAAGGAAGGGACGTGACAAGAGTAAAGTGGGTCCACAAGACCAAATATAGTGATGATGGTAAAGTATAGAAAAATAAAGAAAGGATGGTTACAAGAGGTTTTACACAGAGAGATATGAAGATGATTACAATGAAATGTTTACACCAATAGCACGTTTGGACATGGTAAGAATGGTTTTAGAAATTATAGCTCAAAACAAATGGCCTATTTATCAGATGAATGTAAAATCAACATTCTTGAATGGTTTTCTTAAAGAGGAAGTCTATGTGAATCATCTAGAAAGTTATAAGATTAAAGGTCATGAAGGTAAGGTATACATGTTGAGAAAATCGCTCTATGGTCTCATGAAAACACCTAGAGCATGGCACAACAAAATTGATTCTTATTTAATCCATAATGGTTTCCATAAGAGAAAACATGATCCTACCTTATACATAAAGATAAATGAAAAAGCTAAGATCTTATTATTTTTATATGTAGATGATTTAATCATTACTGAAATCTATCTACAAATTCATTCAAATCAACCATGAAGAAATAATTTGAGATGAAAAACCTAGGTCTCATACACTATATTTTGGGCATTGAAGCTCGACAATTAGAAGCTGGAGTATTTATTTAAAAAGCAAATTATCATTACTACAAGGGGTGTTTTGAGACAATATTAAAGACAATAGTTAACCAAATTGTGTCAAATAAACACAAATAAATTTTTTTATATTGCCTCAAAGTGGGTGTCTCTAATTATTGTCTCTCCATAGATAATATAGATTAATACATATTTTGTCTCTTGAGAGACAATATCATTTTTGTCTCCCTAGAGACAATATAAAATACTAATTTCAAATTTTTTGTCTCTCTAGATACAATACTAATTTTAATTTTTAGTCTCTCTATCTAGACGATACAAATGTAAAGAATGAACAAAAAGATTTTTAAGAATAAAAATAAGTAAATGTATTCTATTGCAATGAATGGATACACATCGTCAATGACACCAGAGCGAGCTGGTGATCAATATTATAAAAAAATATGGGTTGAATTTTGTGCTCACAAATGGATCCACAAACATTTTATTAATATCAAAAGAAGAGAATACAAAAGGGTGCCTAAATGCTGTTAACCCTTGACATAGAATGGTACACTTATTTATTGAGTTACAATTTCACTGTGGCACCTCCTCCAAACATACTGTCATATATTCTATAACTAATTCTTTATAACTAGTTTTACAAGACAAAGTGACACCTCCTTCAAACATGCTACCATAGATTCTTGAGCTGATTCTTTCTAACTAGTTTTACAATGAAATATATAACTCCCTATGAGAGGAATTTTGAAACAATATCCATAGAATCATGTGCTAACATCATTACGAGACAATAAGAATCGCCATCATTATCATTACATCATTAAGTACTATAATTATAAGACATAATTATATTGATCTTTAATAAAAATATATGATATTTTAGTTATAGAGCTTACTTAAATACGAGCAATATTTATGTAGATCAAAATCGTTAATTGGATCTTTTAGAATTTGTCATGTTTGTTGGCTATTTGTAATAGTAAGAACTGAAAAACACCATGAAACCCCGAGTTGATATCAAGATAAGAACATGCTGGAAATAAAAAGTACTCATACCCTTAATAAATTGAAACATAATTCAACTAAAATATTATGAAATCTAAGAAATAAATTAAAACAAAAATTACAGGTCAATTTAGATTTTGTATTTGTAATAACCATTATAGACATACATGTAGAATGTGGAATCATAAACAATAAAATAGAAATGTTTGATAAAATGCCTCAAAGATATGGGTTTTCGCAGACAACATTGATTGTAGGCTATGCAAAATATGTATTTGTTGAAAAAGCTTTAGAAACTTTCAAGCAAATGTAATTGGTATATTTAAAGAAAAATTCCACAACCTTTGCCAACATTCTACCTGGCTATGCAAAAATGGGGGCTTTGGAACATGGTATGGATATCCATAAAACATAAAGGATAAAGGAATTTTTTAGATGTTGTGGTTGCAACTTCCCTAATAGACATGCATGCAAAATGTGGAAGCATAAACAAGGCAAGTGAATTGATTAACAAAATGTTGAGAAGAGATGTTTTCACATGGACGACATTGATGACATGCTATACACAAAATGTATATGTTGAAAAAGCTTTATAAAATTTCAATAAAATGCAATTGGAATATTTAAATCCAAATTCCACAACCTTTTCTATCATCCTACCTACCTATGCCAAAATGGGGGATTTGGAACAAGGTATGGACATCCATAAAATCATAAAGGATAGAGGAAGTTCGTCAAATGTTGTGGTTACAACTTCCCTCGTAGACATAGATGCGGAATGTGTAAGCATATAAAAGGAAAGTGAATTGTTTGAATGAATGATGAGAAGAGGTGTGTTTGTGTAGACGACATTGATATCAGGTTATGCACAAAATGGTTATGTTAAAAAGTATTTAGAAACTTTTAATAAAATGCAGTTGGCAGATTTAAGGACAAATTCAACAACATTTTTGATAATCCTACCTTCGTATGCCACAATGGGGGCTTTGGAACATAAAAATTTAGTCATGCTACAATTTATGTTCTTCTCTCAAACATCTATGTAAAAGTGGGCAGGTGTGGTGAGGTTCAAATGCTAAGGAGATTGATGAAAGATAGAGGAATAAAAAATATCTCTAGATGTAGTTGGATTGAAGGCCAAAAAAGATACATGATTTTTGTGTAGGAAACATATCACACCACGTACACAAGATAGATATGAAAAGTTGGATAAATTGGCTTGGGAGATGAAAGTAGCAGGGTATTTTTTAGATTCAAGAAATTTACTCAAAATAAATTTTTAGATTCAAGCATAATAAGTTAAGGAATATATATGGAGAGATAAAAGATAACATACAACCAATAATAGAGGCCAAACTCATCTTACTTTCTTGCATTGAAGCCACTCCACACCCAATGGAGAAAGAAGAAACAAGATGACCTGGAAAAAAGTAAAGGAAGAAGAAATGAGTTGAGACAAAGCAATGTAATCTATGAAAAATGAAAACAAAAAAGCATGAGAATTTATACATATACAAAATAACACATAATCATTTGCAACATGCAAACCTTGCAACAAAAAAAGACAAATAAGAAATTAGCTTTGTATGGTTACATCTTATTACCATCAATTATGGGGTAAGTGCAGGAAGTTGATGGACAAATATAGGGTCATCCGTGGACATCATATTGCAAATAACAACATAATATCAACTTGTAGGGATTATTAGCAATACATACACTCAAAATTAGACAAAATTATATTAATATGAATCGTAGCATCCGGAATATAGTTTCTAAAATACTAATTTTTGTAAAAAATGGACAAGATTAGCTATATTAAACACTCAAAATTCAATGACTTGGTTTTTTTTTTTAAAAACGCCGATAAGATTATAGTCCGTTTGCCCACAATTTGGATGACCAAAAATTGATATATATATTTTTCCTTTGGTGAGAAGTTATATGCCACTATCTATCTTTGGATGGATTTTATTTTGTATTTTTTTGAGTAATATTTTATTTTTTATGATTTTTTCCGTGAAAGTGGTATGAAAACATAAAGAAAACAGAGCACTTTCCGTTTGCCCGCCATAACTTCATCAAAAAATATTGAAATCAAATAATTTTTTTTTTAACATGTATATAATTTCACCATGGTTGGGATGGTATAAGTTTTATCACATTCTGATAAGTGAAACAAATTTTGCAGTCTTAAACGTAGACATAAACATTCACAGGAAAAAGTGTCTTAAAGACCTACTATTAGTAAAAAATTATAAAATGATATTTATCCTCTTCTATTCACTTTAAAATCAGTATTTCTACAAAGCTAATAGTATCCCCTACGCAATGGTACCATTTTTATGACATATTTTTTACTTTTCGGCATGGTTCAAGTCCGTGGAAGACTAAATTTGATGTTTTGTTGTTTTTAATGTAAAATTTAGGATTTGATGTCCACTTAATTGTCCCCCAACTTGGTGCACTTACCCATGGCTATCACTAAATGCCACATGCTTTTGTATTTTCCATTGGTAATCACATGATGCAATAAAGTGGATTCAATATGAATGAATTGTAATCGGATCATATGTGCCTATATGAGATCTTTAGAAAAGTGCATAAAGATCTATCGAATGATAATTGAAAGTAGTTTTTCATCCAATGCTATAAATGTGAATGCCATGATAGACATGTATGTAAAATGTGGAAGCATTTACAAGTAATACACATTGTTTGAAAATATGCATCATCGAGATGCGATCTAATGGATTGTGATGATATCATGATTATTAGGATTGCAATTGTCACATCACTAGACTTTTTATATATTTGGAATCTATGTTACAAAATGTCTAATGTAAATCATGAAATGAAATACAAACCCATATTTTATTTTTTAAGACTCAAATGCAATAAAACATGTCATGTGAGAGCACTAACCTTCAAAACTATACCAATTTGGTCATGTAATTGTCAATTTAAAGGTAATAACGATTGATGATCTTTGAAAATGTAATTTTTAATCCAATTCTGATAACTTCACCCCAAAAAATAGACAATAGTATACTTAATGTCAATCAATATTTTGCATGCCATGATCTAAAAGGAACTGTAACATTAAAAAATTGATGTATCGATCTCTAGTGTAAGTAACAACTTTATCAGATATACCCAACATTACTCTATACCTCCCAATTTATCACATTCAATACATCTGGGTTTTTAAATATGTACCATTAAATATTGCATAACAATTTCAACATTATCACATACACTATAAACGTATAAGTCAAGTATGTCATGCTGTAATTTCCAAATAGGTGATGGTATACAAAATATTTATATTGAGAATAGTAGATTCCTCTCTTTTCTATGCTTTCACTATATGCAACAAACAGGTCTCTAACCCCAATTTACATTTTCCAACATACTCCCACCTTATGCCAAAATGGGAGATTTGGAACAAGGTATGGACATCCATAAAAGCATAAAGGATAGAGGAATTTTTCCAGATGTTGTAGTTGTAACTTCCCTAGTAGACATGTATGCAAAATGTGGAAGCATAGACAAAGCACATGAACTATTTGACAAAATGCCTCAAAGAGATGTGTTCTCATGGATATAATTGATTACAGGATATGAAAAAATGGATTCATTGAAAAGGCTTTAGAAAATTTCAAGAAAATGTAATTGGCAGCTTTAAAGCTAAATTCAACAACCTTTTCTAGCATCCTACCTTCTTGTGCCAAAATGGGGTCTTTGGAATAGGGTATGGACATCCATCAAACCATAAAGGATAGAGGAAACATTTCAGATGAAATTTGCAGCCACCATGGTAGATATGTATGTAAAATGTGGAAGCATAGACAAGGCACTTAACTATTTGATAGAGCCTTGTAGAGATTTGGTCTCGTGGAATGGAACTATGATACTTGTAGCTACATCTAGGACACTTAACACTACATATGATGATAAATTTTGTTATGACTCAAAGGATGTATACGCTCTACTCTAGATCTCCCATTTCGGAAGAGGCCAAGAGGATGCTGGAAAAGGTTGTACAATCTATCCTTACACCAAAAATTTTCCACTTATTAACAAATAATATCCATTTATCTCTATAACATAGCTACCCTAATCATGTAGAGAAGCACTGGACTAGATGCCAACATTCAAGTTATTGGCTACTCCAATTGGTGATGCAATAAAGAAAAGAAACAAAAATTTCAAGAATGTAGCTTGAGCCCAATCTCGAAATACAATGATTGTTAAGATTAAATCCTGCAACAATATATACATTTGGTTTATACATTCATCTTGATTTTATATGTAAGCAAGGTGTGAATGAAAATTATTGATGAACCGAACGTATTATATATTGGCTGGTGCTTCTCTGTAATATAAAATATTAAAATACTACTTGCAAAAACTGTTTAACAAAATATCTCAATGAAATTTAGTCTTAACTCGTGGCCACCTTCTTGCTTCAGGAGGAATGGATCATTGGATGTTAGTAGAGAAGAAAGGAAAATGGGAGACCAATGGAGCCAACAAATATTTCAATCATTTAGGAAATATCCTGACAAGTTTCAATTAAGAACTTAAGGTTATGATTGGAAGAGGTGCTACCTATCCAGGATTTACACAATCTGTAGGGATTGCAAATTACTAATTTTGAATCTTATCTTAAGAAAAAATGGTCATGAAATAAAATCCCACTTTTGGTTTTGAAGTAAATATGAGTGGAACCATAATAAAACACACAAATACCATTTGTGAGGGTAATTGCACATTATAGGGCCCCTTTTGTACAAAGATCATTCACAAAGAGTTATGAGTGATTTAAATGTTTTGCAAATACACTTTACCGAAGGAATGAATTTATAACAACTACGTAAAAATGGAAAAATAAAAGATGGACCATCAAAGCGTAATGAGGTACAAAAAAATGAGGTACAAAGAAAATGATTTCTAAAAATGGCCAACGAAGGAATTTTTGTGGGCTTATGGTGTTACCAATTTTTTTCAAGGATAATGGAAAGGAGAACAAGAAAATCCCATACAAATCTTGTTGATTACAAAAGCTTCAATTCATTATAAATTTTCACAACAAGCCACAATCCATTTCCGTAACACCTTTCAATCTATGTGATTATATTGCTCCATTATGGGGGTGCCAAAGGATTTCTTCATTAAATTTAAACATGAAGCTTTTAGTTAGATACAAAATGAGTTTAATGATAGAAGAAAAAAATTGAAAGATGCAAAGAAACAAGGAAAGTATGTGTTTTTCAAAGATCCTTCGAAGCCTCAGGTGCATATATATGAGGTTCCTAATGATGCATTTGAGAATGATTACGTGGAAGAACCTCTTCCCAAGGAAGAACAGTGCCTCCTCCAGTAGAGGAAGAAACTACAACTAAGCCAGATGAAGAGAAAAGATGTTAAACCATGATTCAAGATGAAAGAAAGTGCAGCTAATTTTATTATTTTGCTAATTGATTTCACATTTTTAAATGTAAGCAACATTACTGTTTATTTTCAAATTGACAGCTTGAACCATGATTCAAATAGTATATAGATAACCAAGGAATAAATGTCAACATTAAGGTATAACTCATAACCCGATGTACAAATAAGAATTAACCACACATGTAACACAAAATCTAAATACCAAAAAAAAAACTCGTACTTGATTTGAAATGTCTTGCATCTTATTTTTTTACTTGTTCAACATAAATATCCTAGTAATAAACAAACCAAAACATGAGTGGACTACAATAAAATATAGTGCTTAATTCATTTTGTAAAGGAATAATTAATTCATCACCTTCTTATGATGTTTTTGATACATTGCGATTCAAGTTAGCTTCAAAGCTTCAGGTGGTTGCACACATAACACCATATTCAACTATTTTGCATTAATTTTCAAAAAACCATTTTTAAAATGCATCAATCAACCTGAATAGATAGGTTAACACTTTTAGCAGTTAGAAACAAAATAAAAATAGTAGCATACATGACTCACATGACAGACACTACAATGGAGATTTCACATATGCCCTCCATTAAAATTGGAGTTACAGTATATTATATCATAATATACCAGGCAAAATAAACTACACTATTATATTGATAATTACAATGATGAGCAAGATTAATGAGGAAGATAAGTGGTGACCAATGGTGAACAAGATAAAGTAAGATGAAACCAAGGAAATCCATACAATGTGCTATGAAATAAGGACTGTACTTGTGTTAGTTTTTCCTTGGCCAATACATAACATTCAATGTTAATCATTTTATGTTTAGGGTTTACATTTGTCTAGAAGTAATGAAAAGGGAGTTGTGTGGCATAGACAAAACATGGGTGTATCTGTGATAAAAACACATTAAAATATGTCATTTTACCACAAAATGGGTTATAAAATTATAATATCTTTTTACATTTTCCATTGTGTTTTTTGGAAGATGTTATAGTTAAATGTTCCCTTGGAAATATGTTTACAAATTAATAAAGTGTAAGACCGAACAACTCCCCGAGTTTGAACATCCCAAAATTGGGGTGCGGTTTTCCTGATATATCAAGGAAATATTTATCTTATTCTATCAATCCCATCAAAATTTACAAAATAACAATATATCACTTGACCCATAGGAGAGGAAGCAATGGTATGAATACCAATGTATTACCAAATCTCCATCACATTCGCTAAAATCTAGAGGAGATGAAATACCTAAACAATAATGGCAGGTGTAGACATCAATGTTTGGTATTACCCTCCTTCACCCCACATTCTCTCTTTCATCTTTTTGAATTTCCATTTCCCTCCTAAATTAAATTTATCCCACATAACATGATTTTCCCACCTTTTCCATGCCTCCATTATCTCCCCATAATTAATTAATCACTCATTATCTTTCCCTAATCATCCCTAATTAATTCTAATCCTTCATTAATTCATTTCCTATCTCTAGATTCTTCCATTTTATCCTTTCTATGATCTTTTTAGACACCAAAATCATGTTGTAATCACCTTGGTCCCCTAACCCGACCCTATAATCACTTCCTCATCCTCAACACCTTATCACCTACCTCCTGCACCCCACACATTTTAATTTAATTACTTTAATTAAATTAATGCCATTTACCTCCATACATATTAATTTAATTATTTTAATTAAGTTAATAACCTTTTACCCACACACATATTAATTTAATTATTCACATTAAATTAATTCACTACCCTCACACACCTATTTAATATAATTTCCTTTTATTAAATACACCTCACCTAACCACCTCCATCATTTGACCCATTAACCTAAACCCTAAACCAATGTCCTAAATAAAACCTAACATTACACCCATCCCCTCACCTCACATTTAAAAGCCTCCTAAGGTCGGTTTTCATCTTGAGGAAAAGAAGAGACCCTTATCAAATGGCGGAGCAACTTCCCAGGCAATTATTGAACAACCCGAGATATCTTGCCTAAACCGATGTTAGTTCACCCTAAACCGACGCCGGTTATATTGGAATGGACCAAATGGCCTATTTAGACCCATTTACAACTTTGTAATATGGGTTGGTTGTTGTTTTTTGGAAAACTTCTGATCTCGAGTTCGATCTCTTTAGATGCGACAACAGAACGAAGATTGATTTGTGATCAACAAAGGCAACCAAATACACTGGCACAACAATGAAACTTTCTTCCTAGCATTCTCCAACACAACAACTTCTTCATTATTCTTTAGACCTGTACCTCACAGAAGAGTAAGTATCCTCCTTCCATCTATTTCATTTTCTTATCATCATCTGTAGTCTTTTTGGTAAAGGAACCTAGTCTTTTACTCTCTGTCCATTCCCTCTCTCCAATTGTAGCCACCTTCCATACCCAATCATCTTAATACTTGGCCCAATTTCCCATTTTACCTCCTCAGTAGTCTCAAACCTTCGCAACATATCTACACCCCCTCTGTGATCAATCCCCACCTTCTATCCACTCCACTTTTACCCTAAAATTCCAAAAACTCCAAAAACCTGGACTGTGTGATTCCACCAGTCTCGACTTAACTTTCATCTATTCCTTCTAACCATTGTTGGTTATTATAAAAATGTCATCAGTTTTATAAAACCATGGTTGGTATCTATGTCGCCCTATCTTTTCTAGAATAACAACCTATTTCTGACATATACCTACTTGAACACCTATTTAACCTTCAGATCTGTATCTAACCTAGCCTGTTAGCTCAGATTCACCTATAACCAACCTACTTGACCTCTGGATCTCCTTCTAGCCTAGCATGTTAGATTAGATCTAGCCTATTGCGTTTGTATGAGATGCCTAAATCATATTAAACTACAATAGGACAATATTTACTTTATTTCAGCATTGAATTGTTTTAAATAGTGGATTAACAGCCACCTAGGAAGTATCACACTTCCAAGATCTAGCACATGCTAGGCAGTCCATTGCATATATTGTTTAACTCTCTTTGAGGTCTTGTTTTGACTCGTATACAAGTAGTTCCTCCTAGTGAAAAGGAAGGTCTCAATCACATTGATTCAGAATTTAGATATGCGCACATACAACCTTCAACCATCCTAAAACAGGTATTCCTCTTACCACCCTTTACCTTATCTGTTTCGTCAAGTACTTCTCAGAAAACTAAGAAATCAGGTGAAACATTTTGGCACGCCTGGTGGGACCCATTTGGGGTTCCTTGCATCTTTCTTCATTCCTAGGTGAAAAATTGTGTGTGTTTGTTTCCCTTTAAATAGCATTCACATTAAAAATTTCTCCTTGGTAACATTCTTTTCTTTCTACTTTCTCTGAAAGACACATTTCTTTTGGTGTATTTAAAAAGAACCTTCTTATTCTTGTTTTCTACATTTTAGTGAAAGAGCATCCCTCTTCCTATTCATCTATTGCTATCATTGAATATCATACTTTCGATTTGGGTTTAAAACAAGTGCACTTTGCATTCTGATTTAACTCATTAGCTCACATTAATTGAGGGCAACCTATACGCTGGAAGTCATGACTAGCTGATGGTTGACAAATGAATCATAGAAAAGCACTTCTATCCTTTTCTCTTTCTCTGAGTCTTACCAAACCACACAAAAATTCAAAATACATACATTCTTAAACAACATCCTACCTAGAAGAAGTTGTAGGTGATCACACGATCACGGTACAGTGGGCACCCAGCTCACTGCTCTATCGAGTCATACTTTAGAGTGAAGCCCGCCCTGTCATAACATTCCTGAAACCTCACCCTTTAGAATTCTTTCTTCGTACGAAGCCTTCCTCACCAAGAAATTCAACTATTCTGCTTGTAACAGTCAGTCCATATAAATAGCATAAGTTGAACAAATGTAATAGAATAGGCACTCTAGGAACGTTCTTTCTTAGTGTTCTGCTTCATTTGCATTTTGAGGTGAAAGCTTTTGATCATTATTTTTGTATTTCCTTTGACACTCCCAATCATAGTCGGCGTATTCGACTTCCTCTAAGTGTGCCTGGACCACATCTACGTCATTCTCAGACTTCTGGGTTTGATTCAACACCCCATTTTAAAATCATAACCATATTTCTTATTCTCTATTTCAATTTCATAGTAACCGGCTACGGTTATCTTTAACCGTACCTAGTTATATTCCAACCAGCATCGGTTCAAGAAAACTAGCGTCGATTTGAAGTCTTCTTGGATACCTATTCAAAAGACACCTATTTCACTTTATAAGTTGTAAAATGCTCCCATTACCTTTCATATTTTCATTACTTCAATCACAGTCACCTTATGTCTCATCCTGTGTGGAAATTGTTAGTCTGGGACCATCATTTAACAGACCGTGGGTTTTCATAAGAATGTTGACACCGTTAAGCCTAACTAGTATTGGTTTACCCGAACCGGTGTTGGTCACCTTGTGTTGTTTGACAGCTCACCAACCGACCTAATCCACTCATTGTTGATTGTTTTCCTAGTTCTGTTGTGTTATGTGCCATTCAAACATAATACAGTCTTGCCAAATCAGTTCTTACCCACGTGTGACCTCCTACCATGGTGACTTGTCGACACTAAAATTTTCTCAAGTAATTTCTATTTCATTAATGTATGTATTAGGAATAGGATGTTGTTAAGTATAATTAGTAGTAGCGTCCAATAGAAGATAACGGCGCTTGCCGATGCGATGACGCCACCAATAATGTATAGTACGGTAATAGTCAAAAGTATAATAGGAATGTTGTGGTAAAAAATAAATATTTGTCGTAAGTGGTCCAAAGAATGTTAAAATGTCAAAGTTGGGATAAGTAGAGAAGTAGGGTCTACATGATTAGGAATTAGAAATATTATATTGGTAATAAGGACAAGGAGTGAGGTCATAAATATTTTGTATATTTCATTTGTAAAAAGTCTAAAAATGTGGAACCCATGTGAAATGATAAGGTTTATCTTATCTTAAAAGATAAGCTTACATGTACATATAAGAGTTAAGGTATGGAATATGATTCGTCAGAGTGGATTTCTTATCCTATCTTAGAGATAAGATGGATAAGCCTGGGAGTTCTATAAATAAAGAGGCCACCCTCCTCATTTAGCATAGAAGGAAGTAGTGAGCAATATTGTATGAAGTGTGTAAAGGAAGCCATCAGTTTAAAGGTGTGTTGAAGAAGCCATTAAGAGGTGTAATTGTAAAGTTTCTCCCATAGTTTTTGTGGAATGCAAGTGAAGTCAATAACACTTGAAGTACCTCATGGGTGAGATTGTAACAATTTCATGTTAATATTATAATTTACTCGATATTTCCGATTTATCATCATTCCTTCTTATCATAGCGGATGGTATTATTGTGTTATGTTTGTTGTTGTGTTTCCAGATTACATCCACCAAACTAAAGGTTGTGCATTAGTAAATAATCATAGCACGAGGAGTTCCCGGTGAAGAATTATCATAGTGTCGGATTGGTGATGATATTTTGGTTCCGTTGCCCGGACCATTCCTCGTTGGTGGATTTTCTGGAGAGATATTCCCACTTAGACAAAAATCATTTGGAGGGTAACCTTGTTTTTACTGTGCATAGTAGTTACCATGGTAAAGACATTTTTGCCATGAATAGTATTTACCGCAGTAAAGTCACTTTTTACCGTGAATAGTATTTATCCGCAGTAACTTCACTTTTTACCGTGAATAGTGTTTACCACAAGAAAATCGGTTTTACCGCATGATAAGTCATGTTTTACCATAGTTTACTTGTGGTCATTTCTATTTTCTATTATAGTGATTTCAATTATTTGTGCACATAAGTCTTGTTGATTGTACTTGTGGGTTGGTATTTCACTGTGGTTACTTTTGGAAATGGGGAAGATTCCTATTTTTCAGCCTAATCTAATGAAGATGCTTCCTCTTTCATTCAAGAGTTTAAACGATCTTGTATTTGTAATGGCCTTATAAGAAGGGAACAATGGACTGAATTTTTTCCTACCTTTTTGGATGGTTCAACCCTTAGGTGGTTTGAAACACTAGGTGATAATGTGAAAAACTCATGGGATTTATTAACTGAAAGTTTTCTTGAAGAATTTGGTGAACAACAGAGATATGCAGATCTCATGATCGATATCACAAAGCTATCCCAAGGAGAGAAGGAGAAGATAAGGGATTATCATGCTCGTGTTCTAGAGCTAAGGAGGAAGCTTGATGCCTAGATCCGGAAGGAAGGATTAGCGGATGGGTTGATGAATGGCATGGATAATCTCCTATGTAAGCACTTCATTCTTGGGATGAAGGCAGAGATCAGACAATGAGTGAAGTATGACCACCCAACTACCATTGAACAAGCAAAGGAGATTGTAAGAAGGCAAGAAGAAAGCATGGAAGAGGAGCCCAAAGAAATTATTGCTAAAGTAGAGCCTACACCAAAGACCTTTGGTCTAAAATCCGCAACCACTCTCGGTGAGCACAAATCTTTCTCCTAGTACATCTAATGAGTATGAAGATCTGCTCAAGATGATGGGTCAGTTAACTATTAATCTTCTTTAAGGAAAAGAATTTAGTTCTCAGGGAGGAGATAGAGGTCCAAAAAGAAATATTTCTGAAGTTGTATGTTATGGTTGTTATAAAAAGGGTCATTATAAGTATAATTGTCTAGATAGAGCTTCTACATCTGGTAAAGGAGATAATGATAAAGGAAAAGTACCTGTGAATTCTTTTGATGTAGTAGATAAGAGCATAAATAATGAAGTAGATGTGTTTGTAACAAAAAGAAAGAAAGAAAAAGATAATCAAGATGGAAATGATCCTAAGAAGATGAAAGGAGAAACTAGTAAGAAACATAGGAGAAGAAAGTTGGGTGTGCAGGATTTTCTGATTTCACAGGGGCAAGGACCATACTCCATCTTGGAAGATCTATCCAAAAGGCCTGCAAATATTACATATGGTCAACTCTTGGCTATGTTTTTTGAGAAGAGGCGGGAGCTACAAAGTGGATTCAATGCTCGACGAAGGAAGGAGGTTGAGGTCCCTGTTTTGGAGGCAGAGGTGGATCCCTATGCTCCACAAGCTGAGGTATTATGTAATGGTATTTCAATTCATGATGTCTTAGTTGATGGAGGTGCTGTAGTTAATGTAATGACTGAGTTTGTAATGAATATGTTGGGTTTAAAAATTGATCGCCCTTCAACACTTTTGTTAAAGTCATTAAATAAGGGAAAAACTAAACCAGAAGGTGTAGTTTCAAATGTGGCAATATTTGTTATGGGTGTTGTATGTGTGGTAGACTTTCGGTGATGAAAAATGGTACTGTTGCATACCCAATGTTCTGGGAAGACCATGGCTAAGGAGAGTTCATGCAAGAAACTACTGGAATGAAGGCTTCATGACACTTGGGCATAGTAGAGAGAGGGTGAAGATAAACGTGATCCCTCGGAATCATAAGGCAGAACCTGTGGATTCAAGTGATGAAATTGATGATTGGAAATCCTCTAATTACTCTAGTACTAGTGATGTGGACAATGAAGATGAAGAAAGTGAGGTTGATGTTTCAGATATGGATATCCTTCCACCACACCGACTCATGACCCCATAAAATTATCTCAAGAAGAAGTTGAGGATAGTCTCCAACAAATAAAGATTGGTGATGCTTTGTGATGGAGAGTTAGAAGGAATCCTACCTCCAGCTCTTTCAAGGTACATACACTATTCACTTTTGATTACAAGGAACTCCGTCAAGTAAGTTGGGTAGAAATTTCTATTGAGCCGATAGATGGTACTAAGCCCATAAAACAAATGCCATATAGAATGAATCCTAATTTTTCCAAGACCGTAAAAGAAGAAATAGATAAGTTGTTTGATGCAGGATTCATATTTGTTGTGGAGAATTCAGAATGGGTTTCTCCCATTGTGATTTCAATAAAAAAATGGGAAACTACGAATTTGTGTTGATTATAGGAAGCTCAATAAGGTAACAAAGAAGGATCATTACCCTCTTCCATTCTCAGATTAGATCTTGGATGAAGTAGCTAGCCAGGAGTGCTATAGTTTTGCTGATGGATATAGCGGATACAACCAAGTTCGTATAGTGGAGAAAGATTAGCTGAAGACCACATTCACCACTCCTTGGGGAATGTTTTCTTATAGAGTTATGCCTTTTGGGTTGTGTAATACTCCAAAGAACGCTTTCAGGTGCTTGATGAATAGGGTGTTTGAACCCCACATTCGGAACTTCATCGAGTATTTCTAGATGAATTTTGCATTTATGGGAGCAAGATGGACCACCTGCACTAGATGGAGACAACATTTCAAAGGTTAGATGAAGCACAAGCCTCACTAAACCCTACAAAGTGTGTCTTTGGATGTTCTAAAGGTGTTTTGTTAGGGCATGTTGTATCCAGAGATGGTATTGGTACTGCGATCCGATAAAGTTTCAAAATCAAAGATTTACTATTTCCTATTAATAGAAGTAAGTTGAGATCATTTTTAGGCCATGTGGGTTACTATAGAAGGTTCATAAAGAATTTCTTAAATATTGCACATGACCACTAACCCAGATTCTTGAAGAAGGATGTTACTTATGAACCAGAAATAAGGTGCATGAAGCTTTTGGATAATCAAGGAAGCCCCGGTGTCTTCACCGTTGTAAAGAATCCAGATTGGAGCAAGCCATTCATTGTGTACATTGATGCCTAAGATGTAGCACTAGGAAGTGCTTTGAGCCAAAATGATGAAAATGGGAATGAACATCCAGTTTACTTTGGGAGTAGACAAATGAGCAAAGGCTTTGGTAAATTATACTTTAGAATCGAAAAAGAGGATCTAGCTATCATTTTTGTTTGTAAAGAAGTTTATAAATTACTTGATGGGGCAGAAATTTATAGTTGTAAGATCATCGCTCTAAAATATATTTTCAATAATCCTAACCCATCAGGGAGGATAGCAAGATGGATAATTTTGCTACAAGAATTTGAATTTGATATTATAGATAGGCCAGGAAAGAAACATGTCAATGTAGATGCACTCTCTCGAGCCTATGATGGTTTAGGATCATCTTGTGATGATGATGATTTCCCGATGCAACATTGTTATCCCTTGACACAATCCCTAGTGAATACATAGATATTTGGAATTATCTGAATGAATTCAAGTTTCCTGATGGTGCCAATGCAAAGACTAAGAGAAAGATTACTCAAGCCAGTCGTCCATATTCTATTCTGCATGGAGTATTATTTCGAATAGGACCTGATGGATAGTACAAGAGGGCAGTTGGACGTGATCAAGGGAAGGAGCTACTAGAAGAATTCCACAATGGTACATGTGGAGGGCACTTCTCTGGACAACTTATAGCAAGAAGGATCTTGGATGCAGGTTATCACTGGCCCACTCTTTTTAAAGATTGTTATAATTATTGTAAGACATGTGATATTTTTCAAACACATGGTAACCGTAAGACTTCATTAGCTCCATTATGCCCTATTCTTCCACTTGGTCCCTTTGAAAAGTGGGGAATAGACATTATAGGTCCACTTCCAACTACCTCATGCCAAAATAAGTATATTGTAGTTGCCACAGATTATTTAACCAAGTGGGTTGAAGCTAGGCCATTGAAAACAACTTCCATGGATGAAGTGGGAAGGTTCATATATGAACGCATTGTCACTAGATTTGGTTGTCCATTAGAAATTATAACAAATCAAGGAAGCCACTTCATTAATGAGGTGGTAGAAGCCCTAGTCAATAAGTTTTCTATTAAGCACAGGAAGGCAACAACATACAAGCCAAGCAAAAATGGACATGTGGAACAAACAAATTTTGTGTTGTGTCAAATTCTAGCAAAAGATGCAGCCTTGCAGGTACATAAATGGGATAAGAGGATTCATGCAGCATTGTGGGCATATAGGGAAACATCAAAGTCAGCAACAGGATACTCCCCATTTCAGTTGGCTTATGGCATTGATCTAGTTCTTCCTATTGAGTTTGATATTCCCACGGTCAGAGTTATGAAAAATGAAAGGTTGGTACATCTTCATTTGCTAGAGGAAATGAGGGAAATAGCTAAGGATACAAGCTATAAGAAGAAAATGAAGTAGAAGGAATACTTTGATCAAAAGATCCGTTGGTCTCCATTTCATGTGAATGACTTGGTTCTAGTATATGATTCTAGATACAAAAAAAGAAGATAGAGAAAATTTCTTCCAAAATGGATGGGGCCCTACAAAATAGCAGCTGTGCATGAAAATGGTACGTACCGACTGGAGGAATTGGATGGCACTCCCATTACGAAATGGGTCAACCACGACAAGTTGAAGATTTTCCAAGCACCAGAATAGTCTACTCCAAGGACGGAGTAGAAGCTAGGAAGGGGGAAGATGTTGACACAAAAATTTTCCTCACTAATTTCTATTTCATTAATGTATGTATTAGGAATAGGATGTTGTTAAGTATAATTAGTAGTAGTGTCCAATAGAAGATAATGGCACTACTAGTACGACGCCACCAATAATGTATAGTACGGTAATAGTCAAAAGTATAATAGGAATGTTGTGGTAAAAAGTAAATATTTGTCGTAAGTAGTCCGGTAATGTTAAAATGTCAAAGTTGGGATAAGTAGAGAAGTAGGGTCTACATGATTAGGAATTATAAATATTATATTGGTAATAAGGACAAGGAGTGGGGTCATAAATATTTTGTATATTTTATTTGTAAAAAGTCTAAAAATGTGGAACCCATGTGAAATGATAAGGTTTATCTTATCTTAAAAGATAAGCTTACATGTACAGATAAGAGTTAAGGTATGGAATATGATTCGTCAGAGTGGATTTCTTATCCTATCTTAGAGATAAGATGGATAAGCCTAGGAGTTCTATAAATAAAGAGGCCACCCCCCTCATTTAGCATAGAAGGAAGTAGTGAGAAATATTGTATGAAGTGTGTAAAGGAAGCCATCAGTTTAAAGGTGTGTTGAAGAAGCCATTAAGAGGTGTAATTGTAAAGTTTCTCCCATAGTATTGGTGGAAGGCAAGTGAAGTCAATAACACTTGAAGTACCTCATGGGTGAGATTGTAACAATTTCATGTTAATATTATAATTTACTCTGATATTTCAAATTTATCATCATTCCTTCTTATCATAGCGGATGGTATTATTGTGTTATGTTTGTTGTTGTGTTTCCAGTTACATCCACAAAACTAAAGGTTGTGCATTAGTAAATAATCATAGCACGAGGAGTTCCCGTGAAGAATTATCATAGTCTTTGGATTGGTGATGACAGACCTCACCGCTTTATCCCTAGTTGTGTCGCAGCTAGGTCCCACGCCAACTTTGACCGCCACATCTACCACCTCTATTGCACTCGTAGTCTCCACCATACCTTCATCCACCACCCAAAACATAGCATCATCTACACCTGTTGTCTCATATATACTAGTCAAAAGGATACCACATGTGGTGTTGATAACGTCTACCCCATTTCAAAATGTTGTCCTTTCTATTCCCCAATCTCTACCTCCCATCTCTACTAGGGTCACTATGAGTGTCCCACCCACACAAACCTACTAACAAACGCCTCCTCTGCTTTCATTGGACATTTAATCCGGATATATACCCTCTATGTCTGTCTCTCAATTCCCACCTCCTTATTCGACACCACCATATTCTAGAATGTCGTATTCTTCATATGTCCCACAACAACCTCCTTTCACTTCGAGGGGTACCCAATCTTCACAACCTAATAATGAATTTATCATGTTAATCATGAACAAGATGCAGATCATTAGAAGCCTCTGGCTTTCTGGTGCCCGCAATTCTCTCACCTATGACGAGATTTGTAATGAGCCTATTCACCCATCCATTCCCATTCACCCATATCCTGTACACTGGGAGATGCCTAAGTTTAACCACTTTAACAATAAGGAAGATCTGCAACAACATTTTTGATCCTTCAAATATGGGTGTTACTTAATTACCCATGATGATGCTTTGCTTTTGCGAACCTTTCCCATGTCCTTAATTGGTCCAGCATTGGACTGGTATAGTGGATTACCTAGACATTCCATCTTCTCATTCAACCAAATAGCCCAAGCCTTCTTGGATCATTTTTCGATTAACGTCGTCAAGAAGGTTACCATGACTGATCTTTACTCCATGCGTCAATATGATGATGAATCTATCACAGATTTTGTCGCTCGTTGGCATAGCCTAATCAACCAACTCACTTTTCAATTACCGCAAACTGAAATCATAGAGCTCTTCACATGAGCCTATGCTAGACATATCTCACCTACCTTATAGGTGCAAACCTTTTAGACATTCAATGAGGCTTTCACCATGGCACGTAAGCTCGAAATTCGCACCATCGAAGAGAAGAAGATACAATTACAAAACAAGAACTCCTCGTTTAAATCACACGATACTTCCTCTTCCTTGAAAACCTCAAATGAGTTATTCTAAAGCCAAGGGAACTGCCAACATAGTGGTACTTAAGGCTGGCCCTGCCCATCCATCCAATCATGCTAAACCTTCATCCAATCTATCACCGGTCCAAGCCTTCCAATTCAAACGAGAACAAAAGAAATACACATCAATTGGGGAACCATATTCATCTATTTTAGAAAATCTTATTAAAGATAATGTCATCACCCTTCCTCCTATCAAACTACATACTAGTTTTGACCCCTCTTGCCCCATACCAGGTTGGTACAAGTAAAATGACTACTGTAACTATCACCGTGTAAATGGTCACAGTGACAGCAATTGTATCACCTTTAAAAACATTGTTCAGGGAATGCTTAAGAGCGGTGAGTTAGTCCTAGATAACCCTAATGCACCGCCAATCAAGACCTTCATATATTCAAGAAACCATTCCCCATCTAATGATCAAACTGGTGATGCCTCACACAATGAAAGTAATACATGAGAGGTACATGTTATCTTTACCAACTTACCACTTGACTCCCAAATACCTTCTATCCCCTCCATCGAGGAAATCCTAGCTTGAAATCCTCTACCCACACAGGAACCCACTTTATTTATTCCTCTACCCATAGAGGAAATCCCTTCACCTCCCCGTACACCTATAGAGGAGTCTCTCATTAGGACTGATATCATTCCCCTTTAGATTCCCTACCCAATGAGCCACTACCAATTGTACCTCCTCCACCCATAGAGGAGTACCCATCGTCTTCTCCACCTATTCAGGATCTAATAGATTTGTTGTTGCCACTCAATGACCATTCTCCATCAGCTACCCAAGATCTTGTGGACCTACTTTTGGCTCTCTTACCTATAGAGGCCGAAGCCGTGAATTCCCTATTTCTCAGACACATTTTACGGGAATCTCCACTCACTCCACACCTACCTCATCTAACATAGTGTTGTTCTCACGTTTGTTTGATCGCTGACTATGTTGATAGGGCTTCACTTTGGGGCGTCTCTTACTCCCGGTCTTGACCCAAATGCAATCATCTTCCACCGACACTTCTACCATTTATCTGAAGATGTTTCAACAACCCAAACTGCATATGAACATAACTTTCGATACATCTTCTATTGTATCATCATCATCATCTATACCCACCTCTCTACCTGCTAGCCGACGTGTTCCAACACCATCTCTTATATCTAAACCCACTAGTGTTCTAGGGGTCACACCCACATCAAACCTTGCACATCCTCCTATCAGGATACACTTGACCATATCTTCCTGTATACCTATTAAACCAATCCCTCAACCTAAACAAAAACCAAACCTTCTAATCCGCATGCACCGACCTCACCAACTACACCTTTATCACCTTCACCCCTACCATCCATCTTGGGACCTCACCCCTCTACCTTAACAAAATCTACTCTCTCCAGGGGTAGACCTAAAATTCCCTTGACCCCTTCACCATAGCCTACAGCTCTACCTAGGTGAGCCTTGCATCCTTCATCGCCATCGATAACTTCTTTGCCTCCTATACCACCATTACCTTCTATACCTCCTTCACTACCTATGACATTTTCTTCCACCTTACCTGTACCTCCCTCTCGACCTCGACCAACGCCCACCACTGCACCTCAGTTGTCCCCTTGGGTCACTCGTCCTCTCCCACCATCTTCCTTGCCATCTACATCACGTGCTCCCCCTACACCTCTACCTAAGAAAAAGCACCAAAAATTAAAAAAGCCATTAATTTCCAAAGAGGCGGTTACACTTACCCCTCTTTCTATTGTTGTACCTACACCAAAGAAAGTACAACCCAAATCCATGACTACATCACCTCAACTACCACCACAACTACCCAATCTTCCAACCAAACCTACTTTCACTTCACATTGTGATCCATTGGTGGGATCATATGCTACCATCTTGGCTAACCTCCTGGAAAGCTCTCTGCTATCACCCTCCCTCCTCTTAGACCTTATGACCCTCTTAAACCTAAACTAGAAGGGTTTGATGATACTAAAATTTTCACCTACCATCATGTCTCGGGCATGATGTTGAGAACTGTAAGGGTCTAAAGGTTGCCCTCATTCAATTATGTCCTTCTGACCCCAATTTTGATGATGATGACCTCCTGGATGATGAACCTATTTCACCCTCACCACCTTCTTCACATCTTCCTCCTACACCTATACCACAACCTCCATCTTCACCGCCACAACCTTCCTTTCCATCTCTGAAATTCAAAATTAACATGGTTCGCATCAGAGAACTTTCCATGCCACCACCCAAATTTCATTGTGCCTAACTAACCTCACAAGGATTTTCTCCTCCAGTAGGTTTTTGCCCTTCATGTTGTTATACCACTTACCCTACACCTTCTCCATTTGCCAACTTCCCTCAAATCAACATGGTACACGTCACTACATGTGTGTAAAAGGGCAAAGAAAAGGTAACTAACCCACCAACCAATCCTATACCCAACATACCATCTGTACCCATATCTAAGATAACTATCCGAACCCCACATACCCCATTTCTAATGGTGTCACACATCGCACCATGCTCGAACATTACACTAGTCTCCTCTCAAAATGTCCTTATATGACCTCATCCAAACCTTGGAGTCACATCGTCAAGCTCTCATGGAGGTCCTTCAATCTATTGAGGTTTTACCTAATGACCCCACACCTGTAGCATCTATTATCACACCTCATCATGTCACTTCTCTCACCAAATTGCCATCTACCTCATCACCTCCACCTATTCACCAAGTTGTTATCCTTAGTTTCTCGGATGAAAAAATTGTCCCCCACCAAACTAATGACCTAGATCCTACACTTTTCATCTCCATCCATATCAATAATATATGCGTCCGACATGTTATGATCGATGGGGTGCTAGCATTAACATCATCTCCTCTCACGCATTCGAACAAATGCACATACCCAACAACTGCATGCATAAACATCCAGTCATGTTGCATTCATTCAATGACGCTATCACCTCTACACTCGACACTATCATCCTCCACATTCGTGTGGGTCCCCGTATTGTTCCCAAGTTGTTCTACATTTTGGAAGGGGAGTTTTAATACAATTTTTTGCTCGGTAGACCCTGGATTCATGCCATGGGTTGTGTTCCTTCTACTTTGCACCGATGTGTAAAGTTTGAACATGAAGGATGTTCCTATACCATTCCAACTGACCCATCACCTTTCAAAACCTGTAACATGCTTTACCAACCCAATGATGTCCTTGTACCTGTTAAGGTGTCTACCTTCTTGCCTCCATATTCTTCACACACGACCCCATCCACCAATGCCATTGAAACCTCACCTTCACCCAAATCTTCTATTCTAGCCACCAATATATCAACCACTCGATCCCTTGGAAGGTGTTTTTCAACTCCTCAAAATGGGGAGTATCACCCGTATCTGATGTCAATACATTCCTTACTCCACAAAAGTATGGAAACCTTCACCAGCATCCTCACTATGATCACCACATAGGTGAGCGTATCATTTATGGTCCTCTCCACCTCCGTACCCATATTACCTATGGGGGACTTGATAATTCCACTTACACACCCAAACCACCATCACAAACCCAACCCTTTTCAGCTGACTTTCAGTCGCTTACCAACCGCCACTTCACTCACACTTTCCTACACCATTGTACCTAGAAGGGTTTTGGCTTTGGCCTCTATGAGTAAGGTCGTCACACCGTTATTTCATGTACCATGCATAAACACAATGATCATAGTGGAATCCATTTTACCAAACTACCCGCCAAAAAGCTCCGTAGTGAACTCATTGAAGACATTGACCCCTCTCCACCTTCTTCACCTACCCCACCTTCACCACCTTCACCAACGAATTTGATGGATCCAGAATCTATCCCTCCTACTTTTTTTTCATAAATACCATTTCCTTAGGGCCTCTAACCTATCATTGGGATGGCGAGGCTTCTTCCACTCTCCCATTCTTGTACCTTGAGATGATCAACGACGACACACCTACCATTAACATCATTCAATGTTAGGATGATGAGTCCATACTCACCTACCTTGGTGCTGAGGACTCTTATATTCACCAGTCGTTACCTTCTGAGATGCAAATAATGTTGAATGAATCAACTATAAAAGTCAACATCCACACTCAAGATGACCCCCACATTCTCAAGATTGGCCAATCTCTTGATGTCACTTGAAAAGGAAGCCCTCAATTTTTTTCTTAAAAATCATAACCATGCTTTCGCTTGGTCCTATGTTGACATGCTTGACATTGATCCCACTATCATGGTCCACAATATTGTAACCATTCCCGATGCCAAACCCGTAAAACAAAAGTTGAGGAAAATGCACCCTCGCATTGCTCTTCTTGTCAAAGAAGAACTTCAACGCCTTCTCTCAGTTTCCTTCATCTTACCCATCGATTACCCCCAATGGATTTCTAACATTGTCCCTGTCACTAAGGTGACAAGGGGACTTTGCATTTGCACCGATTTCGTGATCTCAACCTTGCTTTCCCAAAAGATGATTTTCCTCTGCTTGGTATTGACCAGTTGGTTGACCTTACCACTGGCCATGAGATGCTATCACTTATGGATGGTTTCTCGGGTTATAACCAAATCTTTCTCACTCTAGAGGATCAACACAAAACCACATTCATTACCCCTTGGGGACCTTCTACTATCGAGTCATGCCTTTCGGCCTTAAAAATGCTGGTGCCACCTATCAGCGGGCTATGACCTACATTTTCCATGACATTATGCACCGTATATTAGAAGATTATGTAGATGATCTTCTCACCAAATCTAAATGTCACGCGAGCACCTCGCCATCCTTGAAACCATCTTTGACCACCTCATTAAATATTACATCCACCTTCAACCTAAAAAGTGTGTCTTCGTGGTTCTCTCAGGAAAGCTCCTAGGATTTATTGTTTCCTTCGTGGTATAGAAGTTGACCTTGCTAAAGTCAAGGCCATTCTCGATATGCCTCCACCCACTAACCTTCACCAGCTTCGTAGTTTGTAGGGCAAAGTTACAATCTATTCGTCGATTTATTTCCCAACTCTCTGACCATTGTCAACCATTTCATCACCTTCTCAAAAAGGATGTCTCTTTCAAATGGGATGACGACTACCACAAAGCTTTTGAGGCCTTAAAACAATACCTTCTCCAACCACCCATGCTTGTTCCACCTAAAGACAACCAACCCTTCTACCTATACATCTCTACCACCGATCACTCTTTAGGGGCTATGCTCACTCATCGTGATGAACAACATAGGGAGTAGGTGGTTTATTACATAAGTCGTACCCTTCTAGACTACGAAACCTGATACACTCACCCTGAAAAACTTTTCTTAGCCTTAGTTTTTGTCACCACCAAACTTTTCCATTACCTACTCAACCACAAAACCTATGTTGTGACCAACACTGACCCCTTACACTTCATGTATGCTAAACCTTACCAAAATCAGCATGCCGCATGTTGGCTCATGCTTCTTTCTGACCTAGACCTCAAATTCATCCACCAAAAATCTATCAAGGGATAGGCCATTGCTAACCAACTGGTTGATGCACCTCTTTCTAGGAATCAATCTTCAAACTTTGAGTTCCCTGACGAATCCATTACTAACCTCTCTTTGGATGATGACCCTTACCAAATGACCTTATTATTTGACGAGTTCCAAATGTCAGCGTGGGGGTGGTGTAGGAATTATCCTCATTCCTCTTGATGATGAACCCATGCCCTTATCATTCAAACTCAACTTCGAATGCACTAACAATATCACTGAATATGAAGCACTCGTATTGGGTCTCATGACTGCCTATGCCTTAGATGTCAGATCCATTAATATCGTTGGTGATTCTCAACTGGTAGTAAACTAATTCAATGGTGTTTATCAGTGTCATAATGAAATACTTCAAGAGTACAAATGTTATGCCAACATCATGTTGACTACCTTTGACCGCTATAAAATTCAAACCATTCCGCGATCCACCAATAAATTCATGGATACCATGGCCCGCCTCGCTTCTCAGATACTTGCTTCACCTACTCGATTCATACATCTTTGTTACCATAAAATGAATATTAAGACCTTCTTATAAATCTTGTTGTGTTAACCTCGTCCAAACTGCCTCACTAAACACACAAGACCTTTGGTATAAGCAGCTTGCAGACTACCTTTCCCTTTCTATATTTCCTCCTGATCTCACATGTAATGGACAATGCGCCTTTCTCAAGAAGGCCTCTCGTTATGTTGTCATGGGTGGTATTCTCTATAAACACGGCTTTGATGATATCCTCTTACGCTGCCTTACTAGCTTTGAAATCCCCTATACCATTAAAGAAGTTCACGATGGCATATGCGGAGGTCACTTCAGTGGCCTTGCTATTGCTAAATGTATTCTTCACCTAGGATATTACTAGCCAACCCTTAATCATGATTGTTGCGACTATGTTAAACGTTGTGTAAAATTCCAACAACATGCCAATCTTCATCACACACCTAGTCATGCCTTACATGTCGCTCGTGACCTTTGGCCCTTCTCTCAATGGGGTTTGGATCTTATTGGAGAGATCAATCCCCACTCTTCCCTAAGACATAAATGGATCATCACCGCTATCGAATATTACACCAAATGGGTTGAAGTTGTACCCCTCATCTCCACTAAACATGAGAAAATATGTGAGTTCATCAATCATCACATTATTTGTCGCTTCGGTGTTCCACATCGCCTTATCACTGATAATGGAAAACAATTCAAAAAAAAACTCTACAGAAACTTTATGACACCTTCAGCATCTAGCTTAGCTTCTCCTCCCCATATTACCCCCAAACTAATGGCCAAGCTGAATCCACCAAAAAAACCCTAAACAAAATTCTCATGAAAGTGGTTAACAATACTAGGAAGGATTGGCATATGCACATTCCTTTCACCCTTTGGGCATACCATACTAGTATTCGCACTTCCACTGCTGCTACTCCCTTTTCTCTGGTCTATGGTACCGAGGCTATTTTGCCTCTCAAAGTCTAGATCCCATCTCTCTATATCTCTCTTCAAGATATGCTTACTGATGATGAATTTCACCAAGACCGTTTAGCACAACTTGAGTTATTAGACGAACGTCGTCTTCATGCCCTCGACCATCTCCAAGTCTACCAAAAATGCATCAAGCATGCCTATGAAAAATGTGTCCATGAATGCACCTTCAAGGTTGGTGATCTTGTCCTCAAGGAAAATCAACACGTAACCAAAGTAGAAAAAAGAAAATGAGGAAAATTTGCTCCTAATTGGCTTGGACCATACATCATGACCCATGACTATGGATCAGGTGCTTATCACTTGTCTTCACTTGATGGTAAGCCTAAACCTGAGCCCCTCAATGCCTTGCATCTTCGACCATTCTACTATTGACTTCTAGTCCTACATCACTATTTATCTAGTTCATGCTCATCCCTTGAGCACCATTTACCTTTTCTTTTCCACACCTCATCTCCAACGACTAAACAAGAATCATGTGATTACCCATCACCTTTTTCCTTATCTTAAATATGTGCACCATGGCTCTACACATGGCATGATTCTCATGGATACTTTTCATCTTCTTTTAGATGAGATCCCATGGTTGTTCACCCTTTCCTTCTCAACAAGAACCAAATGATTCGTTATAGTCTCTTCCATGATTTAAAAGCCAAAAAAAAATAAAATTATTACCTCAAAATAAGGGATTAACTCCTTGAGTCAAACTTCCAATATAAAAGATGAATCCCTCAAAAGGACATCTTCCGCCTTCAATTTTCACTATAAGTAGACTACTCCCTCGAAGGAAAACTATAAAAATCTCGCAACTCTCTACATAGTCTTTCCAAAAAGAGGACTATTTTCTCAAAAATCAAAATTTAGAAGCTTCCCGCATCAATCAGCTTCGCGAAGACCTCAAGGAGACATATATTCATCCCGTATAGACTTCCCACATCGATCAGTCTATCTAAAAATTCAAAAAGAAAAGAAAAAGAAAGGTAAAACTTTTTTGTCATGGACTTGCCTATTGTGATCTTGGCTCTATTGCCCAAGGCATTCTACTTCCCATTTTACGACCCAATTACCTTCACCTTCTTATCCATTGTCTTTTCACTTCATACCTCAAGGGACCTGCTGAACCAATGACATTAGGTGATCATGTGACTATTCGTCACTCTTAGAATTATCAATCATGCAATGTCTTTAGGGTCTTATGTTCACTAGCCTATCTGTCAATGTGTTTCATACGTTTTGATCCTTTCCAATCAGTTGTCTTCCTTTCCCCCTCTTATCTTTTCTCTTCTTCATTACCTTTTGATCCTCCTATATAGGACTAGACCCTCGACACATGTCTTTTGGTAGTTTCTTCTCACACCTATTGACCTAAAATCACCCATACCTATCTACCTATTCTCAACCCCAAAATTAATGACCTCAACCTTATTATACCTATGACCTAGAATCAACACTATGTACTACCCTAAAATCACCCATGCTTATCTACCTATACTCCACCCAACCTAATTAACCTTGACCTAATCATCCCCATGACATGGATTCAACCCTACCTATCAACCTACCTACCTCTTCTTCTATCTTCTCATATTCTTCCCCGGCTTATGGGAGAACTACATTGGTCTGAGGTCCCTTTTCGTTGGGACTATGTAGGCAGCACTTCCAGGGCATGGGGCCCTGGAAGGTTAGCTCGGCCACTCTTTACCCTAACCATTTTCCCCCACCTTTGCTTGATTGCCTGTTCATATCAAAACCCAAAAATTTATCCCATATCCACATCATTCGACCTACATACACTCCTCACCTCTCACATATTCTTTTACCACTACCATTCTTTCCCATATTCATCTATAACCCATATTTAAACATTGTACACCATTACATTCATTTGCATTAACATGTATTACCAAAATATTGAAATATGCATCCATGCCTAAACCGACCTGACTCCACCATGCCTAAACCAACCTGACTCAATCCATGCCTAAACCGACCTGACTCCACCATGCCTAAACCAACCTGACTCAATCCATGCCTAAACCAACTTGACTCCACCATGCCTAAACCAACCCGACTCCACCATGCCTAAAATTAACTCGACTTGATCCATGCCTAAAATTAACCTGACTCAATCCATGCCTACATCGACCTGACTCGATCCATGCCTAAACCGACCTAACTCCATCATGCCTAACTCACCTAATCCATTCATATCATAACAAAAGTAAAATAAAATACACATCACAACACATAATCAAATGAACCTCATATATCTCCTCATATACATCTCAGTGTCTCAATAATGTACACTCATCTCAAAAATACATGTGTCTCTCATACATCGCCGGCTCGCAGGCCGCTATCGCCACAACAAATATCTCCCACTCGCAGCCGATTATCATGTACAATAATAATAATAATAATAAATACAAAATATCTTCAGCACGTAGGCTGGTCTCATATATCATACATAATAAAACGACTCGGCAGATGCAGGCCGTCCATTGAGAGTCAATCATCTCCCCATCTAATATCAGGGAATGCTCCCTATGTTTGTGTCTCTCTTGACCCCTCTGCTGCACTTTTCTCGTGCCCATCACATGCCTCACCTCCTACTGATGGCCCCTCACCTGGGGTTGGCCTCTACACACACTAGTGACCTCACCACAACCCTGTCCCTGGGCTCGTTGGCCCCTTGTACTCTCCACACTATGAGTGTAGGATCTAGTCCTCTCACTAGAGGCCTGTTGTGCTCTATACTCGGCATAGGAGGGCACATCTAGCCCAGTAGCTAACAAATGATCTTGATAATATTGTGCCTCTGCTAGGGCATCCTTGAATCTGACCATGGTCACTATCTGTGGGGGTGCCATGGGTCTCACTACTTGCATAGGTACTTGTATAATGGGACCCTATCCCTAAACCTGCACTGAGCCTTGTGTTGGTACTAGAGCCTGAGTCGGCCCTAGAATCTATGCTTGTGCCTATATCTGGGCCTACAGGGTAGTAATTTGTGCCTGTGCTTTGATATCACTGCCTCTGCAGACCTATAACTTGCCCTCGTGTTGTGGCCAATCGCCTCTATAAATCTCTGCACATGTGCTCAGAGTGGCTATCTCCCCACCATCTCCACCTACCTCCTCTCCATCTCCATCTCCTCTTGCCTCCGCCTACATAGGTACTTCTATCCCCGCCCGCCCGAGCTGCGGTGTCGCTTATCTCGGGCATGTAATGTGGCAACCTATACCTCTAAACCTATGAGCTGCCCCTACATGATCCCAAGCTACGTCACCAAGGTAGCCACCTACCCCTGTAGGGCATCTATCTGAAATGTGATGGTGGCTAAGTCTAACTACTCTAGTATGGGTGGTACTTGCTCGTGATTGTGCCACCCACTACTACCTATATCCATCTCAGTAACTCCAACATCATCAATCTGTATCTACAGGCAGCTCCTCTTGTCTAGTCGACATTGTGGGTCATGGTGGAGATATAGGTCTCTCCACATCATCTCTCTGTATTGTGGGAATGGAGGTGGTACACCCTGGACTAGCCCAAACTGGTGCCTAACCCACTCTATGGGTATCTACTCATGCTCTCCCGCTCTCCTCCCCTCTATCCATAGATGTATCTGTAGCCCAGCTAGCTCCATGGCCATCTGTTTATATGTGGGGAAGCCCACATACGGCCTCCAAATGATGTCCACCCCGGACAACCCCTCCAACAACCTCTTGTAGTAAGCTACATCATGAGTAGCTCTGGCACCTCGAGCCTCTCCCATGGCCGGTACCCACCGCCTATACCCCACTCTCAAAACTCTCCATGGGAATGCATCTTCCCTCGGGGCATCCCCACTAGTCAAACACAAACAATGTGCTCGTAAGCCCAACAATGTAGTAGTAGTGCGACGCGGTAGATGTTGAAACCTCGCGGTCACCCATAGGCCCATAGCTCTATATACACCTGCGTCAGCAACAATGTAGGTGCCCATGTGAACCATGTCCACTGTATCATCATGTCATGGAGGACTCCCATTAGTGACCTCGGGAATCTCCCACCCTCTACATCTGGCAATGTGAAGCAGCACATTGCCTCCATCAAGAGTACCACTAACCTCATCTCCTCTAGATGAGCTCTATACATCGCTCCATAGCTCATGCTAGCACTATGAAACATCAGGTCTACCATACCCTCACCAAATACGGGTGCTAGTAGCTCCTCAGAAACCTATGAAGAGATGGAATAAACCTGGGCCCCCATATGGGCAACCACAAGATCCTATAGACGTCTTCCCGGGGTGATTTTCATCTCACCCGTTGGCAAGTGGAAGGTGTTGGTCACCGAGTCCCATCTATCGATGAGGGAAACCATCAGACTCACCTCTCGGACTACATGCCGGTAGTGCCTCACCCCTATCAACCCCACCTCTACAACATGTTGCCACTGCTGCTATGTCATGCTCACCCGTCATCATCACATAACAAGGGTGGCACCTGGGCCCTCATCCGCAGCTCATCTCGGGCCTGCATCCCACAAAAGCAATGTATTAGTACACCTTCCCAACTTACCTATTTCACCCCACATCCCTACCTATCTACCCTAACCCTCACCCAAACCTACCAAAACCCATCTACCCGAAACTACATTACCCTAACCCTCACCCAAACCTACCCAAACCCATCCACCCGAAACTATCTACCCGAAACTATCTACCCTATCCCTCACCTAAGCCACCCTAAACCCTTTCCATCTCCCTTAACCCTTTTCCCTCTCACCTAATCCTTTCCCACCTACCCTACTTCCCCATTCCCTGCCTTTCCTCTATCCCCTCTTTTTTGTCCCAACTTACCCTTAGGTTAACCAACGCCAGTCATCATTGACCAACCCCGATTATCCCCTGACCACCCACGGTCTCCCTTGACCAACATCGGTCACTGTTTTAGGACCGGTACTATTCACTACCCACCGACATCAGCCACAAGTCAACTAACATCGGGCCATCACGTCGTCTGCCCGCCCCGACTTCCTAACCCTACTTTTTCCCTTCCTAAACATTCTACCCATCCAAATCCATCCTTACACCCTTACTTGTTCCTACATTACCCTTTTTCCCTACCCCCTACCCTTCCCCATTCCCATTGCCCTCTATTTTTCCCATTTTTAAATTCTTTTCCCTCAAAACCCACATTTTTCATATTTCTTATATCCTAACTAATTTAACCAAACAATCACAAATAAAGGTTCAAATCATACCCGATCCCGTCATGCTGCTTGTCATGGTGGAACCTTTGGCCTTTGCGCTGCTCCCCGATCCCTCTCCGCCTCTCCGCCATCACAAAAATCCTCCAACTCTCTCCACCAATCACCTCGCTCGATCCGATCTCGTGTCCCCACCTCTCACTCAACCAATCTCTCTACCGTACTCTTTTTTCCTCTTCCTCTTTTCTCTCTTCTTGTCCTTTTCTTCCTTTTAACAACACACATGAATTTTAAAATGCGGGTTTTTCAAATTTTTACCCTACTCAACTCAATTGACGTCGCTAACCCTTGACTGATGCCGGTCTCATGTTGCCCTAATAACCGTTGTCGGTTTGTCGACGTTAAAATTTTCCTCTGTAATTTCTATTTTATTAATGTATGTATTAGGAATAGGATGTTGTTAAGTATAATTAGTAGTGGCATCCAATAGAAGATAATGGTGCCATTAGTATGGTGCCACCAATAAAGTAGAGTACGGTAATAGTCAAAGTACAATAAAAATGTTGTAAAAAGTAAATATTTGTCGTAAGTGGTCCGGTAATGTTAAAATGTCAAATTTTGGGTAAGTAGAGAAGTAGGGTCTACATGATTAGGAATTAGAAATATTATATTTGTAATAAGGACAAAGAGTGATGTCATAAATATTTTATGTATTTTATTTGTGGAAAAGTCTAAAAAGGTGGAACCCATGTGAGATGATAAGATTTATCTTATCTTAGAAGATAAGCCTACATGTAAAGGCAAGATTTTAGGCATGGAATATGATTGGCTGGAAGAGATTTCCTATCCTATCTTAGAGATAGGGTGGATAAGCCTAAATTCCTAGAAATAAAGAGGCCACCCCCCTCATTTAGCATAGAGGGAAGTAGTGAGAAATATTGTATGAGTAAGTGTGAAAAGGAAGCCATCATTTTGAAGGTGTGTTAAAGAATCCATTGTGAAGATTCTACCACATATTCTTGTTGGAAGGCAAGTGAAGTCAGAACATTTGAAGTACCTCATGGGTGAAATTGTAACAATTTCATGTTGATATTATAATTTACACCTATAGTTTTAGATTTTTCATCTTTCTTTCATATCATAGTCTATGGTATTCTTGTGTTATGTTTGTTGTTGTGTTTCCAGATTACATCCACCAAACTAAAGGCTATGCATTAGTAAATAATCATAGCATGAGGAGTTCCCAGTGAAGAATTATCATAGTGCCAGATTGGTGATGACATTTTGGTTCCATTGCATTGGGACCATTCCTCGTTGGTGGATTTTTTGGAGAGATATTCCCACTTAGTCAGAAATCATTTGGAGAGTAACCTTGTTTTTACTGTGCATAGTAGTTACCATAGTAACTTCACTTTTTACCATGAATAGTATTTACCACAATAACTTCACTTTTTATCGTAAATAGTGTTTACCATAGTAAAGTCAGTTTTTACCGCAGTAAGTCAAGTTTTACCATAGTTTACCGTGGTCATTCCTATTTTACTAGAAAGGTGTAAAGTCACTTTCTATTGTAGTGAGTCCAATTATTTGTGCACATAAGTCTTACTGATTGTACTTGTGAGTTGGTATTTCACTATGGTTACATTTAAAAATGGGGAAGATTCTTGTTTTTCAGCCCAATCTAATGAAGATGCTTCCTCTTTCATTCAAGAGTTTAAACGATCTTACATTTGTAATGGCCTCATAAGAAGGGAACAATGGACTGAATTTTTTCCTACCTTTTTGGATGGTTCAACTCTTAGGTGGTTTGAAACACTAGGTGATAATGTAAAAAATTCATGGGATTTATTAACTGAAATTTTTCTTGAAGAATTTGGTAAACAACAGAAATATGCAGATCTCATGATTGATATCACAAAGCTATCCCAAGGAGAGAAAGAGAAGATAAGGGATTATCATGCTCGTGTTCTAGAGCTAAGGAGGAAGCTCGATGCCCGAGATACGAAGGAAGGATTAGCGGATGGGTTGATGAATGGCGTGGATAATCTCCTCTCGTAAGCACTTCATTCTTGGGATGAAGCCGTAGATCGACAGAGTGAAGTATGACCACCCAACTACCATGAACAAGAAAAGAAGATTACAAGAAGGCAAGAAGAAAGCATGGAAGAGGAGCCCAAAGAAATTTCTGCTAAGGTAGAGCCCACACCAACACCTTTGGTCCAAATCCACAACCACTCTTGGTGAGTACAAATATTTTCCCTAGTACATCTACTGAGTATGAAGATCTGATCAAGAAGATGGGTCAGTTAACTATTAATATTCTTCAAGGAAAGGAATTTAGTTCTCGGGAGGAGATAGAGGTCCAAAAGAAATATAACTGAAGTTATATGTTATGGTTGTTATAAAAAGGATCATTATAAGTATAATTATCCAGATAGAGCTTCTACATCTGCAGTACAAGAGATAATGATAAAGGAAAACACCCGTGAATTCTTTTGATGTAGTAGATAAGAGCATAAATAATAAAGTAGATGTGTTTGTAACAAAAATAAAGAAAGAAAAAGATAACCAAGATGGAAATGATCCTAAGAAGATGAAAGAAGAAACTAGTAAGAAACATAGGAGAAGAAAGTTGGGTGTGCAGGATTTTCTGATTTCATAGGGACAAGGACCATACTCCATCTTAGAAGATCTGTCCAAAAGGCCTGCAAATATTACATATGGTCAACTCTTGGCTATGTCTTTTGAGAAGAGGCGAGAGCTGCGAAGTGGACTCAATGCTCGACGAAGGAAGGAGGTTGAGGTCCCTGTTTTGGAGGTAGAGGTGGATCCCTATGCTCCACAAGCTGAGGTACTATGTAATGGTATTTCAATTCATGATGTCTTAGTTGATGGAGGTGCTGTAGTTAATGTAATGACCGATTCTGTAATGAATATGTTGGGTTTAAAAATTGATCGCCCTTCAACACTTATGTTAAGGTCATTAAATAAGGGAAAAACTAAACCGAAGGTTGTTTTCAAATGTGGCCATATCTCATTATGGGTGTTGTATGTGTGGTAGAATTTTAGGTGATGAAAAATGGTATTGTTACGTACCTAATGTTGTTGGGAAGGCCATGGCTAAGGACAGTTCATGCAAAAAATTACTGGAATGAAGGCTTCATGACACTTGGACATGGCATAGAGATGGTGAAGATAAATGTGATTCTTCAACATCATAAGGCAAATCTGTGGATTCAAGTGATGAAACTGATGATTGGACATCCTCTGATTACTCTAGTACCAAAGAAGTGGACATAGAAGATGAAGAAAGTGAGGTTGATGTTTCGGTCATGGATATCCTTCCAGTCACACCGACTCATGAACCCATAAAATTATCTGAAGAAGAAATTGATGATCGTCTCTAACAAATAAAGATTGGTGATGTTGTGATGGAGAGTGAGAAGGAATCCTACCTCCAACTCTTTTGAAGGTAAATATAGCTATTCACTTTTGATTACAAGGAACTCCGTCAAGTAAGTTGGGTAGAACATTCTATTGAGTTAATAGATGGTGCTAAGCCCATTAAACAAATGCCATATAGAATGAATCTTAATTTTTCCAAGACTGTAAAAGAAGAAATAGATAAGTTGTTTGATGCAGATTCATATTTGTTGTGAAGAATTCAGAATGGGTTTCTCTCATTGTGATTTCAATAAAAATAATGGGAAACTACGAATTTGTGTTGATTATAGGAAGCTCAATAAGGCAACAAAGAAGGATTATTACCCTCTTCCATTCTCGGATAAGATCTTGGATGAAGTAGCTAGCCAGAGTGCTATAGTTTTGTCTTTGATGGATATAGCGGATACAACCAAATTCATATAGTAGAGAAAGATCAACTAAAGACCACGTTCACTACTCCTTGGGGAATGTTTGCTTATAGAGTTATGCTTTTTGGGTTGTGTAATGCTCCGACAACGTTCTAGTGTTTGATGAATAGGGTGTTTGAACCCTACATTGGGAACTTTATCGAGTATTTTTGGGTAATTTTTACATCTATGGGAGCAAGATGGACCACTGCACTAGATGAAGACAACATTTCAAAGGTTAGATGAAGAAAAAGCCTCACTAAACCCTAAAAGTGTGTCTTTGGATGTTCTAAAGGCATTTTGTTAGGGTATGTTATATCTAGAGATGGTATTGGTACTGATCCTGATAAAGTTTCAAAAATCAAAGAGTTACCATTTCCTATTAATAGAAGTAATTTGAGATCATTTTTAGGCCATGTGGGTTACTATAGAAGATTCATCAAGAATTTCTCAAAGATTGTACAACCATTAACCCAGTTCTTGAAGAAGGATGTTACTTATGAACCAGGAAATAAGGCACATGAAGCTTTTAAACAATTGAAGGAAGTTTTGTGTCTTCCCTGTTTTAAAGAATCCATCTTGGAGTAAACCATTGATTGTGTATACTGATGCCTCGGATGCAGCACTAGAAAGTACTGAGCCAAAAAGATGAAAATGAGAATGAACATCCATTTTACTTTGGGAGTAGACAAATGAGCAAGTCTTTGAGGTAAATTATACTCAGTAACTAAAAAGAGGCTCTAGCTATCATTTTTTGTAAAGAAGTTTAGAAATTACTTTATAGGGCAGAAATTTATAGTTGTAACAGATCATCAAGACTCTAAAATATATTGTAAATAATCCTAACCCATCAGGAGGATAGCAAGATGGATAATTTTGCTACAATAATTTGAATTTGATATTATAGATAGGCCAAGAAAGAAACATGTCAATGCAGATGCACTCTCTTGAGCCTATGAGGGTTTAGGATCATCTTGTGATGATGATGATTTCCTAGATGCAACATTGTTATCCATTGACACAATCCCTAGTGAATACATAGATATTTGGAATTATCTGAATGAATTCAATTTTCTTGATGGTGCCAATGCAAAGACTAAGAGGAAGATTACTCAAGGTAGTCGTCCATATTCTATTCTCGCATGGATTATTATTTTGAATAGGACTCGATAGACAAGACAAGAGGGTAGTTGGATGTGATCAAGGGAAGGAGCTGATAAAAGAATTCCACAATGGTACATGTGGAGGACACTTTTTGGACAACTTACAATAAGAAGGATCTTGGTTCACAGTTATCACCGCCCACTCTTTTTAGAGATTGTTATAATTATTGTAAGACATGTGATATTTGTCAAACACATGGTAACCATAAGACTTCATCAAATCCATTATGGTATATTCTTCCACTTGGTCCCTTTGAAAAGTGGGGAATAGATATTGTATGTCCACTTCCAACTACCCCATGCCAAAATAAGTATATTGTAGTTATCACATATTATTTAACCAAGTGGGTTAAAGCTAGGCCATTGAAAAAACTTCCATGGATGAAGTGGCAAGGTTCATATATGAACGCATTGTCACCATATTTGGTTGCCCATTAGAAATTGTAATGTATCAAGGAAGCCACTTCATTAATGAGGTGGTAGAAGCCCTAGTCAACAAGTTTTCTATTAAGCACGGAAGGCAACAACATACAAGCCAAGAAAAATGCACAGTGGAATGAACAAATTTTGTGTTGTGTCAAATTCGAGCAAAAGATGCAAAGCATTGCAGGTACATAAGTGGGATAAAAGGATTCATGCAACATTATGGGAGTATAGGGCAACATCAAAGTTAGCAACATGATACTCCCCATTTCAGTTGGCTTATGGCATTGATCCAGTTCTTCCTATTGAGTTTGATATTCCCACTATGAGAGTTATGAAAAAGGAAAGGATGGATGAAAGTGATTCAGTAAAAGAAAGGTTGGTGCATCTTCATTTGCTAGAGGAAATGAGGGAAATAGTGAAGGATACAAGCTATAAGAAGAAAATGAAGTAGAAGGAATACTTTGATCAAAAGATCCGTTGGTCTCCATTTCATGTGAATGACTTGGTTCTAGTATATGGTTCCAAATACAAAAGAAGGCAGAGAAAATTTCTTCCTAAATGGATGGGTCCCTACAAAATAGCAGTTGTGCATGAAAATGGTACATATTGACTGGAGGAATTGGATGGCACTCCCATTACGAAATGGGTCAACCATGACAAGTTAAAGATTTTCCAAGCACCATAATAGTCTACTCCGAGGACGGAGTAGAAGCTAGGAAGGGGGAAAATGTCGACATTAAAATTTTCCTCCATAATTTCTATTTTATTAATGTATGTATTAGGAATAGGATGTTGTTAAGTATAATTAGTAGTGACGTCCAATAGAAGATAATGGTGTTGTCGATGCAAGATTGCTGCCAATAAAGTAGAGTACGGTAATAGTCAAAGTACAATATGAATGTTGTAAAAAGTAAATATTTGTCGTAAGTGGTCCGATAATGTTAAAATGTCAAAGTTTGGGTAAGTAGAGAAGTAGGGTCTACATGATTATGAATTAGAAATATTATATTTGTAATAAGGACAAAGAGTGATGTCATAAATATTTTGTGTATTTTATTTTTAGAAAATTCTAAAAATGTGTAACCCATGTGAGATGATAAGGTTTATCTTATCTTAGAAGATAAGCCTACATGTAAAGGTAAGAGTTTAGGCATGGAATATGATTGGCCGGAAGAGATTTCCTATCCTATCTTAGAGATAGGGTGGATAAGCCTGAATTCCTATAAATAAAGAGGCCACCCCCCTCATTTAGCATAGAGGGAAGTAGTGAGAAATATTGTATGAGTAAGTGTGTAAAGGAAGCCATCATTTTGAAGGTGTGTTAAAGAATCCATTGTGAAGTTTCTCCCACAGTTATTGTTGGAAGGCAAGTGAAGTCAGTAACAGTTGAAGTACCTCATGGGTGAGATTGTAACAATTTCATGTTGATATTATAATTTACACCTATATTTTAAGATTTTTCATCTTTCCTTCGTATCATAGTCTATAGTATTCTTGTGTTATGTTTGTTGTTGTGTTTCCAGATTACATCCACCAAACTAAAGGTTGTGCATTAGTAACTAATCATAGCATGAAGATTTCCTAGTGAATAATTATCATAGTGCCGATTGGTGATGACAGTTCCTCTCCACCATCATCGGTTCATACTGACCACTGTCGGTTACCCTGTATACTTCTTGCCCTCACATTGACCTCATTTTCCTTACCTCCTCTTTCTTTTTCCTCCCCTACACCTACCTAGACCACTTTACCTTCCCCTCTAGCCCTCCACCTTCTTCAACCTCACCTCATTAGCTGTTGATGCCTCCTCATTTTACCCCTACCCCAAATTTCTTACCCATGTTGTGACCTATCTACCCGGACCTTAAAAGCCGTATTGCAAACTTTGACCTCATGTGCTCACTATACCTTGCGGCACTATTACCTGTGTTGATTGACCTAATGACCTTACCTAGCCTATTATCATGACCATTTATCCTGACCCTACCCTTGGTGTACTGGAACATACCTAACCGCCCCGTCCCCTACCTACGCTGTGTTTCCCGACCATATCCTATACCTTGATACCGAAAATCACTTCAACCTTGTTTGAATAAACCTATCGACCTTAGACGATGTAAAGTTTGTAAGTTCTTCAACCTAGTACCATGTCGTAATTTATATGTGTGCGAGCGTTCAATCGCCCCTACCTTTGACCTTGGCCCATTTACCTATATACCCAATTTTCCCTTTACCCCATTCCTCATTTCTAATCATTCGTCTTCGCATCTAATTTTATCAAACCACTCACCGATTCACCCTGTCACCTCATCAGTTCCTAGTTTGAGGGGGATCACCCTCATTCCCACTGGGAAACCACATCTTATTTTTGTTGTGTGGCTTACCAATACAAACTACGCAGCAAAAAGGGGCAAAATGTAGACACCAAAATCATGTCGTAATCACCTTGGTCTCCTAACCCATCCCTATAATCACTCCCTCATCCTCAAAACCTTATCACCTACCTCCTGCACCCCACATTTTAATTTAATTACTTTAATTAAATTAATGTCATTTACTTCCATACATATTAATTTAATTATTTTAATTAAATTAATAACCTTTACTCCACATACATATTAATTTAATTATTCACATTAAATTAATTCACTACCCTCACACACCTATTTAATATAATTTCCTTTTATTAAATACACCTCACCTAACCACCTCCATCATTTGACCCATTAACCTAAACCCTAAACCAATGTCTTAAATAAAACCTAACATTACACCCATCCCCTCACCTCACATTTAAAATCCTCCTAAGGTCAGTTTTTGCCCCGAGGAAAAGAAGAGACCCTTATCAAATGGTGGAGCAACTTCCCAGACAATTTTTGAACAACCCGAGATATCTCACCTAAACCGATGTCAGTTCACCCTAAACCGACGCCAGTTATACCGGAATGGACCAAATGGCCTATTTAGACCCATTTACAACTTTGTAATAGGGGTTGGTTGTTGTTTTGGAAAACTTCTGATCTCGAGTTCGATCTCTTTAGATGCGACAACAGAATGAAGATTGATTTGTGATCAACAAAGGCAACCAAATACACTGGCACAACAGTGAAAATTTCTTCCTAGCATTCTCCAACGCAGCAACTTCTTCATTATTCTTTATACCTATACCTCACAGAAGAGTAAGTATCCTCCTTCCATCTGTTTCATTTTCTTATCATCAGTTGTAGTCTTTGTGGTAAAGGAACCTAGTCTTTTACTCTCTGTCCATTCCCTCTCTCCAGTTATAGCCACCTTCCATACCTAATCATCTTAAGACTTGGCCCAATTTCTCATATTTACCTCCTTAATAGTCTCGGACCTTTCGCAACATATCTACACTCCTCTCGTGATCAATCCCCGCCTTCTATCTACTCCACTTTTACCCCAAAAAAATCTCTAAAAACCCAGATCGTGTGATTCCACCACCCAGACTCGACCATTGTCGGTTCCTTCTAACTGTCGTTGGTTATAGTAAAATGTCATCGGTTTCATAAAACCATGGTCGGTTTCTGTCACCTGATCTCTACCAGAATAACAACCTATTTTTGACATATACCTACTTGAACACCTATTTGACCTTTAGATCTAGTATCTAACCTAGCCTGTTAGCTCAGATTCACCTATAACCAACCTACTTGACCTCTGGATCTCCTTCTAGCCTATTGCGTTTGTATGAGATGCCTAAATCATATTAAACTACAATAGGACAATATTTACTTTATTTCAGCATTGAATTGTTTTAAACAGTGGATTGACAACCATCTAGGAAGTATCGCACTTCTAGGATCTAGCACATGCTAGGCAGTCCACTACATATATTGTTTAACTCTCTTTGGTGGTCTTGTTTTGACTCTTATACAAGTAGTTCCTCCTAGCCAAAAGGAAGGTCTCACAATCACTTTGATTCGAGAATTCAGATACGCGCGCATACAACCTTCAACCATCCTAAAACAGTATTCCTATTACCACCCTTTACCTTATATCTGCTTCACCAAGTACTTCTCAGAAAAACTAAGAAATCAGGTGAAACATTTTGGCATGCTTGGTGGGACCCATTCGGGGTTCCTTGCATATTTCTTCATTCCTAGGTGAAAAATTGTGTGTTTGTTTCCCTTCTAAGTAGCATTCACATTAAAAATTTCTCCTTGGTAACATTCTTTTCTTTCTACTTGCTCCGAAAGACACATTTCTTTTGGTGTATTTAAAAAGAACCTTCTTATTCTTGTTTTCTACATTTTAGTGAAAGAGCATCCCTCTTCCTGTTCATCTATTATTGTCATCGAATATCATACTTTCAATTTGGGTTTAAAACAAGTGCACTGCATTCTAATTTAACTCATTAGCTCACATTAATTGAGGGCAACCTATATGCTGAAGTCATGACCAACTGATGGTTGACAAACGAATCGTAGAAAAGCACTTCTATCCTTTTCTCTTTCTCTCGAGTCTTACCAAACCACACAAAAATTAAAAATACATACATTCTTAAACAACATCCTACCTCGAAGAAGTTGTAGGTGATCACACAATCACGGTAGAGTGGGCACCTAGCTCATTCTTTGTGTCAAGTCATACTTGAGAGCGAAGTCTCCCCTGCTCTAACATTCCCGAATCCTCCCCTTAGAATTCTTTCTTCATAGGAAGCCTTCCTCACCAAGAAATTCTATTTTTTTATAACAAATCGACCCATACAAATAGCAGATGCTTTGAACAAACTTAATAGAATAGGCACTCTAGGAATGTTCTTTCTTAGTGTTCTCGCTTGATTTGTGTTTTTAGGTGAAAGCTTTCGATCATTATTTTTGTCTTTCCTCGCACACTCCCAATCATATTTGGTGTATTCTCGACTTTGTCTCGAGTGTGCCTGACCACATCTACGTCATTCTCAAACTTTTGGTTTTGATTCAACACCATATTTTTAAATAACAACCATCTTTCTTATTATCTGTTTTTGATTTCACAAGAATCTGCCACGATTATCTTTAACCATCCCCGCTTACATTCCAACATTGGAGAATTTATCTTTCTTACTATCATTCCTTCATTTGTAAGTTCTTTTGTAGTTGCCACAACCATCTTGGAGACCTCTTGGAGATCTTGTGACTCCATCTTGATGTTTTAGGGATATATATTTCACCATTGCATGATTTGCTTCATTGTTGTTATTTTATCATCCATATCATTCACTAAAATCTTGTGCAAGGTTAACTATCATTGGGGACTCAACCTCATCCTTCTTTACTATATATTTTTGTCTACGGGTATTTGTTCCAGCCCAAATATTTTCATCCAAGTCTAGGTCAGCCCTAGTTTCCGTGGAACCCTTCTCGGTCACCGTCGACCAAGCCTACATTAGATCAATTTCTCTTTCATTCATGTTCCCAACCATCCATTGGTTGTTTCGCATCCATTCAACCTTAGAACCGGTCATTTTTTTCTTCTCACACTCGATCCATTCTCACACTTTTACTCACCGCTGACCTAGCCTAGTAATCATTGACCCCATTCATCTTTTTAGAATTTACTGTAGATATATAATTTTCTTACATAATTTTTGTTTCTCCCCATTCGAGATCATCTCGTAGGTTTCTTTTTATTGTCTCGAGTCTGCATCAACATTAGATTTGTCATCAAATCTTTCGATCTACATTTTACATCATTATTTCAGTTCATCACCCAATTCACCGTCGAATGGCCCTCTAAAGTCTCGGGTCACCAATGTTGACCCATCCAGGTTTGGTTTATTTTTTGTTCATTTAGATTTGATCTTCCTTTATCATCTTAGATCCATCTTTTTCAGTTTTTGTTTTACTTGAGATTCCACATTTATATCATATTGATGTTTATTTATCTTATCTATATTTATTAAACATGAGGGTTGAAATCCATCCTAATAAGTTCTTACTTCTCAGGACAGACCTTTTTAGGCAACCCTCCCATCTTATCTACCATTCCAATATTTTTCTATTGAGTTATCTTGATTTTCATGTCATTTAGCTCACCGCGGAGAAGTATATTCAATTTTCACCCGTTCACATCGTCATCCCATCTCAAGGTCCATAAAACCTTGCATATTTTGAGTTGCTTTATTTTCTTTAGTACTAGTTCACTAATTTGAGCATGAATGAGGGAATTTTATCCAACATTATGGCATGCCTAGTAAGACCCACCCTTTCTAGGTGAGTCTTGATATTTTGTTTTCATTTTCATATTTTGTCTTCCATTTCCTACTAACCTCATAGGGAAAGGAACATGTGTTGGATTGTGCTTGATTGCTTTATTGTGTTGGATCATGGATTACTTGGATTTTCTTTTTCTTGCTTACTTGCTTTGAAGATCAGATAAAAAGGAAAAGTGCTTTCCACATATTCCTTATTTTTATTCTCCGTCTCTTTCTTTTATCACATTGCATCACTTGTTTGCTTTCCTCATTGAATCTACACATTTTGTTTTGGATCTAAAAATAACCCTTTCATTCTTGCTTGGAAATCTAGTTTAACTAGGGGTTTAACACGTTGCACACACTCCATCACACAAATCCGAACAATAAACCAATTTATACATCTAAAAAGACCTTACTAGGTGGAACTATTGGGATTTCATCACCCAATAGGAAATTCATCATGATATTCTAGCCATATTATAAACTCATTATAGATTTGGGCCTCATGTACCTTCGGGTATATTGAGGACTCCAAATCCAAAACCACCTGAAACCATCCATAGATTTCCATTTCCTAGGTACCCTTAAAGCCCATTTTTTTTCTCTTTTTTCACATCTTAAAAGAATAAAGATGATCAAAAACTTGTTGCTTGACTTGTTTATTAATAAATTATATAAGTTTTTGTTTTTCTATTTTATGCCTGTTATCACCCACTCTCGTGACAAGAAAATGCAATAATCCACCTCATAAAATAAAATCCCTTCTTTTAATGATCTTTCCCAACAAGAATCTAAACTTGAGACCACACCTTTTTCTCCTAACATTTTGTTTCTATGATCTTGCTTCATGAAGACCATGTCATCTAAAATTATCCTAATATTGAAACCAATATTTCTATCTCTCATCGGTCCATTTCTTCTAGACCATCTACACCTCCGTCTCTTGCTCCTCTAGATATCCTTGGACCTCCTATTATCCCTTGTGGATGTTTGGATTTTTAGGAACTCCTTGATGTTAATCCTATCTCCCTTTATGATTATCTATTTTGTAAGTCCACCACAATCCCTCAATCCCTTCAATCCACTCAATTAGTGGATCCTATTCCACCCAACTTACCTCATATCAACACTATCCCCACTTCATCTACTACTATCACTAGTATTTCTATTTAACCATCTCAATAATCGCACTTGTTTCCTCATATACCGAACAACATCACATAACCTTACCCTTATCTCTACTTCACATGTCCATGCTAATGTAATCACCTCACAACCTCATCCATTTGAATCAATGCAAACCCATCAACCACCTCCTCAAGGAGCTTATCATTACATACTTCCCACTCAACCAACTCAAATATCCCAACCACCTACCAATTACATCCCAAAAACCCCATAATAAATCAATCAGACATTCCCATCTCACAACAACCAACTCAATCTAACCAATATAACCACATCCTCATATCTTAATGCCAAGATTTTATATTAATTAATTCAATGATTTTTTTAATTACGTTCCCCTTATTAACCACTTCCACCAACACCAACACATCCTCAAACATATCAAACATATCAACAACCTAACCCATCCACCTCATATGCATCACAATATCATCCTTCAACATCTCAACCATCTAATGATCCCTTACAAGCACTATTGAATAGAATGGCTAACCTTGAAGCCGTAACCTTGGGATCTAAAACCACATTTTCATATGAACAAATCTGCAATGAACCCATCAATCCATCCATCCTCATGAAACCATATCCTCCTCATTGGGAATTTCTAAAATTCTCCAAGTTCAATAGTAAGGAGGATCCCCAACAATAAATTTTGAGCTTTTAGACATGCATGTTACCTTATTGCCCATGATCAAGATCTCATGCTTCACACATTTCCCATGTCATTAGTTGGTCCCACATTAGATTGGTACAATAATATCCCACAACACTCATTATTCACCTTCACTCAACTTGCGCAATTGTTCCTAGAACATTTCTTGATCAATATTGCATGTAAAATTACCATCACCGACCTTTATGCCATTCAGAAATATGATGACGAAAATATCACAATTTTTTTCATATGATGGTGTAACATTATTAACCAACTATCATTATCCCTTCCAAAGATTGAACTCATTAAAATTTTCTCATGATCTTATGTGAAACACATCTCCCCAACTATTCAAATTTTATCTTTCCAAACCTTTGAAGAGCCTTTCACCATTTCTCACAAACTCAAACTTTGTGCCCTTGAGTAAGGCCACCTTAAGATTTGATCTAACAAACCCAAAACCAAGTTCACTAAATCCTCCATGCATGGTGACAAATCTAGAAATTCTACCAATTCCATCATGGTTATATCTTCATCTGCATTCATTTCTCACACAGATCCTCCACAAAGAGATCCTAGATCGTCTCTCAAGTATACCCCTCTTGGGGAATCCTATAGTTCAATATTTGACAAGTTAATGGTGGTTCATCTTATTCAACTTCCCCCATCTGACCCATTGATGACTCGTGACCCAAATTTGTATGGTATCTTGAGGGGCATTATTTTAAGTATCATCAAGTCTAAGGTCATGACATTGAGAAGTGTCATTCCTTCAAGGATCATGTCCAACAACTTATAAATGAGGGGATATCCAAGTGGATAATCCTAACACACCATCTAATCAACCCCTTAATGTCTCTAAACAACCATTCCCCAATCATCCATCAACAAATAAATTTCCACCCCACATCTTATGAACCTAATGCTCACACAATTAACACCATAAATCAAGAGCCTACATTATTACCTACATCCACTACCCCATTATCTACCACATCTACCTTTACTTTAGACACTTCTTCTACAACAAAAACTCCATTGATATCCATGCCTATCTCTACACCTACCACATCTATGTCAATCTCAACTACACCTACTAATACATCAACACCACTTATATCTACAACTAACTCATTATACTCACTACCACTACATCCAAATCTATCATATCTAATTCTTTATAAAAATATACCATCCCTACACCTATACAAACTTCCACGAAAAATCACATCTACTATTGTGACCATACCTACATATAAATCTCAATAGACACTTATGTTACCCTTGAAACATCTATTACAAAAACACCCCCATTTGAGACAACCAAAATGATATCCATGCCATGTCTACAAAACTAATCACCCTTACACCAACTAATACTAGGTCTACACAATATACCTCACCTTTTGATCCCATCAAGCGCATCATCCAAAATCTCCTTCCAACTACATCTATAATACCCTCCACATCATCTAGTTATACTTCTATAGACCCCCTAGTTGAAATCATAATAATTCCTGCCTAGGGTAAAATCTCACAACCAAAGTCTAAGAACCTTGGTATACCTATCCAAAAATCCCTTACACATCCTCACAAAATGTTGTATCTCCCTCCTCTTAGGCCTAAGAAAACCAATGTTACATCATCACTCTTAGGAGCATCTCCATCCATCTTAGGACTAGGCCCTTCATCTAAGACACCCATCATCAACCAACCCAAATCCAAGCAATGTAACCCTCCTTTTAAACCTGACCCTCCTTTGAAATCATCTAAGTCTCAAATCATCCAAACCAAATCAAAATATCTACTCCTCCTTCCAACTCTAAATTTGAACCAAAGGCGCTCATGAATCCTCATTAAAGTAAACCACCCCTTTTACCTTCATCCACTATTCATAAAACCAATTCATCTACGATCTCTTCTTCAACAATACCATTGGGTCCTAAACTAAAAACTTTCAATGCTTCCTCCTACAAAGTATTTTGATCCATATAGAAAAAACCATTATAGTTTGGTTCTAATGCCATGTGTACTTATCATCACACCTCGGGCCATGACACCGAACATTGTAGGCTCTTCAAACTCTCATCCATAATTTAATGACAGAGGATGACCTTCTCATCCATGAAGATCACCCTCTTCCTTCCATCTCATCCACGTCTAAATCTAATCCCCTAATCGAACCCTCACCTCCTAAGGAATATAAGTTAGGTTCTCCTCTAAATCATTTTCGTAATCCTCCTCCAAGATCTATTTATCCTAAGGGGAGTCCCCTCTCTTCATCGATTCCATCCACGTTACCAATCCTCCTCACCCTCATGATCCTCAATCAACTATCCAATCAAAACCTAGAGGCATCATCACTTCCCCTTATAATAATCCTACCTAATCTCCCTCTACATTTGCTAGCTTATCCATATCTCGTATCTAAACTTCCTAATGATATGCATTGCCTATTCACGGGGAGAATCCAATTCTTTCTCTTAATCCTCTCATGTCTCCTCCTCCATCTATACCACCCACATTGTCTCATCTAATGTCTCCCAATCCCATCTACGTCTACTTGTCCTTCATCTCCTCCATTATGATTATCATCTTAGCCAATCCCATTCTATAATATTGTATCTCGGTCTTAGTCCACTTTTGTGGCTATCTTTGTGCCTCTCTTGGGAAACCATACCTCATCTGAAGCCCACCTTTTGTGGCCATCTTTGTATCATCATGGATGAGTATTTACTTTGCGATTCAAAATATAGTGCATAATATTTTGCCTCCAATTATCTATCTCTACCCCATCTAATATTCCATGAGAAATCATCTTATCCCATCCACTCTCACCTCTAAAAGATCATGAATTTAACATTGATGACCTTGTCCTCAAAGAAAATAAAAATTCTACTACTTTAGAAAGGAACCAATGTGGAAATTTTTCTCCCAACTTGATTGGACCTTATATTATCACGCATAAGTATGGGTATGGGGCCTATAGTTTAGATTATCTTGATGGTAAAATAGAAAAAAAATCTCTTAATGCATTACACTTGTAGCCTTTTCTACTATTGACATACCTACCAATGTGAACTTAGTAATCCCACCAGCCATCCATCCATCATTAGCCTCCTTCATCTTTCATCGTAATGATTTAGAATTATGTGTTCTACATCACTTCCTAGCCAGAATTTGAATATGGGCACCACGGATCTGCTCATAACATATTCCTTATGGATAGGATCTTACTTCTTATTGAGAACTCTATGATTATTACATCCAACATCCTCTTATATTGGAACCACGCTAAGGGTCCATAGGTGTCTTTTATACATTCATTATCCCCTCCTAAGTGGTCTACTTGACTATCCCAAGCTCTTCCATTTAAATTCAAAATTCCATGGATGCCCATACCAAAACGTTGTCATATCCAACAAATAGACTACTCCCTCTAATGAAAGTTTAGAAAATCCTAAAAATTCAAAATCATGACCGATCCCTCAAAGGATAGCTATCATATATATCCCTTCCCTAAAAAAAAAAAAAAAAGTAGACCACTCCCTCAAAGGATGGCTACCATCGCATATCACGTATGAAGGATTCCCGCATTGATAAGACTTATATCTATCTCAAAATAAAAATAAAAAGTAAGCATCCTAAGAAAGCTTCCCGCATTGATCAACTTTCTCATCCTCTCGCAAACTTCCCACATTGATCGCTTTATAGCATATTACTTAGAGCTAGGGCATAGACCTAGAGAAACCCACCTATGGAGAACCTATATTCCCATGTATAAGTCACATCTAAACCCCTTTTTCATGTCAACATTAGGTTCATAAGTTCACTTTCCATATTTTCCTCATGATCCTTGGAATAACTAACTATTGTTGGTTATGTGTTAACACATACTATTAGCTGCAAGTGCATTTCCTTAATTGGCTCCTTTTCTTGTTTACCTCCAATCTGGTTCAAGCATCATTTCTTCATACTCTCCTCGCTACAATTATGTGTTTTTATCTCCTTTTGGTTTCCCTCTATTAAAGTTGTATACTTTCTCTCACACCACACATACGATTCCCATCTCACCATTTTATCCATATTTATGTATTTAATTTTAAGTACAACATTACTCACATCCATATCATCCACACTTAAATATATTTTTTACATCAATTATATAATTTGTGTCCATTATCTATTACTAACAAACTATCTATCCACAACATAATCATTTTTTCATTCATATATGTATGATCACATCACAACCATATCCATATCATATTCACACTTTTCTAAACATAAATCCATAAATCATAAACCATCACATCTACATCTAATCCATATCCAAACATTCACATCTAAATCAACATCCATAAAATCATCATCTAATATATATCATCATATTCATAAACATCCACATCTAAATCTAACATCATGTCATCAAAACCATGAATCAAAACACATAACACATCAAGAGTCGCAACCAAAATCATATATATATCATTACGGATCCAAATACATCAATACCTCATATGTCACAGGCCTCTAAGGGTCATGTATCAAAGTAGATACATCATCAAAATTAGTAAACTCTATATCTGAAAGCCTCAAGCCTTCCCCTCCTGGGGCAGGTGTTGGAATCAATCCCTAAGCCTCATCACCTCCATCGTGGCTTGTATCTTGCTCTTTTCAATCAATCCCCGCTTTCAAAATTATATTTTCTTCCACTATTACCTCAAGTGGTCTTATCATCACATCTTTATTGTCTTTCCTTTGTGGCCATCATCATGTTCCCTCTTAAGGCACCAATATTTACCTCCCTTTCATCACACCCTAGACACATTTTTCTCGATTCATCCTACTTTGGAAGGATGTTGCATTTACTTTTTCCCACCCCTATCCTATTGTTGCGACCCTTGTCTCGACCCCATTTTTCACATTTTTTTATGAATAATTGATGTTTTCCTTTGAACCATTGGTCTTATGGCTTGCACATCCATTTTAGTAGACCCCCTTGGTTTCCCTCCATTTTTGCAAAGGGTTTTTACTAACTCACAAGTTCATAGGAAATTTCTGTCATCTCCCTGAAGAATGTACTTTGTTCCCTACTAGAGTGATTATGAAAATCACCACCATGTTTATATTTACCTTTTAGTTCTTGTTTATCCTCGTCTGGGATATCTTATCCCCCATCTTCTTGTCTCATCTTTTCCATACTTCTGCACCTATCTCTTTCAAATTGTGATCAACTTCCTTTTGTGTTGTCGACCCCAAGTTTGAGGGGGAAGACCTAATCAATTATCTTTCTCATCCTTCTTGTTTTTGTCTCATGTCTTTCCCAATGCAAACAAATCAACAAAAAGGACAAATGTAGACACAATTTTTGGTATCGACCTCCTTCACCCCACGTTCACTCTCTCGTCGTCTTTTCAAATTTCCATTTTCCCTCCTAAATTTAATTTATCCCACATAACATCATTTTGCCACCTTTTCCATCCCTTATATCATTATCTCCCCATAATTAATTAATTGCCCATTAGCTTTCCCCAATCATCCCTAATTAATTCATTTCCTATATTTAGATTATTCCATTTTATCCTTTCTATGCTCTCAACCACCCCCATTTAATGTTTTCATCGACCCTTTTTATTTTATTTAATATATTTCCCCTCACCTACCATTTCACTTCCCTATGAATCCCTAACCCGTCTAAGCATCCTAAAACCCTAATCTTATTCCTAATGGGATCTTTTTCTTGAGCCCTTCACCCTTCCAACGCCTAAATGAATGGATGACCGTGATCGATGATGATCTATCCGGTCACTTTCGACTTTATAAAGTCACCCTTACCTCCTCATTTCTCAAGGATGGAACATTGGAGACTTTAGTTTTCTTGTGATATTTCCTTCATTCTTGAGTGCCTTTGACTTCCACATCCATCTTAGAGATCTTGTGCTTCCATTTTGGATTTTTAGGGAGATATCTTTCACCATTACATGATTTGCTTCATTGTTGTTATTTATCATCCATATCATTCACTAACATCTTTTGCAGGTTCATCTATCATCAGGGACTCAACCTCAACCTTCTTTTCCACCTATTTTTGTTTGTAGGTCTTCGTTTCAACCTATATATTTTTTGTCCAATTCTAGGTCATCCCCAGTCACCGTCAACCCTATCTACTTATCATCGACCTAGGCTACATTGCATAAAATTATTTTTCATTTAGGTTCCCAGTCATCCATTGTCTATTTTTCATCCATTGAGTCTCATACCCATGCGGTCTTTCCTTCTGTCATCTCGTATCAATTCTTCCATCCCCTAGTCACCGCTAACCCAACCTAGTCATTCTTGAACCAATCCATATTTTCAGCATTTACCCTTAGATCTCTAATTTTCTTGCATCCTTTTTGTTTCTCCTTGTTTTAGATCTTCTACAGGTTTCGTTTATCTTCTCGATGCTACATCAACATTAGATTTTCCATCAAAGCTTTATATCTGGATTTTACATTGTTGTTTCAGCCACTGACCCTAGTCATTTGCCAATCGGCCCTCTCAGCCTCTCGGTCACCATCGACCCATCCATGTTTGGTTTATTTTTTTCATTTAGATCAGACCCGCCTTTATCATCTTAGATCTAACTTTTCAATTTTTGTTTTACTTTAGATTTTGCATTTATATCAGATCCATATCCATTTATTTTATCTATCTTTATTAAACACAAGGGTTGACATCCATCCTAAGAAGTTATTACTTCTTGGGAATGACTTTGTTAGGAAACCCTCTCATCCTATCTACTAATCCAATCTTTTTTTGTTGAGTTATCTTGATTTACAGGTCACTTAGCTCACGCAGAGAAGGAACTTTCATTTTTGCCTGTTCACATCGTCATCCCATCTCAAGGTCCATAAACCCTTCATATTTTGAGTTGCTTTATTTTCTTTAGTACTAGTTCACTAATCTGAGTAGGAACAAAGGAATTTTATCTAATAGGCAAGTGTAAAGGATCATGAGAATCCTAGTGTTAGAAATCCATTCCTACCAAGTTTTGATAATAATAATAATATTCACAAAAAAACCAATTGCCTCTATGTCATTATTACAAAAGCAGGCTCACCCCTAGTCACATGAATGATGGTGATGTTGCGGGGCCTCCCGAGATAGTGGAAAGCTCCCAATAGGTTGAATTGAGAGAGTTTATGGAGTATCTAGGAGTAATTGAAGCTCCTTCCACCTGCAAGGAATTAAAAACTCATATATGCCCATCAATTTTAGATACTATTTCGATTCCTTAGACTCATGCCAATTAGATCACTCCACTAAATTGGCCTCCTTTGATGAAACATTATGGGATCCCAATGGAGTCCCTTTACAGGATTTCATAGAAAAAGTTACCTCTTGCACAACAAGAGATAAGTCAAAGTGCAAGTGGAGGATCAATCCTTCTCTAATTCTATATTAGACTAGTCTTTCTCAGTGTCTATATTAAATTTTCAAGAGGTATGACAACGGGAAAAATAAAATTACATTCATTATTATGGGAGTTATGAAAATTATCCTTCCACACTACACAACCTTGTGTATCCTACATAATTTTTAAGGTTTTACGTAGTATTTCCAATTGTAGTAAGTGAAAATAACCCATCATTCGATTCAAATTAATTGTTATAAACCACACAAGTTTTGAGTAAAACAAACTGAAGTGAATCAAAGACATGAACCTCATATTTTTAGAATGGAATGAAATGATAAAAAATTATCCGGAATGAGTTCGAGAGGATGTTTACGCTCTTCTCTAGATCTCCCATTTTGGAAGAGGCCAAGAGGAAGTTGGAAATTTTTTTAGAGTCTATAGGCACAAAAGCTATAACATGAATATTTTTATGTAAATTACTTGAATGAATCATGTTTCTAACCTTCTAAAACTTGATTTGAAATAATTTTGTGGTTAAAATATATAATGTTTTACATCTTCTATTATTTATAGTTTCTTATTTCTAATGTTTCAAAGCCTAATGAATGAGGCTATTTTATTATTTATAATTTATTCTTTTTATTGTTTTGAAAGACCTAATGAATGAGAATCTATGTATTGAGTAAGAAAATGATCATAGAGGAAGCTCATTTTTTAAAAATACTCCTTTTATTCCTACTAAGTATACGGTAATTGTTTTCCAAGGTATAATTATTTTTTCGGGGTGGGGCATGGTAGGGAAGGGTGTGGTGGATTAATAAACACTTTTGACTAGAGCTATGAACTTGTATCTAAGACACAATTGGAGCCCGATACTTAGAAAATCATAACATGCCTCAAATCCAACAAAAATAGCCACAAGCGACCTCTAACGCCCAAGATTACCATTGAGATTAAGGAATTATATTTGAGCCAATGACAAATTGAAAGTGTTCAAGCCTATATACAATGTTCTTGAGATGTTAACTGTTAAATTATAATGGGAAAACTAAGAAACATTTGAGAAAGTTAGGAGGATTTATACCATAAGGTCTAATGTATTTCCTTTAAGCTCAGAAATTTATGATTATTGATTTTACATAAAGGCCTTCTCTTCATAATATCTATCAAGTATAACAAGCAGAAAGACCTTATGAATACTCTGTTTTTAGGTTGAATTGTGCAATTCTAATGCAGTTGTGGTTCACGATAATTCAGTTCTTATAAAATATATCTTGTTATTATTTTCATTGAAGGGTGGTTTTATTTAGTGATGTACATAATATACTGTCATGATTTGTTTTCTAATCCAAATTATCGCTATTTCTTCCAAAGGAAGATGAGATAGAAATATATATTTGATGATTCCAAAAGGATTTTAACAAGATAGATTTTCACATGTGCTTAGATGAGACATGCTTTGAAATTTTCTTGAATAAATCAATCCTTTAATTTCAAGCTAATCCTTAGTGCTTAGAAAGTTAGAGAAGGTAGTTCTTTTTGCTTAGATGATAGTTGTATAAGTTTCTATTCCAATTCTTCAGAAAAAAGGAATTTTTAACTTGGTACCAATATAAATATATGTTAAGGATTGTATTTTACGTGGAAGTAAAAAAGCTAAATTTTTCTTCTGTGACGAACCTCAATAGTCCTTTTAGTTCAAAGGGTCCAAGGAACCACTCTAGAGCATCCTCATGAAGTGTCCCTAATAGTGGAGAGATTTCTGTATAATCTTGCACTTATAAGTAACTAATGTATTGTATGGATCAAATATCACATTTCTAAAGTGTAATCAACAACAAGCATTTTGACCTTTCTGAATAGCGTGATGTGAAATTTACCTTAGTTATTATCCAGACTGGCTGGTTATAAAATTATTTATGCCTCAAACTCATCTATTAACATAACCCACATCATTACAAGCAGGGCCCAAATGGCATGTCATACCACATTTTACCTGTAATCAACAAAACCATAGTTATCCTTGTTAATAATGTATATACAACTAAAATAAAATGAAAATAAACTCTCATATACATGCAATTCAAACCAGATAAAGAAACAAATAATGGGCCAAAAAGTTTTCCAAACTTGAATACCACCTACAAACAAAATTCATTGAGATGAATGATTAAATTTACTTACTCTAAACAACTTCCCATTCTGTGGAGATTCTTCATCATGTACCAAGTAGTTCTAATTAGGAACATGAATTCCATATAAGGTGGAAAAATAGACCACGAAAAATGCATACACCAAAACCTGAGAAGCCAATAATACCATTAGTCCATAGAAATGAGTGATTTCACGCCAAAACAAAAGTATGAAGAGGAAAAATATTCTCTTACAGAGAAAATGGAAATCAAATTTAAATAAACATCAAAATTTTATAAAATTTTTATCTACATGGTTAATGTATGTTTGTCATTACCAACCATAGTAGTTGAAAATAGAAAATCATCCAGGTGGTAGATCTACCGCTCTTGATTTTGTAGTTGTTATATCTATGATAGTCACTACCAAATAAGCCAATGCTATGCGTTGTTCATATAATTCATGGTTATCCCAATCAGTACAAACATGAGGAATATTATTCTATAAACCAGTATAAATTCTTTAATATATTTGTGAATAGTGCATAAATTGTGTTGGAAGTGGTGGTGTACATGTTCTATACCTGAAGAATACCACACCAACAAATTTGCTTCATATCCACTCCATATGAAAGATAATTAGGAGAATGAGTATATCCTCCTGCAAAATCCATACTTAACATATAGTTACATACTTCGAGTACAAGCCTTAAAAAGAAGAAAAATATGCATATTTGATTGTACATACACTGCAATACTATCCCCCAAAGAGAAGTTTCAAAGTTCTCACAATAACCTTATTTACTACTGCTCCTACATTTGTTACTTTATGTCAATATTAACCACTAGGGAAGGTTTCCTCTATGATTAATAACAATGTGACAAGTCTCTGTAGTGGATTTTGGTCCCACAAGCCTTCCAACAGAAAAATGGTCACATTATAGGCTCTTTGGGCTGTATAAATTCATAGGGGGCCTTTTGTATCATCTAGTTTTAGGGGGAAATAGAGACCTTAGAGTTTGTATTTTCTTTTTAACCAACATGCATACTTTCACCTTACTCTTGAGACCAAGTATTGTAGACGACCGGGTTGCCCATGTTGGGGGAGAAAATTACAGAGTTAACTTCTTACAAAACATAATGACATATAAAAAAATCATTAGATTACGATATTTGCATGTCAAAGCATTCAAATTTCATTACTTGTAAACAATAACAAACATGCCTATCAATCTACTAACCTCGAATTTATAGCTTCCATAAGACTTGTCATTGCTAGAGGAAGGAGAAGCCATATGAGGTTTACACAAGGCATCCTGAACAAGGGTATTATCAATTATTTTATATAGGAATAGTGTGTACAAGGATGGAGTAAAGGGGCGAATCCATGATTAGTTAGGGTACATCAAAGGGAAAGTTTGTAATAAGTAGAAAAGACAAAGACAAGGAATCTGTGAATCTACTAAATACACATATATACATCCAATTAGTTATAGTTCATTATGAGTATTATTTACTTGATAAGATTCATAGGAATAAAAATTTCATTCTAAAATCATCTTATATATCTATGTTCTTTCCACTATTAATCATGATTAAATCTTATTCTACGTTTATCTAGTAATACCTATAATATTGTTTTCATAAAAAGGAAATGAACTAAAACCTTACTCTACCTTTCCCAACTTTGTACAATTATAAAAAATACTCATCATTATGATAATACTTGAGATTCAATTCATTAGAGAAATAATACATGTGGAAGAAAAGAAAAGTATCTGATTTTCCATTTTGTCTAAGTATAGTGGCTAATTGGGTAATAGAGTCCCACAAAAAGTAATAGATCATGATAGTAATACAGGAAAATATTTAAAATAAATGTATAAACACACACCCAACACCCAATTATTTTTTGTTGTATCTACACATTGTAACTATTTACTAATATATCTAGGACTAGAATGTCATCTTATCTTACCTTCTTGCACTAAAGCCACTCCACACCAACTCGGGGCAAGAGAAGACAATGAAACTTGAAAAAAGGAACAAATGAAGAAATCAGACAAGGAAAAGCAATCTAATCTATTAAAAATGAAAACAAAAGAGCATGAGAAGGTCCACATATTCTAAACCATGTTCAAATAAGACCTACGATAAGTTACAAGCTTTAGTTGGAAGGAAGCTTTAATCTTGAAACTTATCGTAGGTATTTGTTTTCATTAGAGATAAAGTAGATTGATTTTCAATGTCTCGTATCTAGTATCAATCCACTTATTTTAAGGAAGAAATGTGGTATCATATTGGCAATGATTACAAAGTATGCACAAAAATGGTTTATTAAAAACTCATAAAGCAAGTTAGACTCTACAAGATTTTCCAACTGACTTAAAACATTACCCTACACCTTCTTACAAAGTCCATTTTTAAGTTTTGGAGTTGTTATTCATGATTTTAGTTGTACATTATTAATGTGGAAAATGATAAAGGTATATATTTTACGATTCCTAGGTGGCAATAGTATATGTTGGTTAAACATAGTGAGCTTTATGGCAGACATAGAAAACTTTCCCAACAATAGAGGATTGCTTCTAGTATAACCAAAAGTAATTATGGACTCAGTGTTGTTATCTATACTGATTTTAATCTTTGAAATATTTTGTCAAACATTTCTCTTTCCTTGTATATTCTTACATAGTTTTCATTTATGTCTACCAAGGTGGTTATAACTTCATCTGACATGTTTTGTTAAACTCTTGTCATTGTAATATCTAGTGATAAGATCCAAGTCTTGACAAGAGGATTTTAAGCCCTCTTTTGGTTTGAGAAAGGAATTGAAATATTTCATGAATTTTATAGATTTAGGAATTGGATGGAATAGACATTCCTTAAAGCTTTCTACAAGCTTCCTCTATCTCAGTTCAAAATGTATACAATGATAAAAAAATGCTTTCACAACTCCCCTCTACCGACTAATTATGGAGGATGAGAATGGTCTTGTGGGATGGAATAGGGTATAATAGGACCCACACAATTCACTAAACAATTATATTTCACAAGTATAGAAATGTGATTACAAATATATTTGTAGTGCATACATAAGTGGAGTGAATTTGTCTATATAAAATGCTTTACAAGAGTTATTTTTTCCGAAGATTGGATAAGGTCTTTTGTATAAATTTACTAAAATGTATCTAAAAGGTGTGTTCAAACCTCACGGAAGGATTTAGTAAATAGATTCCAAGTCACACTAGAAACATCGATGTTAGGAAATAAGGGATAAAATATGTGGAACAATCCCACACAGAATCACAATAGTAGAAACTAATATGCAAAAAATATTACAGATCTGAAATAAAAGTGTAGAAAATTAAAAGAACACAACATAGACACAATATTTAACATGATTCACCCAATTTGGGATATGTCCACCAAGAATCACTTGCTCATATTTTATTATAATCCACCTCTTTCTCTCAATACAATACCCAGATATGTTTGGAGCTATGCTCAACAAACTCTCCTGAATTCACACTTAAACTCACACACATCTACAATGATATGTCTACCCTATCAAAAGCACATCAATAAGAAACTCGCTAAGTAGTTTTACAATGCCATGGGTACAAAAAACCCGGGCCAAAACCACCCCATAAACCCATGGGTCAAAAATCCCACCCATATGAGAATAACACATTTCTCAAAATATCGGGCACATTTTTTTAGGCCAAAAAATTGTGGAGAGTGTACAATACTTTTAGTGTACAATCTTCAACACTTCCACACATGAAAATAGGCTCCACAACATAACAATGGAAATACATATTTCCAAGCATTGCAATTACATTTAATTGGTGAATTTATTCCTTCAAGCCTCCCGAGAATCTCTTCTCTACCATAAAATATCTTACAAGGGTCTAACACCCACAATTTTGACACACAAATACAACAATAAAAATACCGGAATAATTTTTTTTTTTTTTTGACTTACATTGTTTGATACATGACAACACAAGGGATTGCTTAGGACAACACATACTCATGAGACATTTGCACAAACATTATCCCACATAGGTAACATGAAACACATCGAGGCACATTTCCCAAATGACAAGGCACAACATGATAATTCCACTACAGTATAAACTCCCGTATAGGCACCATCCCTAACACAACACTTTCCTAGTTCGTACATTTATTACAGTCATATTTTGTTATTGACCTTACTTATTTGACAATCACTTTTCATGGAGCCCTTCATTCTTCTTTATCTAGGATACATTATTTTTATCTTACTTAACCTTTTTACTTGTAGTGGTTCCATTTGACTTTTCTCTTTTATCTTATCACAATAAAATGATATAGCCTGATTGTTGATACGAACATATGAGCATACATGAGGCTACTAGTGTTTGTTCTAAGGATTTGTATTCTAAGTTGTATGTTCTTTTGGATTTGTAATTTATCTCAGTTGCAACAAGGAAGGTTCATATGAAGCAACAAAATTTTATTAGTTCAAGGGTAAATAGAAGACATGTTGTTTCCGATCAACATTTAATTTCTAAGGTTACTCTATTTTGTTTTTAAGTTATTACAACTAACCGTATATCCCATCTATTTCACTTAAATGCTTAGTCATCAAGGTCCCAAGGAGTATGATTTCACACTCAACCAAGTTTGGATTCTTGGGAAATTAAGTATTAGATGCATGTTACAAGGAGACATTCATTTATAAATTTTATACACCTTACTAAGGTCACAACTAGAGTGATTGGACACCCTTATCTCCAACAATCATCATGTAACTCTAGGTAATTTCGATACTTCTTGTCAAGATGACACTCTTGTGTTGAGAGGGGTTAAAGGGGATTCACACTCAAGTCCTCATGTGTAGGTAACTAAAACATAGGATCCACTCAGATATTTACATTCATCTTAAAATAATTTCACTTAGTTTGATTTAAATAATGTTTTGAAATTAGTTGTGTAACACATTGGTTAATAAGGAACATTTACATGCTCATGAGACTACTAGCTCTCATCTTAGGGAATTTCCTCAAGAACATGATTATCTGGTTTCACATCATACATTCATTTCACAATGGGACAAGTGGGAGAACAAGATGGAGTAACTCTTTGTTTAAAGAATAAGGTTCACATTAAAGTTTACATGCCATGGATTTCGTTCCTCTTAATATGATGATTTAAACACGTTACAAGAAATATATAATTTTTCTTTTCTCCTAGCATACCATCTCATGGTTACCCTTTCACAACTAATCATAAATTAAAATGTTGTTAAGTTCCACAATTAACTCTTAACATTGTACCATAGAATTCCAAACGATAATATAAATTGGGTGTCAAGTTCATTTATAATCCCAACTGCTAAAGGTTATTTGCAATAATAGTTGGCGATCTTTGACACCTATCACCCTTCACTCTACACGTGTGTCGGTCCAAGAGGGTTTTACCTTATATTAAAGGTTATTTTCCAATAGAGTACTACCTTAAGAAAACACATTCTCCTTACAACACATGACTACTAATCCTAGGAGGGAACCTCATACTTAAGACAAAGTTTAACCATGTTGTTCCTAACTGTCGTGTTCATGACAATGTCACTAAGCATAAAGGCTAAGGTGATAATCTCTAACTTGGGATTTTGTTTACTTAATCTAGAATTTTCCAATGAGAATAAAGATTTAGGTTCACCCCATGGTTTTAGTTTTCCCACATTAAGAAGGATCACACGAGAAGGTAGTTATGTGAGAGTTTTATACCAGAGTTGAATGTTTAATTTACATTTTATTTAGATGTTAAAAATGAAAATAACACAACACACAAGAGATTTAGTCATCAATTTCACCCAAAAAGGCAACTATAAGATGTCAACTCAATTACATTTAACATATATATATATATATATATATATATATATATATATATATATATATATATATTAATGTGTGATTCCTCCTAATTACAATCATATATGCAACTAAGTTTAATAAACTACCTTGCAACATCTGATGTAATTTAACACACAATGATTATATGAAAGCCTCTTATTCATTTCTTTAAAATGAGATAAAACATATTTTCTTGAATACAATGTAAGTCTTACAATTTCACTTTTTGGAATTAATACATATAACTAGGCTAATTGGTCCTCATTAATCAAAACAATACAATGGTACTTCATTTATTGATGAATACAACAAGTAATACAATTCAACTTTCTTCAGTCAATAGAATAAATACAACATTTAAAACTTCATCTTACTTTCAAGTAGTCCATCTGCAAGATTTGTTAGCAACTGTCAGTTCATAAGAACTGGCATGATAAGTTCTATACCTCCTATAATAACTTACGCCATCTAATATTTTCATAAAGGAAATACTGCATTAAGTTAGAATCACTTTATTGATCAAAAGAGCACCTAACAATTTAAACATTTCCCATAAGCACTACACACATACATTCATGTTTAATTCATTTGATAAAGTAACTTAAGGATAACACTTAAGTATAATCTACTTGGTCATCAAGGTCAACTAATTAATTATTTTTAGTACAAATATACTTATATTATTAGCACCCTTATTACTTTATAACTAAAGTTATTAATACATTGTTTAATAACTTTGAAGCATAAGATTGGTCAATCAATTTATCACGAAGGTTAACCAAGCGAGTATATTAGAAATATCAATGTTTTAATACTTAGTGATGTTAGGTTACTATCATACTGTGTTCTCTCACATAACTTGATGTAATAGTTGTTATGTTTGTGGAGCTTATTTTCATGTTAGAGTGTGGTACACCTTCTATGTGTTACACTCGGGTATTTTTACGGCAGTCTCGCTTCCCGGTGAGCAGGTCAGGGGGATTGAAGCCCCCCCGATTGGAGGGGGTTCGGGCAAAGCCCCCAAAGCAATTTTTCATGAATGGTTTATTAACCCATGAGTAATAGGTAGCCGTTATGGGCTATTTTTGGGCCCATGGTTTTTCGGTACCCATTGTTTTGTAAAACCGCCTCTTCGGCTACCCATAGGTTTATGGGACAATTTTATTTTTGCCCATTGTTTGATACCCATGGTTTTGTAAAACTGCTTAAGCAGTTGTCTATTTATATGGTCTTATGCATATGATAGAAAGACAAGCAAATGTATTGCAGATGTGTTTTGAATTCGGGTGTGAATTTTGTAGAGTTTGTTGAGCATAGCTCCAAATGGATCTGGGTATTGTATTGAGAGTGGAGGCTTGTAATAAAATCGAGTAAGTGATTCTTGGTGGACGTAGCCCATATTGGGTGAACCACGTTAAATATTGTCTCTCTCGTGTTGTGTTATTTATTCTTACACTTTTATTTGAGATCTGTAATATTTTACGCATATTAGTTTCTCTGTTGTGATTCGTAAGGGATTATTCCACATATTTTATCTCTTATTTCCTAACAATTGGTATCAGAGCCTAGTTTGGTTTGCTGAAGCGTTGAATCACAGGGAAAGTTTTTAGCGTGACTGGGAGCTATGACAGATGATGGAAGATCTAGGGTTGATAAATTCAATGGCCAGAATTCCAGTCTTTGGAAGATGTAGATGGAAGATTACCTTTATCAGAAGGATCTTTATACTCCGTTGTCTGAGAAGGTGAACAAACCCTCGAGTATGATAGATGCGGAATGAGATTTGTTGGATCAGAAGGCACTTGGAATGATCCGGCTGTGTCTTGCATCTTTGGTATTATTTAATGTTTCAAAGGAAAATATGTCAAAAGATCTAATGGATGCATTAGGGAAGTTGTATGAAAAACCCTCTGCCTCTAACAAGATATTTTTAATGAAAAATTTGTTTAATATGAAGATGTATGAGAATAGTTTCAGTAGTAGATCATTTAAATGATTTCAATACGGTTGTGAATATGCTAGCTTTGGTTACAATGATAAATTTGATGAAGAAGTTAGAGCTTTATTAATTATGTGCTCTTTACGAAAGTTGGAATAGCTTCAGTAATGGCGGTAAGCAACTCGGTTCACTCTAACTCAAAGTTAAAGTTTGAGGATGTTGTAGGGGTGATTCTAAGTGAGGAAATGTGAAGAAAAAGCTCTGGGAGTCTTCTACTTCAGGAATGCTTTAACAATGGAAACTAGAGGGAGACAAAAGAATAGAGGAAACCGTGGAAAATTGAAAGATCGGGAAAGGTAAAAATCCAAGAGCAAGATTGTATGTTTGAATTGTGGAAAGTCTGGGCATGCAAAGAAGGATTGTTGTGAGCTTTGGGACAAGAAGAAACAATAGGAAGAAAAAAAGAAGGCAAATGTGGCATCGGGTAATGTATGTCAGGATGCTTTGATTCTTTCTTTGCATAATATTACTGAATCTTGAGTTTTAGATTTAGGGGCTTCTTTTCATGCTACTCCACATAGGCATTATTTTGTTGATTATGTTCAAGGGGATTTTGGGCATGTTTTTCTTGGTGATGATGAGCCTTGCAATATAGTTGGAAAAGGTTCTTCGGTTAAGATGCGAAATGGAAATACATGGTTATTGAAGGATGTCGACATGTGCCTACATTAAGGAGAAATTTGATATCGGCGGGGCAATTGGGAAGTGATGGTTGTACTGTGATATTTACAGCTAACTCTTGGAAGGTTACCAAGGGTGTTCTTGTGGTGGCAAGAGGTAAGAAGGTTGGAACCTTGTATTTAACCACTGATAGTACTAATGATTGTAATCTTATGGCTTTAGATGCAGATACAACATTATGGCACTATAGGCTCGGTCATATGAGCCATAAGGGCATGAACATCATAAAGAAGAATTTTCCTGGATATACAAAAACAAGTTTAGATTTTTGTGAGAACTGCATATATGGGAAACAGAAGCGAGTAAGGTTTCTCAAGGTTGGACCTACGAAGAAAGAGAGTAAGTTAGAGCTGGTACATTTTGATGTGTGGGGGTCGGCTCAGGTATCATCTCTTGGGGGTTCAAGTTATTATGTTACTTTTATTGATGATGCAACAAGGAAAGTTTGGGTTTATTGTATTAGAAACAAATCTAATGTATTTGACACTTTTGTTAAATGGAAAGCCTTGGTAGAGAATGAAACAGGTCTTAAGCTAAAATGTCTCAGGTCAGATAATGGAGGGGAGTATTACAGCAATGAATTTAATGATTACTATTCTAATAATAGAATCCACGAGGTAAAATATGGTTCTAGGAACTCCACAGTGGAATGAGGTATCAAAAAGGATGAACAGAACAATAATGAAACGTGCTAGGAGCATGAGGATACATGCAGGACTACCTCTTTCTTTTTGGGTAGAAGCGGTGAGCACAACTGTGTACTTGATAAATAGAGGACCCTCAAGTGCCTTGGATGGAGGCATACCCGAGGAGGCATGGTATGGTAAGAAAGTTGATTATTCATTTCTTAGAGTCTTTGGATGTGAGGTGTTTGTTCATATAGACAAGGATGATAGGACCAAGATAGAGGCTAAATCGGAAAAATATACTTTCATTGGTTATGGTGGTGATGACTTTGGGTTTAAATGTTGGAGTATTAAGGACAAGAAAATCATTCGGTGTAGGGATGTGGTATTTAATGAGAAACTCATGTATAAGCAACAAAAGATTGTAGGAAAATAGGGAAGAATCCAAGAAAGAATATGCGGTGGTATAGGATCTTTCGGATGGGAAAGTGACCCATGAATCGGTTCGGGAACCCCAAACTCCTACGGTGAGGAGGTCTTCTAGGGTAAGAAAAGAACCTAAACATTTTCTCCTTCTCTTTATTATTTATTACTCACTTTGATAGTGGAGAGATAGAGAGCTTTGATGAAGCAATGCAGTAGATGCCGAAGAAGTGGGAGCAAGCCATGGATGCGAGCATAAGTATCTCATGGAGAACCGGACTTGGGATTTGGTAAAGCTACCGAAAGGCATAAGAGCATTGTAGAACAAGTGGGTGTACAGAGTTAAAGATGAAGGATGAGGAAAGAAAAGATATAAGGCCCGGTTGGTGGTCAAGGGGTTTGCACAAAAATCAAGGAATAGATTTTGATGAGATATTTTCTCTTGTAGTAAAAATGAATTCTATTAGAATTGTTCTTGGAATAGTGGCAGCAAAAGACTTGCACTTAGAACAGTTAGATGTAAAGACTACATTTTTCCATGGTGATTTGGAGGAGGAACTATATATGCAGCAACCAGAGGGCTATGAGGTCAAAGGTAAAGAGGAGATGGTGTGTAAAGGCGAAGAAGAGATTGTATGTCTTGAAACAAGCTCCACGTCAATGGTATAGGAAGTTTGATAGCTTCATGATGGAGCAAGGTTATATTAGATGTCATTCTGACCATTGCATGTATACAAAGAAATTTGAGGATGGAAGTTATATTATCCTATGTTTGTATGTTGATGACATGTTGGTTACAGGTAAAAACATGCAGGAAATAAAAGTACTCAAGAAACAACTAAGTGAATCCTTTGATATGAAGGATTTGGGGGCAGCTAGACAAATCCTTGGTATGAGGATAACTCGGGATAGGAAGGAATGGAAGTTGACTTTATCTCAGGAAGAGTACATTAAGAAGGTATTAGACATGTTTAACATGCAGGATGCTAAACCGGTTGGGACTCCTTTGGCAGGCCATTTTAAGTTATCAAAGGAGCAGTGTCCCAAGACAGAGCAGGAAAGAAACCAGATGTCCAAGGTACCTTGCTCATCGCCAGGTTGGCAATTTGATGTATGCTATGGTGTACACTAGGCTGATATTTCCCATGCGGTGGGAGCTATGAGTAGATTTATGAGTGATCCGAGTAAAGATCATTGTGCAAGTAGTAAAGTGGATCCTTTGGTGTTTGAGAGGAACCATGGGGACAATTTTGAGCTACAGTGGTTCAAACACCACTTTGCGTGGTTATGTAGATTCGGACATGGCTGGAGATGTTGTGATGGGAGGAGCACGACATGTTTTATTTACACCGTAGGTGGGACAATAGTGAGCTAGATTTCATGACTACGTAAGTGGTGGCTTTATCAACCACGAGGCCGAGTATGTTGCTTGCCACGGCAAGAAAAGAGATGATTTGGTTACAACAATTACTTGAAGAGTTGGGGCATAAGCAGGAGGAATGTAAGTTACATAGTGATAGTCAGAGTGCTATACACCTAGCTAAGAACTCTGCTTTCCACTCTAGGATGAAGCATATACAGTTGAGATATCACTTCATCAGGATAGCTTTGGAGGAAGATAAGTTGAAGTTGGAGAAGATTCATACCAGTCAGAATCCTGCAGACATGATGACCAAGGTGGTCACAAGGGATAAACTAAAAATATGTTCAGCTTTGTTTGGCCTTCACAGATGACAGTGAAGGGTTAAGAAGCTTGCTCAGTGGAAATCAATCTCCAAGTGGGAGATTGTTATGTTTGTGGAGCCTATTTTCATGTTAGAGTGTGGTACACCTTCCATGTGTTACATTCGGGTATTTTTACGGTGGTCTCGCTCGCGGTGAGCGGTCGGGGGGGTTGAAGCCCCCCCAATCGAAGGGGGTTCCGGGGCGAAGCACCAAGCAAATTTTCATGGGTGGTTTATTAACCCATGGGTAATGGGTAACCGTTATAGGCTGTTTTTGGGCCCATGGTTTTTTGGTACCAATTGTTTTGTAAAACCGCCTCTTCGGTTACCCATAGGTTTATGGGACAGTTTTGTTTTTTCCCATTGTTTGATACCCATGGTTTTGTAAAATTACTTAAATAGTTGTCTATTTATATGGTTTTATGCATATGATAGAAAGACAAGTAAATGTATTGCAGATGTGTTTTGAATTCGGGTGTGAATTCTGTAGAGTTTGTTGAGCATAGCTCCAAACGGATCTGGGTATTGTATTGAGAGTGGAGGATTGTAATAAAATCTGAGCAAGTGATTCTTGGTGGACGTAGCCCATATTGGGTGAACCACGTTAAATATTATCTCTCTATGTTGTGTTATTTATTCTACACTTTTATTTGAGATCTGTAATATTTTCTGCATATTAGTTTCTCTTTGTTGCGATTCTGTAAGGGATTATTCTGCATATTTTATCTCTTATTTCCTAAAAATAGTCCATATTCATTCGATTGGATACTATTACTTCTTAGTACACAATCAAATCATTAAATCCATATAATTTATGTTTGTGTGTGTGTGTGTTTATATATATATATATATATATATATATATATATATATATATAAGTTCCTATTCATTCGATTGGTTACTATTACTTCTTAGTACACAATCAAATCATTAAATCCATATATATATATATCCTTAGCACCATACCGTAGCTACTCGATCATTATCAAACTCACGAAGGTCAATTCTGATCAAAATAGATATCTACTAGCATAGAATAATACTTTAAGTATTATAAGATATTTAAGTATCCAAATTAAATACTTATCATTCGGCTATATAGATTTATACCCATTATCCCAATCAAGGGTTTTGACAACATGGTTTACTTATGCAACAATCCTTCATAAATACCGATTGAACAATAAAAGTTCATAGATAACATTAGCTTAGAGGTTCCCGCTTATTAAAAACTCAAGTATTGAAATTACCTTAAATTCTATGAAAGGTCGATGTGACAGAGTCACTAACAAACTAGTCAATACTAGAACACAAGTTAGACATCCAATTGAATGAGCCTTGGACTACAATTGTCAAATAGGATATTATAATTTTAAAAAAACAAGTAAAGATTCCACGACTCGAGTAGGAGAGTACTCTTCTTATGTAGAATATTCATAGTCAACTAGTGAATGAATAAGCCATTAAGATACAAAAGATGAAATATATACCTACGAAATAGATTTTATTTCATTCTTAAACCTTTAAGATTTCAATACTAATTTACAAGTATTTCACAACCGTCGATCCCAACCCATCTGGGTATTCCTGGAAATCCCTCAAACTAGATATCTAAAATAGGAACGAATTGAATATAATAAATGGACACATACTCATTAAAACTGATATCGCTAAAAAGTAACATCGAGGAGGAACCATCTTCGACCATTAGGTCGAATACATTATTACGCACATTTCAGAGTTCACATACATCCCTAAATCATTAGAAACACATAATGTTGCACCCATAAATCTATATTGGATAAGGATTAAAAAATTCAAGAAGACAATAAAAATAAAGTAACCTTAGGTTGAATAAATCATCTTAGTATAATTTTTTGTATATTTCATTTGTCCTTATGCTTACATTAAGGACACACATTACATAGGTGTACATAATGGTCATGTCGTTATACATTCCAGGTAATAATTTTACATACCCATATACATACAAATGCAGTAGAAAAAAGCATCACAATTTTAATCCATTAAACAAGACCCATAACCATGAAACACCATTAAAACTTAGAGCAATATTTCTTTATATAAATATCAAAAAAATTAAGCTTTCAGAGAATGAATAAAACCTATCATGCATGGATGAACGAAGCCTATCGAAATTGTGGGATTTGGTTCAACATCTCATGTAGGCATTTCGTTAAGCATTTGCGTGCACCCAAAACGCTCCTCCATTTGCCTTTGCTTGAAAGTCTCTAAATCCTTTTCAAAAAAACAATTTGTACATATCCTCAAAATGCAACATTCCATGAGTCTACATTCTCCAAAGGCATATGTGTCAAACAAATGACATGCCTTATCTATAGTTCAAGGATTTGAATATATTAATACCATGACAACTACAACAACATCAATCAAATTTTCATGTCCCTTTTTTATGGAAGTCCATACCCCATTCTAAAGCTCCCATTTTAGCACAGATGAAAAGATCACCGGAAAATGATGTAGGGGTTTGGCTCTACACCTACCATGGAAAATGCATGAATGTTCCCGACCTTTTTAAAATTTAATTACATGCACATCGATGAAACATTGCAGCCCATTGGCCATATTTCTTAAGGAATTAGTGTATTGTCTAGACTCTAATTTAATGTACTAATAGGGAGGATTCTTGCCAAAGGTTGAGAATTAAACCTGTCATAAGTGGGAAGTTTGAAGATTCCAAGTCCATTTCAATAATCCATTTTTGTGCTTTAATAACAATGAACGCATTCGATGAGGGCCCATCTCTATGGCACACGGTTCTAAATATCCCATTTTCCTTCATAGGCATTCACATCTACATAAGTCTAACATAGATCAAGATGTTGGCAATTGCATTTGGATTGTTAAACATGCCCCCATGCCAAATAGTGGGTTGTGCATACCTTCTACCCTCCACTGACCTTGATTTCTTATACAAAAATCCAACTAGCTTGTATGCAATCACATGTATTCACATTCATATTGAAACCCATTCCAAAGTGATGTATAAAACAATTAAACTTCAATAATGATGGATCTAAATGTGTCAAAATGACACCAAGAAAGAGATAACACGAGAGGAAAGTAAGTGGAAATGCTTCTTGAGAATACCCATATCTTTCTATAAGTTGCTTCATTAGAGTATATGGCACAATCCCCTCATATAGAGGAATACGACTATGATGCCAATGTTGTCCCGTATCATTTGTCCATCTCATAGAACCAAGAAGAGGCACTACAACAAACAAACAACAAAAACAAGCACCTTCTTTCCTCTCGGAGATAACTCAACCCACTTTAGAAACAATATAGATCTAGATCAATCAATTTGTGCATAGTAAAATGAGGAGATAATGGGTTAAAGTTTCTCTCAGTGCAAGCGCATGATTGATTTAACCCATCATGGTACTGATTGAGGACTACTATTGGAAATATTTTTGTTTTGCACAGGTCCTGTCATGTTCTATACGCAACATTTGTCTTATTATTGATAAATTACAACGTTAACTTGGTTTCATTGTGATCCACACCTTGGATCCCAAATAAAGTGCTTGAATTATTGTGCAAGGAAAATGATAGGTTGGAAAAGCTGGGAGGTTGCCCATGCACTTTCCAAGAAGACCATGTACCTTCAAGTTAAGTCCAACAATTATTCCACCCACTCGAAATCATTCTCCCCAACATTTTTCTTTTATTATTTTTAAAAAAATGGTGGGCATTACAAGGGGTCTTACTTCTAAATGTAAAATATCCTATAGAAAGGGACCTTGGAAGAAAAAATGAATCCAATGTTGAAATGGTAGGTCATATACAAACCTAAATTGCAAGGAGTGGGATTGAGAGACCTTGTTTGTCTCAACAGATCTTTAGGATCTAAAATCGCATAGAGAATATTCAAAAATAAGAACAAACTTGGAGCTTGTACACTGAGAACCAAATACTTGAATTAAATGAAGACAAAATAAATTTTCATGCCAACCTCCCTCCCCTAGGTATACATATATAGAATTTTATTAAACCATACAAGGATATGATAGCCCATAATCCCTATTTGGAAATATGAGTTGGCTAAAATTATTTGGAATGAATCATAGGTTTGCAATCACCCTCTCATTAGTTGAAAAATTCTAAGAAGAGTAAGATATTTATTTGTACTACGTGGGGGAATAACTATTCAAATGAGAATGAAGTTGTTTGGTCAAGAAACAAAAGTACTTAAAGAGGTGGTGACTCTTTCTAACCAAAGAAGACTTAATATTCCAAGAATAAGGATGGTCAAAACAGATCCTACTTACCAAGGGAAAGGAAAACCACATATGGGTCAAAGACCAAATGAGCAAATGAAAAATAAGTGCAGGGGTATGATTTCCTTACCAATAGGGAAGAATATCCTTAATGGAACACTAATCCATATTTGATCATGAAATTAAAATCATCTAACTAAGCCACTTATCTCAAAACAATAGTCACATTGTCTAAGTTCGTAACTTGAAAAGATTTAATGCAGAGAGAAACAAAACTATCAAGTATACATTCAATTTTCAAGAGTTTTCAAATATCAACTACACACTCTCTCTACCACCGAGGATCATACTACCTTTTTTTGTGCTCTCAAAAACCAACAATTTGCCATAAAATTTTGTCATAAACAACTTCTTTTCACGATTTTCTAATCACTAAACCCTTAAAAACCTACTTTAAAAATTATCTCAAAATTTTGCCTTCCAAATTTCCTAATCTAAATATTCAAAACACAAGATATATACTCATTTTACCAAGAAGACATTATGTTAAAGAGTTTGTATGCATCCTCGATCAGGATAGGAAAATGCTTCATAACTCAAAAATTACTCATCATCAAGGAAACATATTGAAAACCCATCTATAACATATTATAATCTTCCTATGGTCCAAATTTCAGGTCATTTTAATTTGAAATGAAAATGTTGTAATGATTTGTCTTGAAACAGATCATCTAACTTTCCTACACAATCTGTGTATCTACTCCATTCACCAAAACAAAGCATTCAATTACCACACCAAAACAAAATAAATCATCATACATTCATTTCACAATGGGACAAGTGGGATAACAAGATGGAGTAACTATTTGTTTAAAGAATAAGGCTCACATTAAAGTTTACATGCCATGGATTCCGTTCCTCTTAATATGATGCTTTAAACACGTTACAAGAAATAAATAATTTTTCTTTTCTCCTAGCATACCATCTCATGGTTACCCTTTCACAACTAATCATAAATTAAAATGTTGTTAAGTTCCACAATTAACTCTTAACATTGTACCATAGAATCCCAAACGATAATAAAAATTGGGTGTCAAGTTCATTTATAATCCCAATCATGCTAAAGGTGATTTGTAATAATAGTTGGCGATCTTTGACACCTATCACCCTTCACTCTACACGTGTGTCGGGCCAAGAGGGTTTTACCTTATGTTAAAGGTTGGTTTCCCATGGAGTACTACCTTAAGAAAACACATTCTCCTTACAACACATGACTACTAATCCTAGGAGGGAACCTCATACTTAAGACAAAGTTTAACCATGTTGTTCCTAATTGTCGGGTTCACGACAATGTCACTAAGCATAAAGGCTAAGGTGATAATCTCTAACTTGGGATTTTGTTTCCTTAAGCTAGAATTTTCCATTGAGTTTAAAGATTTAGGTTCACCCTATGGTTTTAGTTTTCCCACATTAAGAAGGATCACACGAGAAGGTAGTTATGCGAGAGTTTTATACTGTAGAGTTGAATGTTTAATTTACATTTTATTTAGATGTTAAAAATGAAAATAACACAACACACCAGAGATTTAGTCATCAATTTCACCCTAAAAGGGCACTATAAGATGTCAACTCAATTACATTTAACATATATATTAATGTGTGATTCCTCCTAATTACAATCATATATGCAACTAAGTTTAATAAACTACCTTGCAACATCTGATGCAATTTAACACACAATGATTATATGAAAGCCTCTTATTCATTTCTTTAAAATGAGATAAAACATATTTTCCTGAATACAGTGTAAGTCTTACAATTTCACTTTTTGGAATTAATACATATAACTAGGCTAATTGGTCCTCATTAATCAAAACAATACAATGGTACTTCATTTATTGATGAATACAACAAGTAATACAATTCAAATTTCTTCAGTCAATAGAATAAATGCAACATTTAAAACTTCATCTTCCTTTCAAGTAGTCCATCTGCAAGATTTATTAGCAACTGTCAGTTCATATGAACTGGCATGATAAGATCTATACCTCCTATAATAACTTACGCCATCTAATATTTTCATAAAGGAAATACTGCATTAAGTTAGAATCACTCTATTGATCAAAAAAGTACCTAGCACTTTAAACATTTCCCATAAACACTACACACATACATTCATGTTTAATTCATTTGATAAAGTAACTTAAGGATAACACTTAAGTATAATCTACTTGGTCATCAAGGTCAACCAATTCATTCTGTTTACAGTACAAAATATACTTGTATTATTACCACCCTTATTACTTTATAACTAAAGTTATTAATACATTGTTTAATAACCTCAAGCATAAGATTGGTCAATCAATTTATCACTAAGGTTAACCAAGCGAGTATATTAGAAATATCAATGTTTTTATACTTAGTGATGTTAGGTTACTATCATATCATTTGCAGTGTTCTCTCACATAACTTGATGTAATAGTTGTTATGTTTGTGGAGCCTATTTTCATGTTAGAGTGTGGTACACCTTCTATGTGTTACACTCGGGTATTTTTACGGCGATCTCGCTTCCCTGGTGAGCGGTGTCGGGATTAAGCCCCCGATTGGAGGGGTTCGAAGGCAAAGCCCCAAAGCAATTTTTCATGAATGGTTTATTAACCCATGAGTAATGGGTAACCGTTATGGGCTATTTTTGGGCCCATGGTTTTTCGGTACCCATTGTTTTGTAAAACCGCCTCTTCGGCTACCCATAGGTTTATGGGACGGTTTTGTTTTTGCCCATTGTTTGATACCCATGGTTTTGTAAAACTACGCTTAAGCAGTTGTCTATTTATATGGTCTTATGCATATGATAGAAAGACAAGCAAATGTATTGCAGATGTGTTTTGAATTCGGGTGTGAATTTTGTAGAGTTTGTTGAGCATAGCTCCAAATGGATCTGGGTATTGTATTGAGAGAGTGGAGGCTTGTAATAAAATCTGAGTAAGTGATTCTTGGTGGACGTAGCCCATATTGGGTGAACCACGTTAAATATTGTCTCTCTGTGTTGTGTTATTTATTCTGCACTTTTATTTGAGATCTGTAATATTTTCTGCATATTAGTTTCTACTGTTGTGATTCTGTAAGGGATTATTCCACATATTTTATCTCTTATTTCCTAACAATTGGTATCAGAGCCTAGTTTGGTTTGCTGAAGTGTTGAATCACAGGGAAAAGTTTTAGCTTGAGTGGGAGCTATGATGAGATGATGGAAGATCTAGGGTTGATAAATTCAATGGCCGAATTCCGGTCTTTGGAAGATGTAGATGGAAGATTACCTTTATCAGAAGGATCTTTATACTCCATTGTCTGAGAAGGTGAACAAACCCTCGAGTATGATAGATGCGGAATGGGATTTGTTGGATCGGAAGGCACTTGGAATGATCCGGTTGTGTCTTGCATCTTTGGTATTATTTAATGTTTCAAAGGAAAAGATGACAAAAGATCTAATGGATGCATTAGGGAAGTTGTATGAAAAACCCTCTGCCTCTAACAAGATATTTTTAATGAAAAATTTGTTTAATATGAAGATGTATGAGAATAGTTCAGTAGTAGATCATTTAAATGATTTCAATACAGTTGTGAATATGCTAGCTTTGGTTACAATAGAATTTGATGAAGAAGTTAGAGCTTTATTAATTATGTGCTCTTTACCTGAAAGTTGGAATAGCCTGTAATGGCGGTAAGCAACTCGGTTCACTCTAACTCAAAGTTAAAGTTTGAGGATGTTGTAGAGGGGTGATTCTAAGTGAGGAAATGTGAAGAAAAAGCTCTGGGAGTCTTCTACTTCAGGAATGCTTTAACAATGGAAACTAGAGGGAGACAAAGAATAGAGGAAACCGTGGAAAATTGAAAGATCGGGAAGGTAAAAATCCAAGAGCAAGATTGTATGTTTGAATTGTGGAAAGTCTGGGCATGCAAAGAAGGATTGTTGTGAGCTTTGGGACAAGAAGAAACAACAGAAGAAAAAAGAAGGCAAATGTGGCATCGGGTAATGTATGTCGGGATGCTTTGATTCTTTCTTTGCATAATATTACTCGAATCTTGAGTTTTAGATTTAGGGGCTTCTTTTCATGCTACTCCACATAGGCATTATTTTGTTGATTATGTTCAAGGGATTTTGGGCATGTTTTTCTTGGTGATGATGAGCCTTGCAATATAGTTGGAAAAGGTTACTCGCTCGTGTTAAGATGCAAATGGGAATACATGGTTATTGAAGGATGTCAGACATGTGCCTACATTAAGGAGAAATTTGATATCGGCGGGGCAATTGGGAAGTGATGGTTGTACTGTGATATTTACAGCTAACTCTTGGAAGGTTACCAAGGGTGCTCTTGTGGTGGCAAGAGGTAAGAAGGTTGGAACCTTGTATTTAACCACTGATAGTACTAATGATTGTAATCTTATGGCTTCAGATGCAGATACAACATTATGGCACTATAGGCTCGGTCATATGAGCCATAAGGGCATGAACATCATAAAGAAGAATTTTCCTGGATATACAGAAACAAGTTTAGATTTCTGTGAGAACTGCATATATGGGAAACAGAAGCGAGTAAGGTTTCTCAAGGTTGGACCTACGAAGAAAGAGAGTAAGTTAGAGCTGGTACATTCTGATGTGTGGGGGCCGGCTCAGGTATCATCTCTTGGGGGTTCAAGTTATTATGTTACTTTTATTGATGATGCAACAAGGAAAGTTTGGGTTTATTGTATTAGAAACAAATCTAATGTATTTGACACTTTTGTTAAATGGAAAGCCTTGGTAGAGAATGAAACAGGTCTTAAGCTAAAATGTCTCAGGTCAGATAATGGAGGGGAGTATTATAGCAATGAATTTAATGATTACTATTCTAATAATAGAATCCAGGTAAAATATGGTTCTAGGAACTCCACAAAGGAATGAGGTATCAAAAGGATGAACAGAACAATAATGGAACGTGCTAGGAGCATGAGGATACATGCAGGGACTACCTCTTTTTTTGGGTAGAAGCGGTGAGCACAACTGTGTACTTGATAAACAGAGGACCCTCAAGTGCCTTGGATGGAGGCATACCTGAGGAGGCATGGTATGGTAAGAAAGTTGATTATTCATTTCTTAGAGTCTTTGGATGTGAGGTGTTTGTTCATATAGACAAGGATGATAGGACCAAGATAGAGGCTAAATCGAAAAAATATACTTTCATTGGTTATGGTGGTGATGACTTTGGGTTTAAATGTTGGAGTATTAAGGACAAGAAAATCATTCGGTGTAGGGATGTGGTATTTAATGAGAAACTCATGTATAAGCAAAAATAGTTGGAGAAAATAGGGAAGAATCCAAGAAAGAATATGCGGTGGTATAGGATCTTTCGGATGGGAAAGTGACCCATGAATCGCCTCAGTTCAACAGAACCCCAAACTCCTACAGTGAGGAGGTCTTCTAGGGTAAGAAAAGAACCTGAACATTTTTCTCCTTCTCTTTATTATTTATTACTCACTGATAGTGGAGAGATAGAGAGCTTTGATGAAGCAATGCAGGTAGATGCCAATAAGAAGTGGGAGCAAGCCATGGATGCGGAGCATAAGTATCTCATGGAGAACCAGACTTGGGATTTGGTAAAGCTACCGAAAGGCATAAGAGCATTGTAGAACAAGTGGGTGTACAGAGTTAAAGATGAAGGATGAGGAAAGAAAAGATATAAGGCCCTATTGGTGGTCAAGGGGTTTGCACAAAAATCAAGGTATAGATTTTGATGAGATATTTTCTCTTGTAGTAAAAATGAATTCTATTAGAATTGTTCTTGGAATAGTGGCAGCAAAAGACTTGCACTTAGAACAGCTTAGATGTAAAGACTACATTTTCCATGGTGATTTGGAGGAGGAACTATATATGCAGCAACTTGAGGGGCTATGAGGTCAAAGGTAAAGAGGAGATGGTGTGTAAACCAAGAAGAGCTTGTATGTCTTGAAACAAGCTCCACGTCAATGGTATAGGAAGTTTGATAGCTTCATGATGGAGCAAGGTTATATTAGATGTCATTCGACCATTGCATGTATACAAAGAAATTTGAGGATGGAAGTTATATTATCCTATGTTTGTATGTTGATGACATGTTGGTTAGGTAGTAAAAACATGCAGGAAATAAAAGTACTCAAGAAACAACTAAGTGAATCCTTTGATATGAAGGATTTGGGGGCAACTAGACAAATCCTTGGTATGAAGATAACTCGGGATAGGAAGGAACGGAAGTTGACTTTATCTCAGGAAGAGTACATTAAGAAGGTATTAGACATGTTTAACATGCAGGATGCTAAACCGGTTGGGACTCCTTTAGCAGCCATTTTAAGTTATCAAAGGAGCAAAGTGTCCCAAGACAGAGAGAAAGAAACCAGATGTCCAAGGTACCTTGCTCATCGCTAGATTGGCAATTTGATGTATGCTATGGTGTACACTAGGCCTCGATATTTCCCATGCAAAGGGGAGCTATGAGTAGATTTATGAGTGATCCGGTAAAGATCATTGGCAAGTAGTAAAGTGGATCCTTTGGTGTTTGAGAGGAACCATGGGGACAATTTTGAGCTACAGTGGTTCAAACACCACTTTGCGTGGTTATGTAGATTCAGACATGGCTGGAGATGTTGACAGTAGGAGGAGCACGACATGTTTTATTTACACTGTAGGTGGGACAATAGTGAGCTAGATTTCATGACTACAAAAGTTGGTGGCTTTATCAACCACGAGGCCGAGTATGTTGTTGCCACAGAGGCAAGCAAAGAGATGATTTGGTTACAACAATTACTTGAAGAGTTGGGGCATAAGCAGGAGGAATGTAAGTTACACAGTGATAGTCGAGTGTCTTTATACACCTAGCTAAGAACTCGCTTTCCACTCTAGGATGAAGCATATACAGCTTGAGATATCACTTCATCAGGATAGCTTTGGAGGAAGATAAGTTGAAGTTGGAGAAGATTCATACCACTCGAATCCTGTGACATGATGACCAAGGTGGTCACAAGGATAAACTAAAAATATGTTCACTTTGTTTGGCCTTCGCAGATGACAAAGAAGGGTTAAGAAGCTTGCTCATGGAAATCAATCTCCAAGTGGGAGATTGTTATGTTTGTGGAGCCTATTTTCATGTTAGAGTGTGGTACACCTTCCATGTGTTACATTCGGGTATTTTTACGGTGGTCTCGCTCGCGGTGAGCGGGTCGGGGGGTTGAAGCCCCCCATCGAAGGGGTTCCGGCGAAGCCCCCGAAGCAAATTTTCATGGGTGGTTTATTAACCCATGGGTAATGGGTAACCGTTATGGGCTATTTTTGGGCCCATGGTTTTTTGGTACCCATTGTTTTGTAAAACCGCCTCTTCGGCTACCCATAGGTTTATGGGACAGTTTTGTTTTTTCCCATTGTTTGATACCCATGGTTTTGTAAAATTTCTTAAGTAGTTGTCTATTTATATGGTCTTATGCATATGATAGAAAGACAAGAAAATGTATTGCAGATGTGTTTTGAATTCGGGTGTGAATTTCAGAGTTTGTTGAGCATAGCTCCAAACGGATCTGGGTATTGTATTGAGAGTGGAGGATTGTAATAAAATCGAGCAAGTGATTCTTGGTGGACGTAGCCCATATTGGGTGAACCACGTTAAATATTATCTCTCTATGTTGTGTTATTTATTCTACACTTTTATTTGAGATCTGTAATATTTTCTCGCATATTAGTTTCTCTTATGCGATTACTCGTAAGGGATTATTCTCGCATATTTTATCTCTTATTTCCTAAAAATAGTCCATATTCATTCGATTGATACTATTACTTCTTAGTACACAATCAAATCATTAAATCCATATAATTTATGTTTGTGTGTGTGTGTGTTTATATATATATATATATATATATATATATATATCCTATTCATTTGATTGTTACTATTACTTCTTAGTACACATCAAATCATTAAATCCATATAATTTATGTGTGTGTATATATATATCCTTAGCACCATACCGTAGCTACTCGATCATTATCAAACTCGAAGGTCAATTCTGATCAAAATAGATATCTACTAGCATAGAATAATACTTTAAGTATTATAAGATATTTAAGTATCCAAATTAAATACTTATCATTCAAGCTATATAGATTTATACCCATTATCCCAACCAAGGGTTTTGACAACATGGTTTACTTATGCAACAACCCTTCATAAATACCGATTGAACAATAAAAGTTCACAGATAACATCAACTTAGAGGTTCCCTGCTTATTAAAAACTCAGGTATTGTAATTACCTTAAATTCTATGAAAGGTCGATGTGACAGAGTCACTAACAAAAACTAATCAATATTAGAACACAAGTTAGACATCCAATTGAATGAGCCTTGGACTACAATTGTCAAATAGGATATTATAATTTTAAGAAAACAAGTAAAGATTCCACGAATCGAGTAGGAGAGTACTCTTCTTATGTAGAAAATTCATAATCAAAAAGTGAATGAATAAGCCATTAAGATACAAAAGATGAAATATATACCTACGAAATAGATTTTATTTCATTCTTAAACCTTTAAGATTTCAATACTAATTTACAAGTATTTCACAAATCGATCCCAACCCATCTGGATATTCCTGTAAATCTCTCAAACTAGATATCTAAAATAGGAACGAATTGAATATAATAAATGGACACATACTCATTAAAACTGATATCGCTAAAAAGTAACATCGAGGAGGAACCATCTTCGACCATTAGGTCGAATACATTATTACGCACATTTTAGAGTTCACATACAACCCTAAATCATTATAAGTACATAATGTTGCACCCATAAATCTATATTGAATAAGGATTCAAAAATTCAAGAAGACAACACAAGTAAAGTAACCTTAGGTTGAATAAATCATCTTAGTATAATTTTTGTATATTTCATTTGTCCTTATGCTTACATTAAGGACACACATTACATAGGTGTACATAATGGTCATGTCGTTATACATTCCGGTAATAATTTTACATACCCATATACATACAAATGTAGTAGACAAAAGCATCACAATTTTAATCCATTAAACAAGACCCATAACCATGAAACACCATTAAAACTTAGAGCAATATTTCTTTATATAAATATCAAAAAAAAAAAAATTAAGCTTTCAGAGAATGAATAAAACCTATCATGCATGGATGAACGAAGCCTATCGAAATTGTGGGATTTGGTTCAACATCTCATGTAGGCATTTCGTTAAGCATTTGCGTGCACCCAAAACGCTCCTCCATTTGCCTTTGCTTGAAAGTCTCTAAATCCTTTTCAAAAAAAACAATTTGTACATATCCTCAAAATGCAACATTCCATGAGTCTACATTCTCCAAAGGCATATGTGTCAAACAGGTTGATTGACATGCCTTATCTATAGTTCAAGATTTGAATATATTAATACCATGACAACTACAACAACATCAATCAAATTTTCATGTCCCTTTTTATGGAAGTCCATACCCCATTCTAAAGCTCCCATTTTAGCACGAAGAAAGGATCACTGGAAAATGATGTAGGGGTTTGGCTCTACACCTACCATGGAAAATGCATGAATGTTCCCACCTTTTAAAATTTAATTACATGCACATCGATGAAACATTGCAGCCCATTGGCCATATTTCTTAAGGAATTAGTGTATTGTCTAGACTCTAATTTAATGTACTAATAGGGAGGATTCTTGCCAAAGGTTGAGAATTAAACCTGTCATAAGTGGGAAGTTTGAAGATTCCAAGTCCATTTCAATAATCCATTTTTGTGCTTTAATAACAATGAACGCATTCGATGAGGGCCCATCTCTATGGCACCTGGTTCTAAATATCCCATTTTCCTTCATAGGCATTCACATCTACATAAGTCTAACATAGATCAAGATGTTGGCAATTGCATTTGGATTGTTAAACATGCCCCCATGCCAAATAGTGGGTTGTGCATACCTTCTACCCTCCATTGACCTTGATTTCTTATACAAAAATCCAACTAGCTTGTATGCAATCACATGTATTCACATTCATATTGAAACCCATTCCAAAGTGATGTATAAAACAATTAAACTTCAATAATGATGGATCTAAATGTGTCAAAATGACACCCGAAGAAAGAGATAACACGAGAGGAAAGTAAGTGGAAATGCTTCTTGAGAATACCCATATCTTTCTATAAGTTGCTTCATTAGAGTATATGGCACAATCCCCTCATATAGAGGAATATGACTATGATGCCAATGTTGTCCCGTATCATTTGTCCATCTCATAGAACCAAGAAGAGGCACTACAACAAACAACAAAAAACAAGCACCTTCTTTCCTCTCGGAGATAACTCAACCCACTTTAGAAACAATATAGATCTAGATCAATCAATTTGTGGATAGTAAAATGAGGAGATATTGGGTTAAAGTTTCTCTCAGCGCGCATGATTGATTTAACCCATCATGGTACTGATTGAGGACTACTATTGGAAATATTTTTTGTTTTGCACAGTCCCCTGTCATGTTCTATACGCAACATTTGTCTTATTATTGATAAATTACAACGTTAACTTGGGTTTCATTGTGATCCACACCTTGGATCCCAAATAAAGTGCTTGAATTATTTTACAAGGAAAATGATAGGTTGGAAAAGGCTGGGAGGTTGCCCATGCACTTTCCAAGAAGACCATGTACCTTCAAGTTAAGTCCAACAATTATTCCACCCACTCGAAATCATTCTCCCCAACATTTTTCTTTTATTATTTTTAAAAAAAAAATGGTGGGCATTACAAGGGGTCTTACTTCTAAATGTAAAATATCCTATAGAAAGGGACCTTGGAAGAAAAAATGAATCCAATGTTGAAATGGTAGGTCATATACAAACCTAAATTGCAAGGAGTGGGATTGAGAGACCTTGTTTGTCTCAACAGATCTTTAGGATCTAAAATCGCATAGAGAATATTCAAAAATAAGAACAAACTTGGAGCTTGTACCTAAGAACCAAATACTTGAATTAAATGAAGACAAAATAAATTTTCATGCCAACCTCCCTCCCCCAGAGGTATACATATATAGAATTTTATTAAACCATACAAGGATATGATAGCCCATAATCCCTATTTGGAAATATGAGTTGGCTAAAATTATTTGGAATGAATCATAGGTTTGCAATCACCCTCTCATTAGTTGAAAAAATTCTAAGAAGAGTAAGATATTTATTTGTACTACAGTGGGGAATAACTATTCAAATGAGAATGAAGTTGTTTGGTCAAGAAACAAAAGTACTTAAAGAGGTGGTGACTCTTTCTAACCAAAGCAAGACTTAATATTCCAAGAATAAGGATGGTCAAAACAGATCCTACTTACCAAGGGAAAGGAAAACCACATATGGGTCAAAGACCAAATGAGCAAATGAAAAATAAGTGCAGGGTATGATTTCCTTACCAATAGGGAAGAATATCCTTAATGGAACACTAATCCATATTTGATCATGAAATTAAAATCATCTAACTAAGCCACTTATCTCAAAACAATAGTCACATTGTCTAAGTTCGTAACTTGAAAAGATTTAATGCAGAGAGAAACAAAACTATCAAGTATACATTCAATTTTCAAGAGTTTTCAAATATCAACTACACACTCTCTCTACCACCGAGGATCATACTACCTTTTATTTTGCTCTCAAAACCAACAATTTGCCATAAAATTTTGTCATAAACACTTCTTTTACGATTTTCTAATCACTAAACCCTTAAAAACCTACTTTAAAAATTATCTCAAAATTTTGCCTTCCAAATTTCCTAATCTAAATATTCAAAACACAAGATATATACTCATTTTACCAAGAAGACATTATGTTAAAGAGTTTGTATGCATCCTCAGTCCAGATAGGAAAATGCTTCATAACTCAAAAATTACTCATCATCAAGGAAACATATTGAAAACCCATCTATAACATATTATAATCTTCCTATGGTCCAAATTTCAGGTCATTTTAATTTGAAATGAAAATGTTGTAATGACCGTCTTGAAACAGATCATCTAACTTTCCTACACAATCTGTGTATCTACTCCATTCACCAAAACAAAGCATTCAATTACCACACCAAAACAAAATAAATCATGAAAAGGATCATCAATAGTACCACAAAGAATTCCATTAAGAATTATAACAAATAATCATCCTTTCTTGACTCAAAACACATAAATACCATGGAAGAGACAAGATAAACACACTAAACACACACACACACACACACACACACACACACACACACACACACACACACACACACACACACACACACACACACACACACACACACACACACACACACACACACACACACACATGTGTATTCAATTGTAAATCTTCATACAAAATCCTCAACTCTACTTCACTCCATGATTCTCTTCTTCCTCCCCACGAGGAATGATGATCCACACACTCCTACCTCTCACATAATTCAAACTCACATGCATGTAACTCCTACTTACACTTCTACCTAACCTACAAGTCTCATAATCACTCATAACTAATACTTTATGACTCTTCAAATTTCATATGTCCTCAAGGTTCTTAACTTCCATTTTTGTTAATTTAAACATTTTTAATAACTCAACCCACATAAATAATCATCACACACTCGTTAAATTGTTTCCAAATTTCAAGAATACATTACAACATCAAAATCAAGCCAAAATGGCTCCTTAATTTCAAATTTGCATTTAGGAGGGAAAATGCCTCTTTTGAATTTTGAAAAGCCTAGACACCAACAAAGACTACTAAATGACACCTAATGACCTCTAGGACTCTGCTATCACACTTGAAAAGCTTAACAAATGTCTTCATGACTTATTTATAGATATAGAGGATGCTCCTACATCATACTCCAAGGGTAGGAAAATATTTGACCTCATAGCTCTGTCTTCTTCTTCTTCTTCAAATTTCTTTGCTTCTTCATCTTCATTCTAACCTAGTTTCCATCTCCAAATTGTTCATCCTTCATGTCTTCTTTCATGTATTCTTCTTGGATCTCACTCTGTACTTTTTCTTCATAAAGGAAGTATGCTTCTCCATAGGCTTCTTCTTCTTCCTTCTCTTCTTCAATATTCATGTCTTCCTCTTGGACTTGTTGTTGCCGCTCAATTATGATTTCATTGACTTCTTCATAGATTTTTTCTTCCTCTTTAGCTTGTAAAATAACTTGAAATTCTTCTTCTCCTCTCTTATATCCTTCATCACTCTCAAAAAAATCTAATTTTTTTATCTTTGCATGATTTTCTGCCACAAAGTCTCTTCCTCAACTGTCAATTCTTCTTCATCATCATTATTTTTTTCATTTTCAGTTTTTTCATCCTCTTAATTAGGTATTTTCGTCATTTCTATCCTTTCATATCCATCACCTACATGCACACATTCAAAGGAAACATTAAAACAAAATAATGAGTCCTTTTAGCCTCATAATATGCTTCACCCATGAGTGTTGCTCATCTTCACTCTGCTGCTCCACTTCGTTACTCTCTTCTTTATCCTCTTCAAGGAAAGCTAAGAAGATTGCAATCACTTATTCCTCTTCCAAAATTTGAATTCATTCATACACTACCTCTTTCTCAACTTCTCTCTTGTCTTATCATCCTCTTTTCTTCTTGTTTCAACTTCCTCTTCTTGTCTTATCTCTTCCTTCAACTGATTTCTCTCTCTTTCTCACAAGTAGCTCTATTGGCCACTTAACTCTCTTATTGAAAAATATTCTAACTGGTTACTCTACTTCTCTTTTTCTTTCCAACATCAACAACTATCCCACATCCCTCTTCAAATATTGCATCGCTTCTTGCATTCTCAACTCTCTTTCTTTTATCAACCGCTTCTTCATTTCCTCTTTTCTTTTCTCGTTTCTTGTTCTCTCTTACTTGTGATTTAATAACTCAAGAAACATCTTAACTATGTCTGTTGTTGGTTCTTCTTCATCTTCATCATTTGTGTCATATGATTCCTAAGACTTCATCCTTGAACTCTCTACCTCTACTTTCTTTCCTTTCTTCCATCAAATCCCTTCCTTTTTTCATCATTCTTACCAATCTCCTCTCATTGCTCTTGTTCTCTTATCCTCTCATGAAATTGTTTTGACATGACCTCTTCCCTCTTTGCTATAGATTCCTTAATCCAATATGACATGCTATACCCATAGTATATTAATGGTTTCAATTTCTTCTCTTCACTTATCTTTTATCTTTCATTTTCCACTACACACACTTCCACAACATTGTTAGTCACAAAAGCCTACATTCAAATCTCAAAACAAACAAACACAATAACACCAAGATCTAATACCAAATGATACAGAGAGAATAAAAAATCAAATATATATTCACCTTTCAGTAGTTTTCAAACATCAACTACACACTCTCTCTCTCTGCCACTTGAGGATCATACTACCTTTTTTGTGCTCTCAAAAACCAACAATCTACCATAAAATTATGTCACAAAAAACTTCTTGTATGGTTTTTATCACTAAAACCTTAAAACCCACTTAGAAAATGATCTCAAAATTCTACCTTCCAAATTTCATAACCTAAATCTTCAAAACATGGGAGATATACTCACTTTACCAGGCAGAAATTATGTCAAACAATTTGTATGCATCCCAGTCTAGCTAGGGAAATACTTCATAACTCAAAAATTACTCATCATCAAGGAAAAATATTGAAAACACATCTACACCATATTATCATCCTCATATGGTATAAATTTAAGGTCATTTGTATTTGAAATAAAAATGTTATGATGATTTTCCCAAAACCAATCATTTAACTTTCATACACAGTCTGTGTATCTACTCCATTCACCAAAACAAAGTATTGAATTACCACACCAAGCTAAGAGAAATGCATGCAAAGGCTCATCAAAATACCATAATCAATTCCATTAAGAAATATAACAAAGAATCATCCTTTCTTAACTCAAAACATAGAAATACCATGGAAGAGACAAGATGAATAGATATATATGTATTTGATTGTAAATCTCCATAAAAATCCTCAAGTATCCTTCTCTCCATAATTCTCTTCTTCCTCCACATGAGGAATGATGATCAACACAATCCTACCTCTCACATTATTTAATATAACATGCATGTAACTCCTACTTACACTTCTACCTCACCTACAAGTCTCATAATAACTCATAATTGATACTTTATGACTCTTCAACTTCCATATGTCCTCAAGATTCTTAATTTCCCCTTTTCACTAATTTAAGCATTTTTAATAACTCACCCCACATAAAGACTCATTACACACCCTTTACATAGTTTCCAAATTTCAAGAATACATTACAACATCAAAAATCAAGCCAAAATGGCTCCTCAAATTCAAATTTGCATTTTGGAGGGAAAATGTCTCTTTTGAATTTTGAAAAGCCTAGACACCAACAAAGACTACTAAATGAAACCTAATGACCTCTAGGACTTTGCTATCATGCTTGATAAGATTAAAAAATATCTTCATGACTTATTTATGGATATAGAGTGATGCTCCTGCATCAATATCTCATTACTCTTAGAAGATATATTTATGTAATGAAAAATGATGAAAAAGAAACATAAAATAGACATAAGTGTTGAATGGTATGGGGATGATCCATACATGTAGATTTAGATAGTAGATAAGGATTTGTGTACCAGCTTAGAATCAGGTCAAAAGTGTCGATATGCTTAACTAGGGTCAAATCTCTTTTGTGCGTAACAAGTAAAACAAGGTTATTTGGGGACGAAACTGCTCAAGATGCAACAAAAATAGTGAACAATGAGATTCAATAATCTCAAGTTTTTGGAATTCCCAATTTTATAAGTCCCACATCATTTGGGTTTGGTAATTATTTCAATTGTTGAGTTTTACATATAAGCACACACCTTTAGTGTTGAGTGAAATCAACTTAAGGTATGAAAATGCATTCTAGTGCATCTTAGAGGAGTTGTAGCATAATAATACAATGTTAAAGAGTGTGTAGATGCAAGTTGTAAGAGCATTGCTGATAAGTTATAGGTTCTCTTGGAGGCTTTGAGATAGAAATAAGATAAGGCATAGACCTTACTCTCAATACCTCAACATGGGTGTTCGGTCATAGTTAGTTTGTGTGATATAAAATACATTATCTCAAATGTGTATGTAAACAATAAGGTAATGTATTTGTGTTAGAATAAAGAGTTCTACTTGAGCTAAAATAACTCACTAGATGATAACTCACTAGAGATATACTAGTGGGAGGATATGTAGGAGATACGATAGAGACAACAAGGCCATAAAACGGAAAATACTTATGAAGATGTTAGTTCTATATTAAAGAAAGTATTCAAGAGACATTGTAGCAAAAATAATACATATAACGAGAAATGGATTGAAATGAATTAATTTTACAATAACAAGCAATAATGAAGTTAGTAATTATACATTAGTAACTATGAAATGCCAAAATTCCTTTTAAAAAACTTGAAAAATGTAATTATTTATAATAGTGTTATGTTAAACATTGTACATTGTAGAAAAAAATATTGAACCAAAAGTAATAAATTTTGGAAATTCCACTCATATATTTAAAATAGCTGAAATTGTTATAATATGTTAAATTCAAAGACAATGAGATGTATTCAAGTATAAAAACTAACCAATATATCTCTGTAAACAGAAAAAATATAAATATATATAAAATTTTAAAGAAAACAACAAGCTTATAGTCTTAACAACCTATAAAATATTAGAAGCTAACAAGAAGCTTATTATGAATTAGAATCCATCTAAAGAAAGGTTTCTTTGACTGAATAAAATAAGGTCCCACAAAATGTTAAATTTATGATTCCATCTATTGGGCTCACAAACATTCCACTTATTATTAAGACCCAAGGAAAGGTTTGGGGAGAAGTCAATCTTTTCATACATTTGTCCGGAGGTAGCCTATTGGAGAGGGGTCCCTTTAAGCCACCTCATAGTATCCCAATAGTCATTCTCATCCTCCATATTTAGTATAGTAGGAGTTGTGAAAGCATTTCGAATCATTGTTTACATTTTGAACCGAGATTGAGGATGCTTATAGAAATATTTAAGGTGTTTCCATTCCATCCACTTCTCAAATCTGTACAAGTCATGAAATATTTTAATTTTTTCTTAAACAAAGAGGGTAGATCAACCTCTTGTCAAGGTAAGGATATTTTCATTATATTTCATATTTGACAAAATATATTTGTAGGCTTGGCACCTAGTGTCAAAAGGACGATAAGTTACGTTGCCCAACCACCAAGTACTTCACTTGTTCCCATGCCTTCCAAATAGACTAAAAGATAAAGGACCCATGAGGGGAAAAAAGAAATCCCCCAAATAGTATGTCAACCAAATGAAGTCCTTTTCATCTCTCTTGACCCTTCTCGGAGCCTATTGAAAATATTGAATCTCACACAAAAATTCCAAGGTTTAATTCCAGGTTAAATCCTATAATTTTTATTTATTTATTTACTCTTAAAACAAACCGTGTGGGTATGATGTGGGTACGTACTCACAGGCCCTCGGTACATCCTGTTTCGTTAATTTTCAGCCTTTGCATCTATGTCTTCAAGAAGTCAGATATTTAAACTAAGTTTCTACTTTGGCATATGAATAAATTTCGAGTGACATTTAAGATGACTTATGCAAAGCACTACCACTAGCATTTAACATTTAGTTTACCCACATGACTTCTCTAAAACATCTTGATTTTTTTTACAGTACACAAACCATCCCCACAAAGCACTTTAGAACAAAATATATGTAGAACAGAAAAGACAAGAAAATATAGGAAAGAGTTTAAAATGCATTTGATTTAAAATATTTTAATATATAAACATGCGAAATTAGGTTTTGTAATGCCCGTTCTCCAACGACCATGTCGCTAAGCTTTTAACATTGTGGTGCTCATGTTGACCTCTCGTTGGCTTCGCCCTTGTCACAAAAATGACTGGAATTCTCCCACTCCGTCTTGTCTTCTCGCGTCGTGTCGATGTTTACTGTGGGTGTCCCCGCCTCATCCATTTCGTTTTCCTCCTATTAAAGGAAAACTGTGCGCTCGATTTATTGAGCTCGCAAGTTGGCTCTTGTTATTTCGATTAATAAGTATTAATAAGTGGTAATAATAATAATAATAATAATAATATTTTTTTATTTATCGATCGACGTTAACCTCGCTTTCTGATCGTCGATTTGTTACCAACCCTGTTGTTAATTTTTGATAAGTGATTACATAAAATAATGTAGGGAAATGAGGATGAAGCTCTATCCTGCTCGGCATTTAAGGTGAACTAATTAAATATGGTTTAGGTTTGTAAAATCTTCTAAGGCGTGCTCGAATGGGAAGAATTTAGGATTTGCGTATCACACAGATCTCCCCTCCAAGACAAACGTTATTTCCTTGTCAACGGGCATACATTCTGAAGGATTTCACTGCAGTTTCGAAATAGCTGCATGAGGAAGACACGGCCTGTCATTTTTGCACCGTCCGGTAAAGGGAAAACGTGTTGGACCTTCCCTGGGATCTGGGGAAGCGTGAGTGAAATCTTATTGGGTTTTTACCTGTGCTTTGTCTTCATGAGCTGTTATAGCTTGCTAGCCACATTTTCTTTGTTTTGGGGATTTACGTGCTTAGTGGATTGGGGGTCGCGCGCCCAGATAAAAGCTCACATTTGTGAGTTTATTGCAAGTTTCCTTTGCTGTGTGGTCGTTTTCTAGTGCGCAGATCCTGGGCGCGTCCTTTTTTGTCTTCCCTGGCCGCAATGAAACCCCCTCACGCCTTATGCTGGTGCGCAGATCCTGGACGCCTCCTTCTTCCCGCTCCGGTGGCGTGGGATCTTCTTGGATGGAATTTGCACTACACTTTTTCTTTCGTAGTTTGGCATTTTGAACTATGAGGCGTTATCCATCCTCTCCGTTGTTTCATAGTTTTTATTTTTTTCAACAAATCACAATTCGGTCGAGTAGAGCAGAACGCAGCAGAGAATAGGGCAAAATGGAGAGCCTGGTAATAAAAGCCTTCATAAGTGTGGCGCTTGCATTATTCATAGCAGGATGGGCTGTTCGACGGAAGTCTTTAAATCTGTCGGGTGGTTTTGTCGGGTTCCTGGTAATGTCAGCATCTATCATGGCTTCCTTCAGGTTTGGAGCTCTCCTCCTCGTGTTTTTCTTCACATCCTCAAAGCTCACAAAGCTTGGTACTGAAAAGAAGCGCAAAAATGATGCTGAATACAAGGAGGGAGGCCAACGGGATTGGATGCAAGTGCTAGTGAATAGTTCGATTGCCACAGCACTAGCGTTAGGAGTTGCATATTTGACAGGCTGGAATGATATCTGTTTGAACTCAGAAAAGGCACCTTTGGTTACTGGTCTGATTGGTGGTATACTTGGGCACTATGCATGCTGTAACGGTGATACTTGGTCTTCGGAAATTGGTGTTCTTAGTAGCAGCCAACCTCGGCTCATTACTACCTTCAAGGGCCTGTTTCAGCGTGCCCTTGTCTTGGGAAGCGCATTAAAGGCATGATAAGCCCTAACCCTCTCTCTTGATGATTTATTTCCTTTAGCATTTAGATAAATCAATCTCTGCAATTTTGTTTGAATTCTGTAGATGTGAGTTTCTTTTGGATTGTTGCTGCGTTATTCTTTTACTAAGTAAATAACGTTCAGACTCTTGATATTATTTAATAATTATTTACATATATATGTTGACTCTTTCTTGGAAAGAGATGCCCAAAAAGAGATGGGTTTTCGAATGACTTTTAATCATAATTGCATGAGCTGATCTCTCTCCAGTGATTCTCGCTTATCGATCTTATAAAGTTGGTTTATCATTTTGCCATGATTACTCCTGTGAACAGTGGTTTCTGTAGAAAATATTGTGGTGTGTGAATGAGATTTAGAATATTTCTTGTCTTGTTTTTATTATGTAGAACATGGCTTGAAAACGGGAATTTTCTTGGAAGACTGTGTTTGTCTATTAATGTGGATTGATAATAATGTAAACCCCCATTAGGATTGGAGGCTTCTATGTGTGGAGATTCGTATTGGGTTTTACTAGTCTTTCTAGATACTATCCGACTCTTTAGATTATCGTTTACTTTGGGGATTATTGAAAACCCCTCACCAGCGCCCTCTGTTATTATTATTACTATGAGCTTATTTTTAGATTGGAACGCTCTTGAAGCATGTGTTAATGGGGTTTCTATTTTGTGACCTTTTTAATACGGTAAGCACTCAAGACATTAGTTTACGTGGATAACTATATGGCTTAAGTTTGAGGCACTACTTAGATCTTCGAATCGCTTAAAGTAATATTGGATACATCGAACTCTAATGAATGTATACATTCTTCAAGTTTGATTGACATGTGATGGCCCTCGTGCATATGAATTTAGACAATGCTTGAAATATGAGATTTTAAATTTATCCTATACTTTGAATTCAAAGCTTGTTGAAATGCCTTTTGGTAGGAAAATGATGAATAGGGAAGTTATGAGAACTACCCTAAAATGGATTCATACACAACCTTAAGTAATAGTGACAACTACCATAATGGGACCGTATATACCATAAATGACGTTAAGGATAGAAGTCGAATTCGTGAATTATTTAACCTTATTATATAGGACAACGGTTAATACCCATAAATTGAGATATGCAAGTGGGGTTGAATTATATAATATGATATATTATGTTATCGTAACCAAAGTAAGGATAAATATGTTATTTCAATACTTACTTAACGCATAGAATATTTTTCCCTCGCATTTACGATGATTATAATGTTAGCTAAAAATTGATAATTGCATCTCAATTGGGAGTTGAGATAATGTTGATACTTGTATTTATAGTGGCTTGACCACACTTACATATTTTAGCTAGCCAAATGTACCTTCTACTCATTAACAAAGTATGACGATATTGTTGTTCGTAATTCATTTCTTTGAGTTGGACTCTTATACTAATAGAGGTATATAGAGACATGATAATAAACAACCGATAGGATATCTAAATAATATATGAACTTACTGATTTGTGGAACCCTTGTTTACATAAGTATATTCTTAAAATTGTGAGATAAATATTAAAAGTATACTTACATATCCTTGAATTTCTATAAAGGTTTGATACTTGGGTAATATTGATGAATATCATAAGATCGACACTTGTATTTATTATAGGAGCTTAATGTCGTTGGTGCTTTTATTTAATTGAAAGATAATATTGTTGGACACTTATATATGTGAAGTAGGTTGAGGGTATTAGGTGAGCGTTATTATTATTTCTGTAATTAAATTATGATTAAATGCAAGGTTAAGGTTGCATATCTCTCCACTTGGAATTTTTGTTCATATGTAAGCGATTTTTTAGGGAAGTGAACAATAATGGGTATGAAATGTATTATCAAGAGTTGTGCGCTTAAGTTTTGAATACATGATTAGGAATTATTTTGATAGGGAGTATTGCAAAACTTTCATTTATTTAAATGCTAGATGGCATAAGTTATTAGGTGAGGTTTATATCTTATCATGCTCGATTCTAGCGGAACCGACTCTAGTAAATATTTGTGCAAATGGATTATGCGAGTAGATTAAAGGAAAAGAGTGTAAAAGTTTCATCGACCAAACTATGAAGTTCTTTGTAGAAAGTTCAATGCGTTGTAAATTTTGTAACATTGCTTGCAAGGAGTTTAGAAGATCTCTTGTCTCGGTATGTTCGGTAAACTACGTGGTGAAGTGTTCTTTCCCTTTTGTTGTTAGACTAGTAACTTACCTTGGTGAGAAATGATATTCAATCATTACATTGGCATAAGTATTGTAAAACCTTGATTTTGAGAATAAAGTGTTCAGTCAAAACTCTCCGACACCTTGTAATGATGTGATATAAGTAAAATTAAATGGAGTGGTTAACCCTTATAGAAGTTAGCTAAATATATATATTCAAATAAATTAATGTAGAGATGACTTACTTGAGAACAAGAGATTCCTGAAGTAATCATAGGCGAGACTATCATTGTGAGTAAGAATTATATAACATGATAACCCTAGCTCCTCTAGTGAACATTATTCCTTTTATGGTGAAATTTGTAAAATGACCCTAAGGTGAAATGAACTGTTAGTTGTTAGAAGATGATAAGATTTAATAAGCCAGAGAAAACAAAATTGGAGATCTCACAATCTTTCTCACCGCCATTTGGAAAGTAAATTTTGCTCCTTGGTAATACTCATTTAATGAAGCCTAAGTAAAATCGTTGATAATTAAGTTAAGAGTCCTAGCTTCAATTAAATACGGGCAATAACTAATGAGGTCCTAAAGATGTTTTCATCTTGACCTTCTCCCTCTAACCTTTTCCAAGGCACCTTGTATTTCTTCTCTTAAGTGTGTTGATCTTAAAACCATGTTGTCTTGTGGGCAAGAACAAGTCTTAGTAGCGTTAGTGGTGAACAGATGGCCTTGTGGAATTTAAATACTCCTTTTTCTTGATAAACGAATTAAGCAAATAAAGGCCATAATAGAGAAGAATTAGAACAAATTTCTCTTCAAAGTAAAAGTAAGAACTTAGCATTGTAAGAAGCATTGTACAAATCATATCTAGAGTCTTAGCAAACTGAAGTTAAGGATCGAAAGAGGTTACATAAAAATAAATAACCATCAATAATTTCCTCATTGTGGCTTGCCCTATCTGTAGGTGTGTTATGTGGTGGCTTCTTATGTTGTTTTGTCAAATAGAAAAGTAAACCATCCTTGGTGGGTGTGAACATTTCCGTGCTACCTTTGTGGTCATCCTTGTATTGAGTTATCCACGGAGTTAGTTGTGACCTCGGTGGTGGCATGTCGTGTCGTGTTTGTGTCAAAAAAAAAAGTTATCCTGTATTTTACTGTGTTGTTTGTGTGTGAAATTTTTGGGTCGTTACAGGTTTTAAATGTTTGGAGGGAGTTTAAGCCACTAAACACGACTCTACCTAGCTCATCACTTACTTATCTCTTTTAAGATCTTCATCTTGTCTAACATAACAACATTGATTCAGGGATCACTTTGGATACTTATATGGCAACAAATGTGAAGATTTATTCAACATGATGTATTGAGACTCAGCTATTTACATGAACAAGAAAGAGTTGATCAATAGATGCAAAAGGCTTATTATGCCTCAGATGGAAAATTATCTTCCCCCAAAATGGAAAAAAGCATGCAGATTGTGCACTTAATGTTGATATTGTTTTTTTGCATGTAGGTTGGGTTCTTAGTTTTTAACTAGTTCCAAAGTTTGAAGTTTTAACTATCTCATTTTCTCAAATATCATAATGAAACTTGATTTTTACAGTCCAGATAAATATTCTGGATTGATGCTTTTGTCAAACTATATAAGAGTGCTCACCATTGAAATTAGAAATAATTGTTGAGTCTTAGAAAGTACTAACTTGAAGCATTGGACTTTTTAGTCGATGTAAATATACACTCTTCCACATGAATGTTTCCTTCTCATTCGTGCACTTTTGATATCCGTTTTGTTCAACATCTATGAAGCTATTATATTTCTTGATGATAGACAACATTTGATCTTTTACGTATCACAACCTCGGGGACGATAAAATATTGAATGTCAATGAGTAAAAATTGTATATTGTCATATAATTCACTGTTTTCTATTTTTTGATGATGCGTTTGTCTAAGACTATCTTTTCTAATTGTCTAATACTAGCCAACCACACACCCGATACCATTAAAAATAAATTTATTAAAAGATAAGCAACACACAATTATTAAAATTAAAATCGAACATGAATACATTGTAAAATTCTTGTCTAAAATATTGAATTTAGCCTCGATAAATTCTAGATAGGTTACCAAGAAACCATCTACAGGGCACTGGCAAGACATAAATAAAATTAGGTTTTTGTTGTGGTTGATACCAAATCTAGAAAGACATAAATGGATCACATAAATGGATCACATAAGATATTCCTAGTAATAACAATCCCATCATGATCAAAGATATAAATTTCAAAGAAGAAGCAAATTAATAAAATGAGGCTACACTACATAAAAGTTATGTACATAATATAAAAATAAAGGAATACTACTCACTTTCCGGTGGATAGATTAATGGAGGAATGATTCAAGATTTGCCGAGGGAAAGAAATGATGAGTGAAGGAATGATGGGCACTGGAGTATCCACATGAGGAGGGGGAGCAGTTTTCCGTCTATCAAAGGAAGAAAGAAAATCCAGAGCCGGCATCTCCAAGTTTAAGGTTAACAATACTCATAATAGTTTCCATTAAATTGGGATATTCAAGGCCAATAAGGATCACACATAATTTGGATTCCATCAATGGAGCTAGACCCAAGTCTATGATACCAAAAAAGGTATAAAAGTCATTGGAAAACATAAAAATAAACCAGAAATAAACACTAGCGTATATATTTAACAAAATTGAGAGCTTATGCTCTTTACATAGAAAATTTGGTAGTTTTTGCTATTTCATACCCGTGTTAATCTAAAATGACTAGAATCTAAAAGTTTATATAGAGCCTCCTTAAGATGAAGAAACTTCCATACACAACAAACTCCAATAAATTTGCACCTATTTCTAGAAAGTGTGCACCCATATACATTGGGATCCACACTGACATATAAGAAATCTGTTAGAGGTGCATTTTTCAGAGTTGATGTTGGTAATTGGGATTAAAATCTTCTACCACATCATTAGAGAGACAAAATTGAAATAAAATATTGAACAATGGAGTTATGCAAAATACCTTTTGTGTAAGTCCATTCTTTGGGAATTTTAGTTAAGAATTAGCTCAAGAGAGCTTACCGAAAAGATAATACCCTTTCTGCACTTTGAAAAAGAAGAAAATGAAAATGGGTATCCATGGAATGAAGATGGGTATCCATGAAAATTATATGTGTATCCATAAAATGATAATGATAATAAATAAAGATTAAAAACCATAAAATACCTCAGAGATGAGCTATACTAGGTAACAATGATAAATCCCCTGCTTCTGGAGAGGAAAAGCCTTGTACTTGAGGTATTGCTTTTTAAAAATTTCCAGCAGTTGCAGATCTACTAACTGTACTAGCTATCTCATGTTATAATTGGTCTGTGTTGCTAAAAGTGACACAATACAACATACACAATGTCGAGATCCTTCTCACTATCAATGCTGCAATATATATTATTTCGTGCTCTTTGCTTAACATCTCCAGCTAAAATCGAATCTTTGAATAGATCAAAACAAAATCTTGAACATAGGGCAGAGGAACATGAGTATGAAAAAGCCCCTAGACCTAAATAGTGCCTATTTCTCTGAAAAGTACTGATAAGAACCCCTACCTGTAAATACCCCAATACTGATAATATGCATGCATGAGGTATTCTACCCTTCCCTCGGTGAAACCCATGTTTTCAACGTCAACAGTCCCTTACTTCAAACACAAATCTATTTTCGGATTCAAAACAGAGAGTGGGTGGACCATAAATGTAACTTTCTTCATGATCAAATAAAGGACTCAACCCTTACAAGTGCACAAGTGTGAAATCCTTGGTGGAAAATTAACAGTATGGTTTGAAAAAGTCTTAAAGCCTCATGAAGAACACCATTGTGTGCACATCATGTAATCATTGCATTCCATGAGACCACATCTCATTGAGACATTTTGTCAAACAGTTCGCGTGTGTTCTGTATACTTCCAAATTGTCAAACAGTTCGCGTGTGTTCTGTATACTTCCAAAATTTGCATACATGTCTATCATGGAACTCATCGTAATAATATCAGATTAAAATCTACATATAATGATTTTTCCAGACCATATTTTAGAGATACCAGGATGGCGCATATAGAGATAATAGTAGAGAAGGTGAACTGATCGGGATGGATAGATGTTCGTTGCATTTGATGGAACAATGTAAATGCATCTTGAGAAAGGCCACGACTTATGTAGACTGCAATTATCATATTCAACGAGAAGACATTAGGTTTAGTCATGTTGTCGAAAACATTGTGGGCATCCACCATACTTCCGCACTTGTCATACATGTTAAAGTAGGTGTTGGGGTAAATTTTATCCGGCGTGGCCTTCGCACTGGTTTACATTAAATAAGAATGTGAGCAGCAGTAGACATCGTACATGCCGATGGGTTACATTTCTCAAATGGGCCACGCAACTGTCGAGTCAAATGTGTTTGGTTTGATGCCTCGACACTCAATGTGGTTTGCGGAAGATTCTTGAAATTTGGACGACATAAATTGGTTGGGTGTTGAGATTATATCAAGAGAACAAGCTTGTGGAGGAATCCAAAAGTCATGGATTTTCATGGGGTTCACTTAGTAAAAATATGGTATAACACGTTCGTTCGAAGGGTATTAAAGAATACCCTTAATTCTAGTTTTTACCTCTAATTATTCAATTTATAATACCCCCTCCCGTTATATTATTACAATGAAAATACCCCTATTTTTTTATGTACCTTACCCATTTTTCCACGACAATTTGTTTACCCTTTTTATTTCTACCCTAATATATTAAACAAAAAATATATCATATTTCTCACTCAATTTTTTTTTTTTTTAATATGTATTTTCTCTCAAAAGATAGTTTGAATCCATTCAATACCTATTACCAATTACCTTATAAATTGTAAGTTTTAATCATTTATCAATAGTTCTTCAAATAATTAAGATGGTGAAATAATATCACTTGTGTTGAAAAGCATACTCAATCCTATTTTTCTACCATCTTATTATTTCTCATTTAAGAATATCTTAATTGAGATTTCTTTATTCAAAAAGAGATTATAATTTAACTTTATGACCACACTCCTTAAATTGCACTTTTAAGGTATTTAGTTTTAAAAACTAGAGTTCAAATGTTTTAGTTTTATATTGAAATTAATCCTTCCTTGTTTTTGGCCCACCTCTCTAACCTACCCCAATACTTGATTCAAACTATTAATAAATTAAATCCTTTCACTCCCTCTTATCTACCGGTATATTGACTTTATTTTTATTAATTTTAATTACCTCAATATGAACTCACGTGCTAGGATATTGCCTAGCTAATGAACCCCTCGTGTGAATTTCTAGACAATAACTGTTAACTCAACCCCTGCAAAACAAGAACTTAAACCCATCGATGAAAGATGGACTTGAATGAGCTCTCGAAAGGGCCATAAAAATATGTGTCGCTTCATAAACATGAAGCCCTAAATTGAAAAAAACCACTCAAATGTGAAAACAAGGAAATCACAGACAATAATAAGAAGATGCAGAAGAATTGATAGAGTTTCCATGTACAGGGGAAGAAGGAAGTAGGTAGCAAATATACCTAGCACTTATGCTTGCATCAGCTCCGTTTTCCTCTATGCCTCTGGTGATCACCGGCTAAGGATTCCTGCGGCTCATGCTTGGAAACTCTATGCCAAAAATTCATGGTGCAATAATTTTTTTCCCTTCAATATTATGCCACCCATAAAAAGTGAAAAGTGTAAATTTAATATAAAATATTAGGGGAGGAATTTAGAGACAAAAACTATAGTTTTGTCTCTAAATCCCCTTGTTGTAGTGCATGCTAATGATGTTTTGAAGAGATTTAACATGTTGAATTTCAAGCAAACGCCAACACCAATTGTAGTAGGTTTGAAGTTAAGAAAATAAGATGACAACGAATCATTTGTGGATCCAACATTGTTCAAAACGTTAGTTGGAAGTCTCGTGTATTCGATGGCCACATATCGACATTATGTATGGTGTGAGCCTCATATCAAGGTTCATGCAATCTTGAAAAGATTCACATTGGCAAGCTAGAAAAAGATTTTGAGGTATATATGTGGAACTAAGAATCATGGAATTTTATATTCAACATCGATGAGTTCAAACTTATAGGTTATACGTGAAAGTGACGATAGTATAGATGATAGAAAAAGAACATCCGCTTATGCTTTTCACTTTGGAACATGAGTAGTTTTTTTGGCATCAAAGAAGCAACCCATAGTCACATTATCTTCAGCAGATGTAGAGTATGTAACAACAAGAGCAACATGTCAAGATGTTTGGATGAGAAGATTGTTGAAATATTTGAGGTAGAATCAATAGGATACTACACAAATTTTTGTGACAACAACTCAACAATAACATTGTCCAAAAATCATATTTTTCACAAGAGGAGCAAGCATATAGACATGAGGGATCACAACTTCATCAGAGAGTTGGTTAACAAAGAAATATGTCTTGAATTTTGTAGATCCGAAGATTAGTTTGTTGATATTTTTTACAAAGGATTTGAGAATTTTTTTGTGAGTATATGAGAAATTGTTTGAGAGTTTGTGATCAAGAATATGTATCCGAAATGCATACTAAACTCTATAATAATAAAAATTTGAAGGTAAAAATTAAGGGGAGTGTTAGAAAAAGTGTTTAATTTTGTCCCTAGTCTATTATTAGGAAAAAAAAACAACATATTATTTTTTACATGCTTTTAATTTTAAACAATTCAGTTTTAAAACTTTATTTTATGAAAAACAAATAAAGCAAAATAAAACAAAAGCTTTGTTTTTAAACATGCCTTGTTTTAGCATCAATATATGTCTACGAATAATCTATTTTATGATAACATAGCTCTATATGAGAGGCATATATAATCATTGTTTGGAAGACACACCGATTATATTGAGTTGAAGCTCTCACAAAAAGATGAAGATATAATATTACACAACTATTTTATTTAATTTTTGTTGTTTAATTTGTCTAATTTCTACAATGGCCAAATTTGAGATGCCCTTTCTCCTATTGTGGGTAGTGTCGATGTTTATGGTTTTCAACATTTGTGAGAAGATCATAAATTCAACAGAAAAATGCATCAAACCTGTTCCTGAAATCCCAAATCCCAAGATGACTCCAAGTTTGGGTATCGCTTCTCATTTTTGTGTTTTCCCGATTCCTATGCCAAACACTCATGGTGCATAAATTTTTTTCCTGCTTCAATATTATACCACCCATTAAAAGTGAAAAGTGTAAATTTAATATAAAATAATAGGGAGGTAATTTAGAAAATAACTACGGTTTTGTCTCTAATTTATGTCTCTAAATCCCCCTTGTTGTAGTGTATGTTAATGATGTTTTGAAGATATTTAACATGTTGAATTTCAAGCCATCACCAACACTAGTTGCAATAGGTTTGAAGTTAAGAAAAGATGACAACAAATTATTTGTGGATCCAACATTGTTCAAAAGGTTAGTTGGAAGTCTCATGTATTTGATGGCTACTGATATGTCGACATTATGTATTGTGTGAGCCTCATATTAAGGTTCATGGAATCTTCAAAAGATTGAAATTGACAAGATTGAAAAAGATTTTGAGGTATGCATGTGGAACTAAGAATCATGGAATTTTATATTCAACATCGGATGATTTCAAACTTATAGGTTATACTGAGATAGTGACGATAGTATAGATGATAGAAAAGCAGAACATACGCTATGCTTTTCACTTTGGAACATGAGTAATTTCGTTTGTGACCCATAGTCACATTATCTTCAGCAGATGTAGAGTATGTAACAACAATAAGAGCAACATGTCAAGATGGTTGGATGAGAAGAGTGTTAAAAGATTTGAGGCGAATCAAGAGGATGCTACACAAAGTTTTTGCGACAACAACTCATCAATAAAATTGTCCAAAAATCATAATTTTCTCAAGAGGAGCAAGCATATAGACATGAGGGATCACAATTTCATCGGGGAGTTGGTTAACAACAAAAAAATTTGTCTTTAATTTTACAGATCCGAAGATCGGTTCTTGATATTTTTACAAAAGACTTGGGAAAAGAAGTTATTGAGTATCTCGGGAAGTTGTTTGGGAGTTTGTGATCAAGAATATGTATATGGAAATGCATACCGAACTCCGAGAATAATAAAAATTTGAAGGTCAAAATTAAGGGGGAGTGTTAGAAAAAGTGTTTAGTTTTGTCCCTAGTCTATTATTAGGAAAATCAAACAATGGTCTATATTTTACATGCTTTTAGTTTTAAATAGTTCAGTTTTAAAATATTAATTTTATGAAAAACAAATAAAACAAAAGCTTTGTTTTTAAACATGACTTGTTTTAGCATCAATAGATGTCTATGAATAATCTATTTTATGATGAAAGACCTTGATATGAGAGACATATATAATCATTGTTTGGAAGACACACATATTGTATTGAGCTGAAGTTCTCAAAAAGATGAAGATATAATATTTCACAGGTTGTTTTATTTTATTTCTCTTTGTTTAATTTGTCTAATTTCTACAATGGCCAAATTTGAGATGCCCTTTCTCGTTTTGTGGGTAGTGTCGATGTTTATGGTTTTCAGCAATTGTGAGAAGATCATAAATTCAATAGGAAATGCGGTGGACCACATTCTGGAAATCCCAAATCCCAAGATGACTCAGAGTTTCGACTTCCGCTTCTCATTGTTTGTGTTTTCCTTATTCCTATCGTCATTTTGGTCCTGATCTATATTATCATGTACTATTTCCAACCTCTCTCCAATTGCTCATGTTTCAACATCTCTGTCCCGACGAAGAAGAGGGGAGGCCTTCTCCACAAGGCGAGGTTTCACATCCCCTTCCACTTTGTCTCCCTCTGCTTCAACTCATCTCCACCATGCTTAGGTAACCCAAGCCGTCACTCTTGCTATTTTCAAGGTTTAAACATAGTATAAATCCCAACTTTTTCTTTAATTCTGGTCTTTGTTTGGCACAAGATGCTAAGGTTCAAAATCTCGACATGTTGTGCAGTGGTTTCCAACGATCAATCTGCTGTTGTATGATGTAATTTTATCGATCGCTTTGAAATAACCTGTCTTATCACACTTTCAGATTTTTTTGTGCCCTTTAATACAATATTTTAAACTACGCCGATGAACTCTGCTCTTTTTTATCAATATGTTCAGAGGCCCAGTACATGGAAACAAATTGTAATGGTGGATGCATTGTCCAATGTTTTTACTGCTAGTTTTGTCAATATTCTTGTCATATTTCATCCAAATAATTAAATGTTTTAAATTTCTGTGAGTTTGCATTAAACAAAATGACAATATTACGAAAGTTTTATTCAAGTGACATTTGAGTGTGAGATTTGTTGCTTAATTTGTGTGTATTGTTTAGTGACATTTTCCCCTTTGTTAGGAATTGTTTTCTACATGATAAGAATTTTTTATAGATGATATTGACGATTTTTGTAAAGAGGTTGAACAACAATAAAAATTTCAATTTTGCGAGAATGAAACAAGTTTGTTGGTATATATTGAATCTTTAATAAACTAGAGTTTATAACATTTTTGATAGTTACTTCTCTTCCTCTTTTCAACTTTTCTCAACATGTTTTTTTATTGAATGAAATGAATTATGTTGAAGACAGTGGTGGGGCACTAATAAATTACAACGCAGTCTCTGTTGTATTTTTAATACATGAATAATGTTCGTCGGTAATCTATTTTGACGTTATTTTTGTTGGAAAGTGTCAAAATTTGGTAATATTTTTCGAGCATATATTTTTTGATAATATTATTTTCTCTAGGCCAAAATAAATATATAAATATTTAGATTCTCCCGCCAAAATTAGGGCACAAATGTGGTAAGTAAATATCATTGTCACCTTTATACGAGGAAAACAACCGATGACACTCTCTTTTCATAAAACCTTCTTGTTAGTTTTTTTTTGTTTGTTGGGATTGGGATTGTTGTGTATTTTAAAAGGGGTATATTTTTTTTTGAAAAAGACATCAAAGTTCGAGATAGAGAGAAAATTGAGGCAAAGGGAGAAGTTTAAAAGTGTCATCGATACTTTAAGTTTATAGAGTCATGTAAGAATGTAAAAATTAATTCATTTGAAAATTAAACTTGGCATATGCATGAGTGGTTCACGTGTTCCAAATTACACCACATATAATCTCGAGTCACGGTAATGATCAATGTCATGTATAAGATGCATGGGTATTCCCTTTCTACACAATAGTCTCATTTTTGTTCTCAACTATTTTTCTTTCAAGCTTCACTTTTAGACATTGACAATAAATTCGGTTTGTTTTGCCCTAATATTCAACATGACCTCTACAAGTTGAAACTAAAATTGATAATCATTATGTTGATAATCATGAAGTAGGGTGAATGTTTTTTATCCCCAATGCCCATCATAAAATAGTTTTTACAAGGAGGTTTTAAATTTTTTCAAGTTTCCCTACCAGGGAACAATAACAAGATGAAACCCATTGCACCCAATACATAAGTACAAAAGCTGCGCATGATGTGTGCACACAATAAAAAAGACCTAAATGAGGAAATAAATCTATGTTTTTTCCATCGATGGAGAAGATTGATCTACGGGATTAGAAACCATATAAAAAACTATAATGACATATAGTCTTTGAGTGATACCGCATAAGTAGATATTCTATATAACAATATATTTTGAGGGCACAGAGACAAGCCCATGATATGCTCTCGCATGGGAAGGTAGTGGAAATGATGCATCAATTTGGCCACCCATAACATAATGGTGGAAAGGATGAGATCCTTCTTGTGATACATCCAATGACACACGTCGAAGGAACATGCCTCAAGTCATTTCCCTAGCTTTGTTAACTTTGTAGATTATGTGAAAATTGGAGTTAACTATGAAATTTTCAAGGATAATTTTCCACTTAAGAGGAGGTGGTAAGTTGTATGAATAAGAACAACATTGTAAAATATATGATTTACAAGTGGGAGCTGACCGCATTCAATGCCTTTGCAAAATATGGTATTAAAATAATGGTGGGAGTAACAAAAATTGATTTGCAACTCATCTCGTTTAGTCGGGAAAGCAAGGAATGAGTGCACAAAACTCTACTACACTGATTAACTAAAATAACTATATTCTAGTGTAATATAATGCTATAAGAGCAATAAAAAAAATGAAATAAATGACCAATAAAATATAGTAAATATACCCAAGCAAGATAAGCTAGAAAATGTGAAACCCTAATGTACAAGAGAGGGTTAAGAAGCCCTTAGCTGGCTTGCAGATGTCGCAGACTATGTTGGAGTGTATACCGTGAAGAAGAGGAGGAAATGACCACAAAGAAGTATGAGAAATCATAGATCTGAGTTATTTGACTAGATTGGGGTGCTTGGAAAGGGGTAGGGGCTCCTGTGGGTGACCTAGTTTGAGATCCGGGCGCCTAGCATGCGAGAAATGGTCGAAAAATCCTCTAAGGTGTCGTTGGATTTTCACCTATTCTCGCTTCATATCACACTAATTTCACTGAATTACATTGGATGTTATTGTGAATAGGAGATGGAGGAATCACTTGTAAAACCCAAGACAAAGCATCAAAACCCTAAAAAAGAAAGATGCATATGGAGGGTTGAACTATCCTCAACGACCACAATGATGGACTTACTAATTGAGAAATGCACTACATCTAAGACCAAATGTAGTTCTAGGTGATTGTGTGTACAAATCACGTGCTATGTTGTTCTTGAGCTAGTCACATTTTGTGAAGTAGTAAGAAAATAACTAAATGTAGAATGTAGTAAATGTGTGCATAGAAACAATAGACTCCCCTCCTATGAAGTGTGATGAAGATGAACCAACCTTGTGTACTTTGTGATGGAGCTAGATGGATGTAAATGTAGCTTTAGATGCCTTTAATGGATGCAACTCTAGATGGTGGTAGTAGATGTTTAATGCTTGGTCCCTCATTATGTTCACATAACTTTATAATTATACGATTCTCTTGCTTTAATTTTGTAATTCTAAAAAGTACGACCACCAAAAATAAAAGAATCAAAATGGTTAGAAAGTGCCCAAAAAGTGAGAGGAAAGTACAAAGAGGATCAGGGTGCCCGGGGCGCCCCAGTCCTGAATGGATGCCGCAGTCAGAGATGAAAAAGACACAATATGATAGTAAAAACAAGGCAAGTGCTGGTGTAAGGTTGAAAAGAACAACACAAAGCATTGTAAAATGGCCAAAGACATAAGTTATTTATTACTCTTTTCACTTAATAACCATATGAATAGTAGTATGAAACTGGGACTAAATAATGACTCAAAGTGTGTGATTTTGTGTCTACACTACCCCGCCACTAATATAAAATACATTTTTGTGGGAAACAAAGTACTATTAGGAAATCCTAAGTATGAAAAATATGTAGCATATCTAATGCATGCCATTGAAAAATGAAAGGACATATAAGCACTTCATTATAGGAAATGAAATCCCATGTCGAATTGTTATCCGTAAAACTAACTTGACAACGTTTTTTATTTTGTAAATGTATTTAACAATGACTAAAAAAATCACCTAAAAACTAATAAACATGTCACTATCACATGTAATTTTTGCATGTGACACTTCACATCATTAAAAGATAAAAATTAAAAACCCCATGATGTTTATTAATCTCTTTATCTTCCTTATTAGATATATATTTTCATCCAATCTTAACACTACTCCCACGAAATTACTTTCTTCCTTTTATTTCATGTCATTATTTCTTCTTTTGTGAGGATTTGATAGTCCATCATGGCTAAATATGAGATGCCCTTTTTCATATTTTGAGTAGTATTGATGTTTATTATTTTCAATAGTTGTGAGAAGAGCATAAATTCGAGTTAGATATGCAGATGAAGAGGAACTTGTAACTCCCAAACCCCCGATGACTTGAATTTTGACTAGTGTTTCTCATTATTTATCATTTTCATGATTCCTACCATCTTTTATCACGATATTTACTATCTTGTAATTTTTCCTACCGCATACACACTCTTCCAATTATTCATGTTTCCATTGCCATCCTGATATAGAAGAGGGAGGAAGTCTCCACCGGTGAGGGTTCCACATCTTCTCCCACTCTGTATCCATTTGCTTCAAATTTTATCCTCCTCCATGATTAGGTAACCCAAGATTCCAATCATGCTATTATAAAAGTTTAACCATTATAAATCATATATATATTTTTATTTATATTTGGTCCTTGTCTTGCATAGCTTGCTAAGGTTCAAAATATTGACATATTATTTAAGTCATTTCCATTGATCAATATGCCTATTGTGTGATGTAAGTTGATAAGTTACTTTGTAATAGCTTCATCCTTCCAAAGTTTTAGAGTTTGTAACCCTTTAATACACTAGTTAACACTATGTTGATGAACTCTTATTTTTATCAATATATTAGGAGGTCCTATTAGCTTCAAATTTATTCTAATTGTTCGATGAGTGAAGAAGTGTGGAATATTTTGTTGTGGCTATATGATTTTTCAACAAGAAGGGAAGATTCAAGGTCAAAAATATGAAGGTGGTTGACTTCCAAGTATTTAGGATTTGTGAATAGGAGATACCCTTAAGAAACTCAAGTGATGTCACATGACTTGGATAATGCAAAGACAACACAATAGACCCACTTAAGTAGTGTTGAACCATGGGTCACTGATGTTAAGTGGAATTCATGAAAAAGGTGTGAGTGGTGAAGTGAGGCTCAGTTCAACGATGTTTAGTGAGCATTCGGAGAACTTTGAGGATAGTTTTAGTGTGTTGCAGTCTTGGTCAGTGAGGTAGAAGACCATTGGAGGTATGGAGATGGTTATTAAGCTTATAATACGTGTTCTATAGATCATACAAGATGATTATAGCCTATGCAATATGTTTTGGAATGAGCAACAGGTCAAATGTTGGGAGTCACAGTATAATTGGCTCATTTAGACCTAGTTCTAGATCTTGATGAGGTGTAAGAGATCAATGCAAGTCATGAAAATACTAGGTAAATATGAAATGAGTCTAGGAACATTGCATAGGGTATGTATGAGAAATATCAAGGCTTATTTTAGCTCCTAGAGGCAAATTTTGAAAGTTCACGAAAAATGCCTTTGAGGACTAATAATGAATCTTTGAGGTAAATGAGATTGGTATTAGTCATGTACAGAAACGTTGTGGAAAACCAACCTATGAAGTGTGTAGAGGGGTGTCTTTTAACACTTCCTGTCAAGTTTCATAAAGTTTTGTGAAAATTATGCAAGTTTTTCTAATACTTGATTCTTAAGAAATGCAAATTGAGTACCCTATCTTCTTAGCATCAAAGAAAAATTATTGAATCTTCTTCGAATAAATAAAAGATATAATTTTTTAATATTATTCCAAGCTTGAATTTTGAAAAAATTTTGAGGGAATTTGGTTGATAATTAAAGAAGTTATGAACATTTTTCTAATAAGGTGTTTCTCCTTCTTGACCTCCTTCTTGAAGTGGTAGGCACAAAATGTGTTGTGTTGACTTAAAATGACTTGTGCAAGTTGTGGAATCACTAAGGGTTGTGGTAAAATACTCCTATGCTAAGATGGTGTCATTCTTGCTAAGTCATGCATAATTGCACTTTATGGAAATGCCCCTATTTTGCACGTTCTACATATGTAGTTTGTTTTTAAAGTCTCCAAGGTGAATAATTAGGTGTGAATGCTTGTGTTTGATGTTTATTAATTGCTCTAAGAATATCTCAAGTAGTTACTTCAGTCATGTGGTGTTAGTTCATTCCTTCTCTCCTCTTACTGTGTAGACACAAAATCACGTACTTACTACTATTTACTATACCATCAGGTATGTTGTTTTATATATGGATCTTGCATAAGAAAAGTATTCACTAACGACCCATTATATAGTCCATCCACTTGTATTGTTGGTTTTTGTTTCTTTTATGTTTAACACTTGTCACTCATATAAATAATTCTGGTCAGGTTATAGGGATCCCTATCTCACAATTGTCACTCATTTTTCATCACTTATCTCTAGACACTAGTGCACGGGAATGGACACTAGTGCCTCGACACTCTGTCCATCTTGGGCACCTATGTAATCTTTATGTTTGAGAGTATTTTTGACATCTAAGGTTAGTATTTTCAGTTTTTCCTCTCATATCTCGAGGTACTAGTCGGTATGTCGGATTCAAGCAATAAATCCCTATATAAACACAACATACATACCATTACATGGGCGGACAATTATTATCAAGGTCTAAGTATCTACATAGAGTAAGGGTCTGTATTTGGGCACATTATTATATAGACACACCGCATAGGAAGGGGTGTTCATTATATTCCTTTGCATTTTATCTAACTATTGCTTGCTATCTTGGAGTCATTGGAACACGGAGACCTAGGAGCACTATTGCACAAACAAGCATATAGAACTACATTGGGTCGAGATGTAGTACAACACTCGTTGTAATTTCACCATTGTGACAAATGAGGACATTCTAATCCTTATTTTACATCTTTTATTTTTAGGATTTGATGTCTATTTGAAGGTTTTGTAGGTCATTATTTCATTGCAGATTTACAACAATTCTGGTGATTATTGTGTGACCTTATAGAGATAAAAGGAAAAGAAGTGTGAATCCCTAAAGACATTATCGAAACTAGGTCCCCACCGTTTTGCAAACCTAGGTGCCCAAAATCATGCCTAGGGTGCTGCGGGTGCTCTTATTCCTCTTTAGGCACCCCGATCTAGATATTTCTACCCATGTTGAATTTTTCTGTGGTTTATTGTGATGGTGCATGCTCCTATTTTGTCACATTGTCTAGTTTATACTCATTTTGGGATAAGAGAAATTGAGATAAAGACCTTACCCATCTCATTTCCTTTCATAGTTAGTATTTAATAAATTGTTTAGCATTTATATTTCGTTGTTTATCATTTTACTGACATATCTTTGCATTCAGATTTAAATAAAATATTCAGCTTTTATTAAATCATTTTGGTGAACTCGTAGCTTAGAAATATTTTCCCAAGATTTACTAAAACCCAAATGGATAAGGATATCTCTTGTCCTCCTAAGCTAGCCACGCTTCATGTGATTAGTAATCCTATATATTATGAGGTAACCATAGCTAACATTAGCACTTTATATCGCAATATCATTCTTCCAGATGAAACTCAAAGATAACTCTTAACTGGTCAATGAAATGTTCCTACTAGCTTTGATAATCCCACCATTAGCATTTTTAATGATCTAGAAATATCTTCTCGTTGTACACTTTGTTATCATTCAACCGCGCTCCACCTTCTATTATTTATAATGAGAATTTAGATGATGTTATTCTTATTTTCGTGCTTAATCTTGCTGATAATGCCTTAGCTAATAAACAATAGGAAAATAAAAATGTGCATGATTTAGTTTCTCATAATAGTTCAAATGATTCTATAGATGCATCTCTTATCCTTCCCATTTCTAAAAATGTTTCTTATCATACATCACATACTAGTTCTCCCACATCTTCATTATATGTTGTTGATACGATCACTTGAAATCCTTGCATTTGTATATTTGTTTGATTTTGACGAGTCACCCGATAGTCATGATTCTACTTATTTTCATACCGCTATATCTGAATCCCCCACTCTGCTTTCATCTTCTTCTGAGGTTGTCTCTAGTATCATGTTTGATTCATCTCCTTCTATCACTTCCTATCCTAATAAATCTACCGATGCTAGTCCTACTCTTTCTATCGATAATCCATGTACTTCACTTCATGTTACTTATGTGGTGCCTACACCTAGTGTGTCCTTAGCATCGACGCATTCAACTTTTCCTCTTGATATTCCTATGATCAATCATAATGGAAAATTACAACCACTCAATACACTATTGCCATCTTCTACTATTCCTCCATAGGAAATCTTATCACTCATGCATGTTTTTGGCCACTTACAATCTTAGGTAAAATACCTCACATTACAAAGCAATGCCTATTATGCCTCTATTGATAAAAAATCTTTGCATGAAAACCCTATTCCAAAAAGATTCATAATTCAACATTTCCTAGGGATTTCATTATGCCTACATTTACATGCTTTGATGGTATTGGAAATCCATATTTACATCTCAAGCATTATCGTCTAGCTATGGCTCCTTATTCTAATGATCGATTATTGCTAAAATATTTTCACCATAGTCTTACTGTTGACGCTCTCTAATGGTACACTTACTTACCTTTTGGATCTATTAGTACCTATTGTGAGATGGAAGAAGCCTTTTTGCAATGCTTCATATTCAACAATGGCCCTAAGGTCACATATGATCATATACCTATCTTACATCAATGAAAAACAAAATCTATCATTGATTATAGTTTGCACTTCAATGCCTACATGCATCGCTTAGTATTCCAACTCATTGAGCTAGAAAATTAATTCATCTTCTTTCATGGCTTGATTTCTACGTTAAAGGAACTCTTGCAATATGATACATGCAAATCATTAACACTCTTGTTCTATAAGGTAATTGATTTAGAACATGATCTCATTGCTGCACATATTGTAGATCCTTCTCCTAGTTATCCTAATGTTGCATTACCTAGTACTTCTCCTCTTCTATCTATTTAGCAACCTCTTAGGAATCCATCTCCTCTACCTCACAAAAAATCAATCTTCTCCATTACATAAGCGTCTTTTATCTCCTCCATCACATCAAGGTCCACCTTAGACTTTTGCATCTCCTTCATGGGAGCCTTTACATTTTTCTCATCATGCTAGACCTCATGATGTATTGTGTGCCTTTCTTGACAAGCGTATGATTCACTTTCCTTCTACTCAACATCATCCTCCTCATCACTTGCAATGCCAACATGATAGACCTTACTGTAACTTTCATTGTATTAATGGTCATCGCGATAATGAATTTTGTGACCTTTGTGATCCTTTACAATAATTAGAAGGAAGTGTGTCATTTGTTTTGGCTATCACTCTTGAGAGCAGTCTATGTCTCCACTCCCACACAAGTGTGTTGCTACTCCAATTGATTTGTCTACTTCATCTAGTGCTAAGGTCATTATTTTTCTACCACCACAAGTTGTTGCTCATGCATGCTCTCCATCTCATCCATCCATTGCTGCACCATCTCATCCATTGCGTCATATTGCTACTACACATTGGCTTCCATAGCTATCAACATCCTCACTTCCCACCGCTGCATCACCCATCATTGGCACCATTCCACATGACATTAATTTTGGCTTATACACTCATGTTGCTTTCATTCCACATGCTTCCACCACTCCACACTGGTTTGGTATCTAGTAGGTGACTTATATAACCTTACCCCTTGTTGATGCACTCATGTTCTTATGGTTGTTACATGAATATTGAGAGATCTATTACAATAAGAACCTCTCATCACTCTTACATCTTATCAATCAATCTATCTAGTGCACACTATCATATCACTTCTCGATGATGCATTCTTTCTTTGCGGTTCATTATTGATTGCTAAGGGTCTTATATAAATCAATCTTATCATCTATACAATGGGGGAATCACTATATTATTGATCGGGGGATCATTTTAAAAGTTCCCTAAACATCCCTAAATGGTATCGGTGCAGAAGATCATCTTGATAGATTTCAACGATTAAGAACATGACAAATGGACATCGGGAGCTCTAGATATGTCCAGTCAAAGTTCGATCAACGGGAAGTCAACTCTAGTCAACTGATCGATCAATATTGGACCAATGGCACTTTGTGACACGTGGCGAAAAGGCAAAAGGGATTTGTTTATTGGTTTTCAATCACCGGTCTTTGAAGAGCGTAAAAATTGTGCACGGGAACAAGAGGCTCAACTTTTATTACAGAGGGGAGCCCGGGCGCCGTGTGGACTATGGTATTATCGCCAACGTGGTGGGTCCACAAGCCAGCACTCGTCGAATTCGCTCAATTTTCCTATCGGGAGACAACAAGTGGGCTATATGCTATTTACAGAGTTAATTATTTCCATACCACATTACAGGGGTCGAAATTATATTTACTTGGTAAGTCCACTTTCCAGATGCCACACATGTATATGCCAAACCGCTATATATTAATGTTTATACATTAGTATTAAAGCTCACATAAACCAACCGACCACACATAACAGCCAACATGCTAGGTTATGTCCACGTGGTAAAGGCATGCAATGTCATGCGTGGAAGATTCCATGTGAGGAGAGGGAGGTGAAGCGGTGGAGATGGGGGCGGATAAGTCTAACGTGGTCCTTTGACCACTCCACATATGCGTGGGAAGGCTATTTAAAGCCTTAAACATTATTCAGCTGCCTAATGTGGGATATACCCACTTAAACAAGCCGCTCCTTATGGGATTTTTATCCTATTTAAAATGCTAAGCGCCCTATTTGGGATTTAACCCATTTAAACATACATGGATCGGATTTTTTTGGAATATTTGATCCCATTCATTTTACGGGATGAGGCTTATAATAGCCTTAAGATAAATTATATTCCATATTTCAAGGGCCCTAATTTTGTATAAATAGGGAACCCGTTCATTGTAATAAGACACACAACTCAAGCTTATTATTTGTTAAGCTTACTGACGGGACACACAAAAATACAGAGAAGCTCATTCCTAGAGCGCTATAGGTGAAGTACGAGCCAAGAGGAGAATGAGAAATTGTTGTGTGAAGACCTAAATTATTTAGGCATTATTATTTTTTTATTGACCTATTATTTGTTAGGCAATAATAAATTAAATATTTGTGGCTAGGAGTTATTCAAACTACCTAGTCGGCCCATAGCGCCACACCAATTACTTGCAAATCCTGGATTGTCGACTGGAGTGCTAGCATCGCATTGATAGCGTAGGGAAGGCTGATCGAAGCCAAAGGAGATTGTACGCTAGGAAGGTGGAAGTCGGGTGCTATTTTTCACCCTTGTTGTCCGAAGGTCTGGTTATTCTTCTAAGAAAGTTTAAATAGTTTCCATTAGGTTTTCTTGTGAAAGTACTATTGTAACTTACAAGTTTTGACTAGTGGAACGGTTCGATCACGAACCCGGAGACGTAGGCAATTGCCGAACTCCATAATCAATCTGTGTGCAATTGTCATTATTTACTTGCATTATTTTAAATTGATTACTTAAAAGGAGAAAATTGTCGGCAAATAATTAAAGCCTACAAGGGTACGAGATCAGGTAGTAATAATCTTATTATTTTCGGATCAATTATCCCCCTCTTCTCATCACACTAACATGTGCTTCACTACACTATTCTGACCATCTCATACTCCTTCACATTATTCATTTCTACTACATCATTTATACAGTACACCTTTTCATCATTTATCTATTACACATCAAAATTACACTACATACATCATCATTAGTCATATATAATATCTCATCATTAGACATCATCAACAACTACGCATTGCCAATCATATAAAAAAATCATTGCATTATTACACATTGACAATCACAACAATAATCAACACATTATCACACTACACATTAATAAAACATCAAGTACAACAAAATGATGCCAATAGTCTATATATATAAATATTGATCACCATCATAGTTACAAAATCCCACTTGGGAAAATCCCTCATACATAGCTAGATCTGTAGATATAGGTCATATGTCATCATCACTATCACTATCTATCACCGCAGAGATCTAGAGTGAGGAGATTCGTTGCTCAACTTACGCCATTGATTGCGGCCCCTATATCTCTCTATCTACCTATGCAATAGTGTATTCTCCGTAGAATTCTTCGTAAAATGAACTTGTAACTCCATGAACAGTATAAATACATATTGATCTAAGGGAACCCCACACGTAACCTCTCTAGGTTTCTGTGTCTCCTCTTGTGCCTCGTCACACTCTCTTAGTAACACTATACATGTAGCTACCGCTAACACCACTAGATCAAACAAGTGCATGTGCTCACCCATAATAACATCCACCTACTCTAGCATACCACCACATATGAGTAGATCCATGGGAAAATTATATGTCAATGTGAAAATGGATGTATCCATAATCATCATCTAATATACATCACCTACAACCATAGATCAACACATTATAAAACAACGAAAAATTTCATAACTAAATAACTTGCCAATAAAACATCAATATATAAATATTTGATTTCGATATCATTGTGGCTACGTTATTAGGGGCATGTGATTTCCCTCTACTCCTCCCTCCCGTGGTGATCCCACCACATCCATGAAAATTGGAAACAAAAATACCCATCGATGTGATGCTCACTATGTATGGTAGGCTTCGTACACCTCAAGTCATCTACATCTATTGGCTCTATCGCTGCATCTCGCCTTGTCTCACCTGGAGGTACTAGCCGTGCTCATGTGGTCCCTCATCTAGCTCGACCCTCCTTGGTGCCCTAATATCCCTCAACCATATATGGCTCAGGGCACATCCTAGGCCGTACAAAATTGTCATGAAATGCATTCCACTTGAAGTAGCTCACCACTCCCGAAACAAATCCTCCACCCACATAGTCCATTGCGTATACATCAGATCTCTACTTCATCATATGGCCATACTCTGTAGTCTCGGTATGGCCTCCATACCATGACCTCTGGTCCCATATGATCTATAATCACTCTATAGGTGTTTATATCCATCTTCCTACCAAAAATGCCTACCATCTCCCAAAAATATGTGTTCCCCGACCCACTCTCCTCGTAGACCACTCATCGCCTTAATATAGAAATATGCTCATAAGCCCATACATGCAGCAATTTCGTAGCTCCAATACCACCCCATGCTCCCCCTGTGTGAATTTATATAAATCCTTGTAAAAATGGGCCAATACACATTGTTCTCATGTATACCTCGTCCCATCCTACTCTATATGACGAAAAATATCATGCATCTTATATAAGATGCCTACACCACCTCCCTAGACTGCAATCGACAAATCAATCACAACAATGATGAAATTTCATAATCGTGTAACCCTTGAGCTCAATATAACATCCAGATAATATGGACCTCTGTATGTATTTGGGACCCTTTAAAGTACCACCTAGCCGCCCACGTCTACCTCTATGCATCATCCAAAGTCATCACCCGAACCCTCTCACCAACAATAGGTAATCATAGTATGTGATACACATCCTCTAGAGTCACTAGACCATCTCCCCGTAAGTATCCAAAAGGTGCAAGTATCTACACACCACCTCTCACATAAATATATGAGAATAGGTATATTATGGAGCACATGCCCCATCCTCTCTATGTGCCATAGGCCGGCACGATCTAGTACATCCCACTCCTCATCTAACAACACTAATCCTAACAATGTACTAAAATGGTGGCAACCACAAAACCCTCGAATGAATGTCCCTCTCGAACACCACAAAAAAAAAACAAACATGATGTTAAAACACCATACATAGGAAAATACACCTGCCTATAACATTAACACACATCAATTTTCACATCTACAACACTTTGGGCTCAACCTAAGCTTTCTAGGATGCACGGGATCTTGTGTCCCAAAGGTCATTAACACCTTTACTGCTCTTGTCTAGGTCTCAAACACCAAGAAAATAAGAAATAAAATTCTTACAAAATTTCATTAAAAATGACCAATTTCAACACATTTTTCAAAAACACTTACTAGCTCATGTTATCATACGTGATGCTTGAGTGCTGCCACCATCTTGAACCAACTCAATCATGGTGCTCTCAATTGAGACATCTTTAAACACCCAAAGCATGGAATCACACTAGCAAAATTACCAAATAAAATACCTATTCACTTTTTCTATTTACCATTTAATGAAAATTTCAATCACTCAATGCATTATATTCATTTCTTATGTTTATCCTCCGAACTAATACACCTCATATGATTTCTACCATATCTTGAGCATGCTTACTATGATTCTTTATCATTCATGAAATTCTATTTAGAATTCCACCTACTACTGTATCATACCCATTTCACGCACACTATATTTCTCCTCGACATTATTCTCATTCAATACATGCACACTATAGTGATATCTATCATACATCCACTATCACATCATTACACACTTACTTTTGGCTAAACGTTCATTCTCATCATCACTAAAAATTTCACCAAAAGGGGGGAAAATAATTGAGGTCATCATATACATACCCTAATACCATCACACAATCAATATATATTTCTAACTCATCATTATCAAACATTTACTCGTACACTAGGTGACATTTCACAACACTTTCCATCGATTCCTCATAGTGACCTAACCTAGGGAAAAAAGCATAAAATAACTCCATGAGTAACCAATTTATCAATCACATGTATTCAACCTATGACAATACAAATTAAAAATTGCATTCATCAATTGACACAACACAATGTATTTATCCTCCCATATGACATAACTTGGGAATTACATCCCCATGCTCCCAGATGACCTAACTTGGGAGTTACATCACCGCATTCCCGATGATGACCTGACATGGGAAATTACTTTACTTTTTGTGACCACTTCTAGATGACCTAAAATGGAAGCAACACATATTTTGCGACATCAAGCGAGTGTGGGAAATGATATTTCATTTCCTTTCCTATACTGCTCCTATATAGGTTATCATGTTTGAACAAATTGAAATGGATCTAAATCAACAATATTTGGTCTTTATCTATCTGTAGTGGATAGATATTTTTGGGATGTAGTTAAATTTAGAGGGTAACACTAGAATTCTCTCCCTATACTCTTCCTCTGGCGGCAGGATGCCCAAATCCTTAAATTTTCACACACACACAATCAACTTGGGAATTGATCACTCCCTACCCCATCAAATCTCCATTAACAAAAATCAAAATATCCAATCATTCAACATCGCAATCATCAATCTCACTTAGCACTCCTCATAAAATTCCTATGTCTCTCGTTATGCCGTATGGATCAATACGCCTATCCATGGCTTGTCACGCTATGTGTTCTCACTCAGCATGTTCTTCTACCACATCTGTGCGTTCTTCTGTGACATGGGATTCTCTAGAATTATCTCAGGTATGAATCTCTATCTAAATTATGTTACCAAGATTTATCTCACCAACATAAAGTCAAGAAAAATGTAGACACAAAATCACACACTTAATATTATTTACTATACCGCTAAGTATGTTGTTTTATATATGGATCTTATGTAATAAAATTATTCAATGATGACCCATTCCATAAGTACATCCACTTGTCTTGTTGGTTTATGTTACTTTTATCTTTAATACTTGTCACTCATATACATAGTTATGGTCAAGTTACGAGGATCCCTTTCTCACGAGTATTCACCAATTTTTCATCACTTATCTTTGGAAGCTAGCATCCATGACTAAACACTAGTGCTTTGACGTTCATGTCCATCCTAGGTGCCCATGTCCTCTTTATGTTTGATCTTATTTTTTACATTTGAGGTTGGTATCTTTAGTTTTCTCTCTCATTACCAGAGGTACTAGTTGGTATATCAAGTCATTAGTGTTGAAATTCAAGCAAGAGATCCCTATATAAACAAAACATACATACCAATATATGGGTGACCAATTCTTATCAAGGGATAGCTATCTACATAAAAAAGATATTACATTTGGGCACATTACTCTGCATACACACTGCATAGGAAGGGGAGTTCATTATATTCCATCCACACATTTGAATTTTATCTAGCTATTTCCTGTTATTTTGGTGTAATTGGCGTGACGACGACCTAGGAGAACTATTGCACAAAGCACATAAATCTACATTGGATCTAAGATGTAGTGCAAAAAAACCGAGTCGTAAGTTCACCATTGTGAGAGATGAGGACAATTTGAGGCCTCATTTTACATCTTTTCTTTTTAGGATTTGATGTCTATTTGAGGGTTTTGTAGGTCATTATTTCATTGTAGGTTTATAAAAACTCCAGTGATTATTATGTGACATTATAGATAAAAAGGTGAAGAAGTGTGAAGCCCCAATGACACTTTCGAAACTAGGTCCCGACCTTTTCTGCAGACCAGAACCTAAAAAAAGGCCTAGGGTGCACGCAGCAGCCCATGTCCCTCTCAAGCGACCCAAGATATCCATTTACACCTATGTTACATTTTTTTGTGGTTCATCATGGCCCATGCTCTGTTTCATCATGTTGTCTAGTCCAAACTCACTGCAGGATAAGTGAAATTAAGATAAGTACCTTACCCATCTTATTTCCTTTCATATTTAGTATTTATTAAATTGCTTACCATTTATATTTCATTGTATATCACTTACAATAGATCTTTACATTTAGATTTAAATAAAATATTCAATTTTTATTAAATCATAGTGTTAAAAGCGAACATGCCAAGATAAGTATGAATATTTCAAATATTTTTTTGTGTGCATTAGTATGAGCATGAAATGAAATATGATCACAATCCCTTCTAAAGGTCATTGTGTTTCTATGAAGGTCTTGTTGTGTGTTTGTGATGAGATTGTGAATCCTAGAATTCAATGTCTCTAAATTTTCCCGATTATTTCTAGTTAAGAAGAGTGAAACTGACTTGTGCTTATCGAAGAACACTTCATGATTGTTTCTCTCAAGAGAATGTAGATGGTATAATCAATGTAGTGAAGTGTCAAGTGAAATTCTCCTCTCAAAATATTCTCTAGATGATGAAAATGATGTGTTACATTAACAAATTGAATCATTTTTGAAGACTACGAGTGTTCTTGTAACAGTTAAAGAAAAATTATACCCTTAGTTTGAGATTATGGAAATCTTCAACCATAAAATTTAAGAGAATAACTGAAACTACATTAGGAATATTTGAAGAAGTCACCCTCCAAATGAAATGTCATGAAAACGAAAAGAAAAGTGACGGAAGATTTAAAATGGATGACTAGGGTTTGAATTTCAAAACCCTAACTAAACAAGGCATGAAATTTTGAACTATTTTCCTTCATATCTTGTCTTGATCGAACCTAGGAAGTTATAAAACATTAAAAATTCTATGTGACGTGTTTGTAGAGTCATGGTGAACAAAATTTGAGTGTGTAGATTGTATAAGTTCTTTAAAACATGATTTTGTACATGAAAATTAATATCCATTATGCTAGAAGCTTATTCCATGGTGAAAATTAAGATTCTTTGTCATTGCTTACTAGGTGAAGAATGTGTATAGATATCAAAATCTCATCAAAGGTTAGTAAGTTCTTTTAAGAACTTCCTTGGTGTCTTATCACGTTTCTCTCCATCGATGGTGATTGTGAGTTGGAGAGTCTATAAAAATAGTAAATAAAGAATTTCTTAACCTATTTTTGGTGATGGTTCAATGTTCCTATGTTTGAGATCACATCGCTTAAAAGCCTCTCGTGTTTGAACCGAGCACAAAACCTCATTTCTATTCAAGGTTGAAGACTAAGACATATGACAGACTTAAGAGTTGAATATGTTCTTTGTTGCACTCACTGAATTCAAGTGTAACGTGAAAGATTAAATGGAAAAGGTTAAAGGGAAAAAAATATTTTAAAAATCATTTGAATAATAAGTAATATTTTTCATATTGTAACCCCTAGTGTAGGATTTTTCAAAGTGCTACACGACAATTAATTTCTTGTTGTGGAAGATGATAACCTTAGTTGCAATTAAACCTCATGGAAGACGAAAATTTTTGGAAGGTTTGTGAGCTCATCATCACAAAACGTTTTGAAATAGATTCCTTTTCTCATTCTAGCACCTCAAGAGTTTGAACATATTAGTATATGAAGTCAATTATGTTTGAAAGATATTCACCTTCCTTGTTACATGCTAAATAAGAATGAAGAGTGAAATGTTTTAAAGTATAAGTGAAAAAGTTAGTTACAATAATGTGTAATTCACCTTCCTTGCTAGAACTATTCAGTTGAAAAGGTGAAAAGTATTGGTGTATGAAGTTGAAGGGTTGGCTATCTACAAAAATCAAATTTCTGAATGGGTAGTAAAATTTGAAAAAATGAATATTCTTGTTGATACTAGTTGAAGCTTGGGTAAGCTATGTGTATATGCGAAGTATAATAAATTAGATAAAGATGTTATTAATATGAAAATCATGTGATGAAATCAGTATAGAGAGTCAAGGAGAATGAGAAGACTATATTCATGAAGTAAAAATGTGTTTTAGAGAAAAATAATATATTGCATTGAGAAGAGATTGGAAATGAAATTACCAGGAAAAGGCATAGGTCTCTTAATGATGTATGTTGTAGAGATAGATGCCCTTAGAGTGAAGAAGAAAAATATACATGAAGAATAGGTGCAGATGCATGAAGGATCTTCTTAAAGAGATAAAAAGTTTGAAATAAGTCTTGCATAACCGAGAATTGATGTTGATTAGGTAACAAGAAGAAAATTGAATTGGGGGTAGAATTGAGAAGCAGAGACAATTGATCTAGTGGTCACTATCAGTTGTATAAGAAAACAAACTAAGTGTGATCAAAACTCTGATTAAGTCTAAGATTCATCTTAACATGTGGGGAGTTTTTGTTTCCCTATAAGTTAAGGCTTAGTAAAGGTCAGTTGTTGCTAGACTAAACTTGGGAGTTAAATATTCCAGACAAGTTGAAGCTTGTCAAAGACTGAGTGGAAGTTTGGTTAAATTTTGGAGTTACAACTCCAGGTTGAGTTGAAGCTCAACCATGAAATCATGTAACATTTACAATACATTCTTTTCCTAAGATAGTTCTTGGTTTCAGTGGTTTTTTTAAAGTTTGGGTTTCCCACATTAAATTCTGTGTCTCTATGTATACTCTCCTGTTATTTTCTTATGTATGGTTTTATGTGTTCATCATAGCAAGATTGAGAAAATGGAAATTTTTAAAATTTCTAAATAGAAACTGATTCAACCTTGTCGGTTCCTCATTTCCAACAATTGGTCCTCCCGAATCGAGTTTAACAACTTGGAGGTGATCCTGAAGACATAAACATGGGTCCATTAGTAGAATTTGTGTTGAAAAAGAAGTATGAGATTGCTCAAGATCTTATAAATGAGTTAAAGACAAAAATCAAGCTCAAGGAATCTAATCATGGCCAAGAACTCAATGAGATGGCATCATTTGTTGAGAAAGTGTCAAAGGAATTAAAAAACAAAGAAATTGTTTTCCTTAAACATGATGAGAACTAGGGACCTTAAAAGTTGAGTTGAAACAAGCCTCTGGAAAATTTTATGACTTATAAAGAAAAAGAGGCATCCTTGTGACAAATCATAATTGTCTATAAAAATGAATAAGATCAAAATGAATTAGAACATGAGTTATGTCAAGCAATTATCCAAGATAAGAGTGAAGAATGTGAGAGACTCAATGCATAATTAAATACTCTAAGAGAGGGATTAGAATAATAAAGGAAATGGGAAATGAGGGCCGAGTCAAGCCATGTTTCTTGTCAAGGATGTTATGAGACTAATGACAATAAAGAAAACGAGAAGACCATTAGGCAACCAAATGCAAGAAGACTATCAAGTAAGTTTTGTGGAATTTCTTTTTCATGCAATATTTTTGGGCATATAGATAGATATTGGAGGAGAAGAGTAGATGAATAACATCCATGGAGAGATTGTAGGAATGAATATGAGAAGAACATAATATGTTTCAACTGTCAAGAGAAGGGTCATATTGCTCAATATTGTCTTTATGAGTCATTCAGTCAAAATTGGAAGTGTGAAGGTCCTAGAGGAAAGAACTATGTGGTGTGTTTCAATTGTCATAGGCAAGGGAATTTTGCAAGACACTATCATGAATCTCCTAGATACAGCTACAAGCTGAATACATCCAAGAGGCAGGACATAGAAATATTCAAAGGAAAGGAAAACTCTAAAAATGAGACCAAGTCAACCATAGTTGAGAAATACACTGGAAAGAATAAATTAAAATGGATATGAAAGGTCAAGGAAGAAAACTCAGGAGTTGAAAAAGTAAAGAATGAAAAGAAGATAACATGGGAAGTCATTGAAGAGACACAATGTCAATGAAATTCAAGGAGAATATATCACAAACAAGACATCGGAAGTGATGATAAAGGAAAGAAGAAGGAAGAAAAGTTCAATGCAAATCATGAAAAATCCCTACCTCAAGTTGTGTTAGAGAAGGTGTATGAGTTGCAACATGTATGTCTATCAGAAATCAATTAGAGAGTGAGAAATTAGGTGATGTGGGTGTTATAGACATGAATGCATCCAAGAATATTGACAAGATATTGAGGACAAGAAAGGAAATAATTGAGTCATCATGTTGTTTTGATGACTTTCTATTGTTTTGAGGTGATATGACAAGATGGTATGCATTTTATAGGCTTATAGAAGGTATACACTAGCTGAAAGAAGCATGGTCTACTCTTCATTTTTCTACCAATCAAGTGTTCTTCATAATGAAGTTGAGTGAGTTTGTCAAAGTTTCTCCTAAATGAAGGTTGACATCAGTAGTTGCTGATTGAAGTCTCTATCTTGTTGCAAAGGTATGTCAGATTCAAGGAATGTGTGCTTGTTTCTATGTTGAATTCCCTATGCTCATTGAAGTTGTTAAGTGTTCATGTCGAAGTATTAGGTATGTGCTTCCTCCTCTCATTATCAAAATTTGAATCATTTTTGAGTCATGCCTCTTAGGCTATATCATGAAAATGAGGTCTATCCAAAGTTGTTAAGTCTTGTTCTCGGTATTTGTATCTCTCTTTATTGCAAATAAATTTTTGATTAATGCTAAGTTTGTTATGAGAAACAAGACAACTTTTCCTACATGTAAGGATATTAGGTGTAGAGTATATAAGGTTTGTCTTTCCTATTCTTAGTCAAGAGGAACTCAAATTATCTCAAAATGCAAAAGTGAAGTTATTGTCATATAAGTAAAATGATGTCTTGTCATTTTTCTTTGGTGCTTAAAATTTGAGTCCATAAGTGTATTAAATTTGAGTCTTATCCAGTCAAAAAAAACTCCAAGAAAGTTTTTTTGAGTCAAGGTTGTAAAATATTTGTCTTAATGCGTATACGGATATGTGTCGAAATATCAACACTATATTCAAAGTTTTGTTCTATCAAGTGTACGGGTTGTGTAAGAGAAACTAGGAGAGTACCATGAAAGAAAGTTGAGTGAGATAAGGACATAATATTATGAAAGAGTGCATAAAACCTCATAGAATATTATAAGATATGGAATGGTATTTGTAATTGTGGTTATCTTTAGACCCTAGAATGCAGAGCAACTCTACCTTGACAATGCATCTAAAATAGCTAAGGAAAACTCAAATTCCTTAACCCCTTAAAAGGTTCATTATTATTTTTTTGTTAAAATAATCATGAATGAAATGGTCATATAAACATACAAAGGTCATTTTGAAATCTTGATAGAATGTAGAAGTCAAGGTGTAAACAAAATTCATCGTACTAGATTACTTAGAAAACCCTCACCGTGTGAGCTAAGGATCATGTTTTGAAGGCTCAAATCAATAATTTGGAACCTTAAAATGGATAGATATGATGCTAAGGGATTCTAATAAGATTTTAAAATGAAATTAGAATGTTCACTGGGTACATAAAGTTGTGGATGCCAGTCTAGGAAAGGCTTAGAAAACACAGACCTAAGCCTAATTGTTAATTCCACTTTGTGAAGGAAGAAAGGGGTATAATTAAAGATCAAGCCTAAAACCAGATACTTAGCATGAAAAAGAAAAAGGGTAGCTGGAAATGACTTAGGTTTTTTTGAGTCCAAGGATAGGGGATGTTAGACATGACATAGTACTAGGACCGGGCTAGTAGGCTAGTAAACCAGTTAAGGAAGGATCAAAGTGGGAGAAACACTTAAACAAAGAATTAATTCCTCAAACTTGGTATACACCAACAAGAGAAAAAGGGTACGAGAGGTGATTACTGTTTTTGTATGAGAGACTCATGGAATGTCATACTCATGGATTGAGAAAGTAGATGCATTTTTGTATGATAAAGGGATAGTTTCGAACAAGTTGATGAAGTAGGAACTTTGAAGGTCTGTAATCAATTTTATAAGTGAGAAAGTGTGATTATGGGATAAAAGTCATGAGCAAAATTTGGTCAAGTGGAATAGAAAAAAATTATTCTTGTCTTGAGGGATCTATCCTTGAGAAGGAAGAAGCTAGTAAATATCAATTAGATCAATTTTAAGGAAAGAAAAAGTAAGTGGGTCCTTTGGAAGGTGTGGGAGTATAAAGAAGATGGTTTTTATCCTTGAAAAGAGTACTTGGAAGAGTAGGAGGAAATAGATGGAAGATCATACTTGTAAATCCTAAGAGGTTGAATTCTTCAAACCCGGTACACAAAGACAAGTCATGGTAGGTTTACAAAAAGTGTCTTCTTCGAGATACAAGGAAAACTAAGTGATCCTCAAGTATGAAAACAAAGAAAGATCACTAAAATAACTAGTTATAGGTCTTCTTGTGACCTCTCTATCAAGAAAATTTATGTCTAATAGTTAAGAAGGTGTAAAATGTGTGTTGTAAGTTTGTGAGACAGAGTAAATAATGGCTGCTTGTAAAATGGTGTATAGTGAAGGTAATTCCTCAAGGAAGAGTGGAATTGTAGGAAAGAATGAAGGGAAGAGTACACCAAAAATATGCATTAGGACTGTAATAAAGAAGATTGAGTTTTTCTTATTGCTTGAGTGAAAGATACGTGATTAATGTCACGTAGCTTCAGAAAAGGGAGGATAATATAATGCCAAGGGAAGAAGTATGATTTTTTTGGGCATGGTGAACTGAGGTACCTAAATATGGAGAGCATACACTTAGGGGGAGCATCACATCTTCGGATGAAGTAAGTTATGCAAGTGAGTGAATTTTATTAGCAAAAAAGTAACATCATTCAAGGGGATCATTGTGAGGTAAGGTCATGTTTGGTCATTGAATTATTTCATATTAATCATGGTGTTAGATGTTTTAACCTTTGTTGTAGATGTCAAAGGGGGAGAGAGTGATGTCACAAATAAGACATGGAGATGATGTGGTTATTTTCCATCAAAATTTTCTGAGTTGTTGCCATAATTGACAAAGGGGATATTGTTGAACCTCGGGTGATTGATTTTTCATTGATGTCAAGTGGAATTGATGGTAAAGGTGTGAGTTTTGAAGTGAAGTTTAATTCAATGATGTTTAGTGAGTATTCGGAGAGCATTCAAGATGGTTCAATGTTTTGTAGGATTTTTCGGTGAGGTAGGAGACCACTAGAGGTATGGATATGGTTGGTAATATTGGAATAGGTGCTATGAAAATCATACATTATGATTCTAGCATATGAAATAGGTTTTGGAATGAGAAACAAGTCGAATTTTGGGAGCCACAGTGTAATCGCTCATTTAGGCGTAATTCTAGAGCCGATGCGGTGTAAGATCTCAATGAAGGTCATGAAAAGACCCGGTAAGCATGATAGAAGTATAGGAACATTTTTAGGGAATGAATGAGAAATAGAAAGGCTTATTTTATCTCCTGGAGGAAAATTTCAAAATTTCACCAAAACTCGCCTTCAAATATTGACGGTGAATGTTGAGGTAAATGAGATTAGTATGAGAGGTACAAGAAAATTTATGGAAAAGAAAACTATGAAGTGTGTAGAGGTGTGTCTTATAATGTTTCTTGTCAGTTTTCATTATGTTTTGAAGAGGTTTGTGAAAGTTATGCAAGTTTTTCTAAAACTAGCTTCTTAAGGAATGCAAATTGAGCACCTTGTCTTCTTAGCATCCAAGAAAATTTTTAGATCCTTATTTGAATAAATCATAGAAAGAATTTTTGAAGAGCACTCTAAGCCTAAATTTTTTCAAATTTTTTGAGGGAAATCGGTTGAGAAACAAAGAAGTTCTGAGCATTTTTATAACAAGGTTTTTCTCCTTCCAAACCTCCTTCTTAAAGTGGTAGGCAAAAATGTGTTTTGTTAACTTTAAATGACTTATAAAAGTTTTGAAATAGCTCATGGTTATGTTAAAATTCTCCTAGGCCAAGATGGGTTCATTATTTCTAAGCCATGCATAATTACACTCTACGGAAATGCCCCTATTTTGCAAGTTCTACATGTATAGTATTTTTGTTAATTCCCCAAGATGAACAATTAGGTGTGAATGCCTGTGATTTACGTTTATTCATTTCTATCAGAATTTATCAGGTAGTTACTTTAGTCATGTGTTGTAAGTTCCATACTTTCTTCGTCTTCTTGCTAAAATCCAAACATGCCAAGCTAAGTATGAAGATTTTGAAGATTATTTGTGTGTAGTATTGTGAATTTGAAATGAGATATAATGACAATCAATTATAAAGGTAATTTCATCTTTATAAAGGTCTTGGTGTGTGATGAGATTGTGAATCCTAGAATTCAATGTCTCTAAACTTCCCTACTCATTTCTCGGTTAAGATGACTGAAATTGACTTGTGCTTGTGGAAGCTCACTTCATGATTGTTGCTCTCAAGAGAATGGAGATTGTATAGTCAATGTAGTGAAGTGTCAAATGAAAGGCCCTTATCAAAATATTCTCTAGATGCTGAAAATGATGCATTACATTAATAAATTGTACCATTATTGAAGACTATGAGTGTTATTGTAATAGTCAAAGAAAAACAGTACCCTTAGTAGGAGATTATGGAAATCCTCAACCATCAAATGCAAGTGAACAACTGAAACTACATTAGGAAGCTTTGAAGAAATCACCCTCCAAATGAAATATCATTAAAAAGAAGAGTAAAGTGATGAAAGCTTTGAAATGGATGACTAGGGTTTGAATTTCAAAACCCTAACTAAGCAAGGCTTGAAAATTTGAACTAGTTGCCTCCATATCTGGTCATGATTGAACCTAGGGAAGTTACAAAACATCAACAACTTCTATGTTAGTGTTTCTATATTCAAGGTGAATAGGTTTTGAGTGTGTAGTTTTCCTTAATTATTGAAAAAAATATTACGAGCGTGAAAATCCGTATTCATTCTGCTGAAGATTATTCCTTGGTGAAAATGAATATCCTTTGTTGTTTCTTGCTAGGTGAAGAATGTGTATAGATATCAAAATATCATCAAAGGTTAGTAAGGGATATTAATAACTTCCTTGGTGTCTTATCATGTTTATCTCCATCTGATGGGTGATTGTGAGTTGTAGAGTCTGTAGAAATAGTGAACATAGACTTTCTTAACTTGTTTTGGTGATGGTTCAATGTTCCTATGTTTGAGATCACATCAGTTCAAATCCCTTGTTTCTAAGGTTCAAGACTAAGAAATAAGAAAAAATTAAGAGTTGAAGATGTTCTTTGTTGCACTCACTTGAATCCAAGTGTAATGTGAAATATTAAATAGTAAAGGTTAAAGGGAAAATAAAGATTATAAAAATCATTTGAAGAATAAGTAATATTTTTCATATTATAACCCATAGTGCATGGTTTGTTAGTGCTACAAGACAATTGATTGTCATTGATTTTTGATTTGTAGATATGGACCAATCACATTACTTTTATACGCTTTGGGTCACCTCTCGGTCCTTGAAGCCACATTATACTTTTGAGGATCTCAAGATCCCGATATTTTCATGTTTTTTTCTTTTCTACTTGACTTCATACCCACCAAAGTACATATTTCCATTATTGGTTCATGAGGACCAATCACAAAATTTTGTGATCTTATAGTCCTAACAATTTAAATATTTAGGCTCATTTCTCTTCAAGTTTTTGAGAACACGAGAACCTAATTCATTTAGATTTTTCTTATTCATAAGATCCAAGTTTTAGAGATCACTTCATTGGTCCATGTGGACCAATGATGGGCCCTAGCATTCTTAGGATGGAATTTCCAAAATTGTGACCAATTGATCTACTCATACCCAACTCGACACAATAAACTAGACCTAACCAACTATTTTAAGCTTGTTGAGTAGAAGAGAGGCTGCAGAAGTTGCCTTTGTTTTTCCTCCCCACAAAGTAGTTCCTTGGGAAATTTTTTTATCAATGGGTTTCATATTGCAAGATGAAACCATATATGATGGAATCTTTGCAAACTCAAAGGCCATCATACAAAAGGAGGAGACCTTGGCACAACAGGAGGATGATGAGCTTGACTGCTTATCAGATTTGGGGGGATGCCTTGATGAAGAGGGGCTTGTGGAGATCACAAGTCTTGCCATGTCATCAACCCTGCAACAACGACGACCTTCCACTTGTAATAGCTCCCTCGGGACTAGTCTTAGGGCTCTAGAGAAAATTATCATTGAAAGATTTTTTCTTTCAATCAAATATCCTGGATTCACCAGTGAAGTTGCTAAAAAGGGAGAGGAGAAAGAAGATAGAGATGACACCCTTCAAAGAGATCTGCAAAAGAGCCTCATTCTAAAAGATACAACCCAAAGCGATGGATAGAAGCAGAAGGTCAGACCGAGCTCCACCATAAGTTGTTGTTATCCCAAATTTTCCCCTGAAAAAATTGGTCAAACATTACCTTGCATAATAAAAATGAAGGCTTAGTTTAGTCATGCGAGCCCACATTTCAAATCCAAAAACGATCCCAAATCTAAGGGCGGGCGGGATATATAATGGAGGAGCAGGGTTACCAAGGAGGTAAACAATGTCAAAGGATCCTAGAGCTCGACAGGGGAAAAAAAAATAGGGAAAGGCTTGAAGTTTTAGACTTCTCCACATACGAGTTGACTTGGGGCTGAACAATGGTCTCACGGAAGGTGCCACACGGAAGCTTGACATAATTCCAAAAAGTGCAGCCCAAAGAGAGACCCCAAACTTGTGCCAAGCTTCCATGTGGTCAGAGCCTCAAAAAGTTAAATCAGTCATTGAAAATTCTAAGGCCAACAGATGGTGCCACGTGACCCATCGATGCACCTTCAAGTCGAAGCCAAAGGTGGTTTCCCAATGCGGGATCACCATGTGGCGAAGTCAAATGGGGACATAGGCGGCCGTTGAATCGGATAAGTATGGAAGGGACATGGAAGGAGCCATGCATCATCTTGGTGTAAATCCAAAGATAGAATCCAAGGAAGGGTATCCAAATATGCATAGAATCTCCACATTTCCTAGGTCTGAAAAGGAGATAGTCAGCAGATGAAAAGTATCAGGGAAGCGAAAGCCTCCACATGTCTCATCAGTGTAAATTTAAAAAGTGTGGCCCAAAGGACCCAGAACTAGCACTAACCCGCCACATGGTCGAGCTTGAAAGTTTAACCACCTAAATGAGTTAAGTATAAAATAAACGCAGTGGAAACCCCCTCGTGTCTCGTTGGCAAACTTCAAAGGTGCGACCCAAAAGGTAGTCCCCAAATGAGTGCCAACCCGCCACATGGTTAGAGTCTAAAATGGTAAGGTTGGTCATCAAGAATTCTAAGCTCGGGACAGGCCGAAGGAAGCCTCCATGTGTCTCGTCTGCGCAAATTCAAAGGAAAAATTTGGAGGCGGTCTCAAACATGTGCTTGAGCCTTCACGTGTCCAAGGTCAGACATATGGCCCCACCAAACAAATGGGACTTAGGAAAACACAAAGAAATAGAGAAAAGCTGTAGAAGGAGCCACATGTCTCATTGGTGCACCTTAAAGGATCGAGCAAAAGGTGGTCCCCTAAACAAGTGCTAGCCCTCCACGTGTCCAGAGCTTGAAAAGGTAGAGCTGGCCATTGAAATTTCCAAAATCATGTGGAAGCCTCCACATGCCTTGTACTAAATAAATTAAAATGTAAAACTTGGGGGTAGTTTCCAAATGAGCACGAAGCCTCCACATGTCTAGGGTTAGACATAGTGTCTTCACCAACAGTTGGACTCGGGTAGAATACAAAGCAAAAGGGCGGCCCACGAGAAGACTCCACATGTTAGTCGACGTAACTTCAAGAGCGTGAGGAAGGGGATGAGTCTTCAAGACACGCGAGGTTGCCACGTGGGTCTTGCATGGATGGAATCTTTTAAATATTGTGAGCCCGTAACCTTGATCTTTAAAGATTCATATCTTTCAACCTGGGAACTTGGATTTGGGTGAGCAAGGAATTTTGGAAAGCTCTCGATCCTCGGCTTCTCACCCACCACCATTATGTTTTGGTCCACCATTTTTAAGGCTATCAATTTTCCCACCTGCCCCCATGATGAAGAATGGGCCTCCTTTCTTGCCCAAAGAAGGAACATCGTATGGAGGTGTGGGGTCTTACAATAAAGTCCATCATTGTTGCAGGAAAATTTCAATGCTTATGTGGTGGTTGGAGTAGGTGAATTCAATGCATATCTTGGGGTGGTTGAAGCAGGATTCAATTTCTTCCCTCTCTCCTTCTCTCATTCTTCTATATATTATAAAGGAGGGGCATTTTTCAAGGGTTGGTCATTGTTTTCACTTACGCCTCCCTCTTTCTTTCTTCCCTAGGGCGAGAATGTGGAGTTTAAGCCTCCTCTCATGGCTCTGTAATGGAATTTCCTTGCCTCTTTCTCACTAATGATGTACTATGTGAACTCATGGAGCAATAAAATATGTTTTGTGATGCATTTTGTCCATCCTTTGCTTATTTTATTGTCTCTTCTTGCCTCTCATCATTGCAGGGTATACTTGTGCATATTATGATGTCTATTGTAGATTATAGGAATTGCGTTTAATGGGTTTTGAAGTGGTGTTCTGTGTGAATTTTATCTCTGGTATGTGATACTTCTATCCATCCTCTCCATTTTCACATCTCTCCATTTCAGGCAGTTGGATTTGTGATCAGCCACTTCCTTTTCTGGTGTATCACCGCTTAGTGTAGGCTCTATTTTTCTTGTATTTCTCTCTCTCCCTATCTCCTTAAAAGGTTAGATTAGGATTAGATAGTTTTCCTACACTAGAGTAGCTTGTGGCAGGTAGTTTAGGAAGAAGAAGTCAGCTTTCTTCGGAGGGCCATCTCAAGTCCACAAGTCCCATAGCTTGAGAGATGGTCCCATGTTATACAGGTCACACCGAATGCACCACTCACATCCAAGGCCATTCGAGGGTGCTATGATTTTGCATCAACAATTGTTTCTCATCAGGACTAAGGAAAGACTCAACACCAGGTCATGTTCACTTCAGAACATGAGGATGATTTTCAAGACCCCATAGGTCAGCTGCACACCTCCAACCAAAAAATGAACAAGAGGAGGTATTCATACTGTTCGCTGATACCGTAGGTGGAAGAGTGAAGGGTAACTTTTCACTCTTACTACAGGCCATATCAATAGCCAAATTGATTACATGGCCACATTTTATAAGAAAAGGAAGCTATTTCTCCTTGCCTGTTTTAGGTTTTGTTTAACATGTACTAAACCAATTAGATTAGGAGTAGGAGTAGATTTACTTTCAGAAAAATAAGTGCTTACACACACTCTGCATGACTCATTTGAGGCACGTATGTTTTTTTGTATAGGCCCACACTTATATTACTCTATTAAGGAGGCACTAGATCTTATGAAGACTCTGACTTGATGAAGAATCCACAGTTAGCTGAGGTGGTTGCAAGCTTCACTTCGAGAAAATGTAGAGAAACTAAAATCAGCCAAAGGATTCATTGGCCATCTTTTTAATTTTCTACTCTCAAAAAATAAAATTTACTAGAGTTTCATTATGAGAGTAGGAAGGCGTGAGAATCAACCAACAACTATGAATGCTCCACAAAAAACTGAAAGGGTCATGGACTCAGATTCATAGTGGCTTCAAAGCACAGTTTCAGACCAATTTTATAGCGGGAGATTATGGGTTCTTTTTATTTAGAATGTTAATGATCCCGATGGGTCACTAGATTGTTATTTAAATTTTTGTAGCTAGGAAGTTTCTTACATTTTCAAAGCCCATTTGAAGCCGAATCTTCACCGAAAGAAAATGGGAGAATTAACCAAATCACAAAGAGAGCCAAGCAAGCGCGATGGTGCCAAGTGTCAAACAGCGCAACTTCATAAGTCAAAGGAGGGGACGAAGTCTCAAACTCCTACAGAGAGATGACACGTGGAGTCAATAAAGGGGTCTCACCTGAGGGATGGTTTTCACATTTATATACCGTGAGTCCTTTACTCGCTGAAAGGAGTAAAGTAACAAGCTCACGGATGGTGCCAAGTGTCCGCCCAATGCATTCCCAAGAGCCAAAAAGAAAAGCAGAGTCATAAGGATGTATGATCCTTCCACATGGATCTTGCAAAAAATGGACTCCATTTTCAAAATAGGTCATAAAAGGTGACAAGCCATCCACCATGTATAAGTGATTTTGGGTCTTATCTATAAGATTTTAAATGCTTAGGAATTTTCAAAGGATGGGAGGTGAGGGTTGTCTAGCTTGTCATTTCAGTAGAGAATTAATGTGTAGCCTCAACTTATTCATCTAAATTTAAAGGTTCATTTCATTAAAAATACACATCGTTTGTATCAAGAGGCCAAGAATCAATGCACAAAGGGTCAAAATACGAGTTATGTAATAAATAGCGGAAAGGTTTTTTTCTCGAAAAGATGAGTCCATCTCAAGGGAGTCGGTTTCAGGATAATTAAGATGCATTAAATAGGCATGGCTCTCACTCTTTTGAAAGGGAAAAATAGTGAGAAAGATTTGAGGAAATCTATTTCTGTCACTTCACATCATTTATCATAATTGAAGGGCAGTTGGAAAAGAGTTCGAGAATTGTCTCTTACCTCCTTCTCCTCCTATATATTGTAAATCAAAGTTTGATGCAAAATCAAACATATTTTTAGATAGATACTAGGAGAGTTAATATTTTCTTCTCTATCACAAGTCTCTCTTTTGTAAAAGACAGAGGTCTTGGAACTCTAGCCTTCTACCTAGGTTTTGTAACAACAATCTTTCCTCTTTTCTAAATGTAATACTATGCACAACTATTGGAGTAATATATATGGCTTATGGTGCTTTCTATTCATCATCCACATATCCTTATTGTCTCTGATCGCCTTTATTTTCATGTAGAAATCTGTGCATCTTTGAATGTTGTTACTATCTTTGAAGTTGTGCTTAAGTAGTTTGAGGTAGTGTTCTATGTGACCCTTTCTGACCTGTGGTGCATTTCATCCACCCTTTTCAGTTATTCACCATTTCCCTTCTTCAGGTAGTTGCGGTCTCGATTGATCTCTTAGTAGGCTCATTTGGTGCATCGCCTTAGCTTATTTTATGTTTTGTTTAATTCTTCTACCCCTATCTCACCCTGTAGAGAAGAGCCAACTTCTTTAAAAATATGGAGGTCTCCTTAGGGCACACGTCCCACTAACCTAAGGATTCCCACAAATCTAACGGCTCGATCCGCCAAGGATGGTCGTCAACAGGACCAAAATCAAACTTTGTAATTCTAAACAAATATGAAAACCCACTACAAAACCAAACTGATTAAAAATATCGTAAAATACTACTTATCTAGTTGTGTAAAGAACTTATTCCAAAGTGAAAGACTATACAAATATATAAAAATTATACTAGGAAATGGGCTCTCTAACCCTCATTCTATAAAATCATTCACATGAGTAGAGAAGCATGAGCATTTTATCAACAACTTAGAGTGTTTTTATAGCAAACTACGACAATAAAATGTCAACAAAAAAATTCCAAAATGAAACTCACAACAAATCACTAATGTTATTGGTACTAATCGTGAAGTTAGATATGAACAATAAGGACCAATAAAATTGAAATTATTATTGCAAACAATACTTGATCTACCCAATCCGAGACTCATGATCCAAGTTGAAACTTAAGAGAAAACCAACATCAATAAAAATATATGAAAATTCAACACCCACATTGTCATCACAAATTTCAACACTTATATAACTTGGTTTAAAATGGATTTGGGGAAAAATAATAGTGGGTTTGTCAAGTTTAATTTTTGATTTTTCCCATAACTTTGATCACTTAACAATTCAACATACACATGTTTCTCTAATAAGAAATTAAATTATGAATTTTCACTTGGGTGACCATCTTAATAATCCAAATTTTCATCCTCTTGAAAAAAAAAGGCTCAATAGCAAGGTTAGAAATATTAGCATCAAAATGTAGATTTTCAAACTTGAAATAAAGAAGAAACTCTCAATTTTCAAAATAATTCCTAGGATAAAAAAAAAAGTAGTATCTTTCACACCACTGAAAAACTTCTTTATTATCATCTACACCAAATAACCCATAGTTTTGCAAGAGTTTACCACTTCCATTAATAACAAAAATTCAATAAAGAGATTGTATTCAAGCTGAAAAGGGTAATCAAATGTATGTGGATGTATGTGGTGATCAAGTGAATGAAGAGGAACTAATTCAAAGTCTAAAACAAATCACTCATACTCGACACCATTCGAATGAGTATAATGAGAGGGAGGTTGGGAAAACTCAACAAATAGAAGAAAAGGTCAAATTTCTTGGGAAAATCTCGAGAAAAGAGGAGTTGGGGTCTATGGGCTATTTTTCCAGGCTTGAATTAAACAATTCTCATCCCGAATAGCTATATCATAAAAAGAAGGTAAATCCATAACTCCCATTGAATGAATCATAACTGCAATATTAGAATTAAGAGCTCAAAAATATAAAAATGCACCCTTCGAGAGATGGCACGAGGAGGGGTGGAATTATTTCCCATGTCTTTTGAAATCTAAAGTTGAAGTCCATCATCAACTCACAAGGGAATTTTGATAGTTGTTAATTACTCCAATAAAGATATATTATCTTCCTTTTCTCCAAAATGCTTGCAAAGCTTTTCCCTAAGATCATCCCATGAACAAGTAGGTTGTAGGATTCTATACATCTGTAATGATTTTCCAATGAAATATGAGGCCAAGATCCTAACTTCCACATAATCTTCAGTAACAAGATGAACTGAGAAAACATTAGAAATATCTGAGATGTGCTTAATAGGAGTAGTTGAGTTTTCACCAGTAAATAATTGAATGCTCTTTAGGGAAGATACAAGTATGTCATGTTGGGCATTCAAATCCAAGGAACTGCCACAATTAAAGGTCACAACAGGCTGATTTCTTTGATGGGCCATGAATGTGATGATTCTCATAACCTTAGAAGATAGCAAGAAAGGCCTACTAGGAGGAGTAACAAGAACTCTATTTGGAGGTGATGGTGAGCTTTAAAATCATATAACTCTTCTTCTTCTCCTTGGTGATAGTTGTAAGTATTCAAAAGGCTCTCCACTTGCTATCCTTTGTCTTGTTTGAACTATTCTCATGAAACTGAAACCACTAACTACTAAAACTAGTAGATTTAAAGTTAGGAGTCTTCAGATGTGTTTTTTGTTCCCTCCAAAGGAAAAATACCACTAAAACACACACCAATTTAACTTTAGTAGATCAAAATTGATTTTAGATTACTCAAGTGTCCCACCGGACATGCCAATTTTTTTCACTTATAGTTCAACCTTTGCGAAGCTAGGCTCAACACCTCAGTGAAACATGGAAAGACCTTCAAAGTGTGGGACAATGGCTCTTTTAAGGTCAATCTCTAGGTGAAAAGGTTGGTTCCTTTCACTCCAATTCACTACAACTAATCTAACCATCTCTACACTCTAATACTAACTAGTTCTACTCTAATGTTTCCAAGGAACTAGGGTTCAGAAAGGTGAAATACTGAAATAAATAAGGTGATGCACCAAACTGGAAGTGGATTATCTCCTTAAGATGAATAATGAGAGGGAAAATGCAAAGCTAAGAGGTCAGAAAGAAGACACATTCAACCCTGAAATTTTACTAAAATATGATTCTCTTCATAAATGACAAAAAGGATGGAAATAATGCAAGTATAACTCACACAACATGCCATAAAAATAATAGAGAAGAAAGAACACAATAATACAGATTAAAGGGAAGAAAGGGAACCAAAATAACAAAATATTATTAATAATAATGTGCATAGTTTATTAAAATAATGGAAGAGGTACTAAGTGCATTGCATAACACCAACAAAATTTTTACAACTTAGAATACTTGGCTATACAAAAATGGAAACATATCCTCTCATTCGAAGAGAATCCATTACAATGAAAATAAGAGTTGCATATATAAGAGAAAGATAAGGAGAAGAGGAAACCGTAAATTAAGTAGATCACCCACTCCCACAACCACGAGGACCACTCAAAATTCAAGTGTACGGACCCAACATGGTCTCCAAATATTTTTGTAGATACCATACACGAAAACGACCATGAGTTAATTATTTAAAATTATAGCTCAATAAAATACATTTTCAAGATCCAAATATCCTCTCGAATGTAGCACTCTTCGAGACCTTTCCAATGATATTTATTTTGTCTTATTTTGTGTCATGGATAGAAAGTTATGAGAATTTAAAGATCACCATGCCATATGTACAATTGTGAGTCATGGGGCCATCAAACTTAACCTCGGGGGTCACTCTTGCGATGTGTCATCTCCTGTTGGATCTTAAAGACTCCATTTTTATCTCGAGCAATTTCAGGGACCCACAAAAATAGGGATCCATGAAAAAGAAGGAACTACCGGAAAATAGGGATCCTCGGAAAAGAATGAACTGTAGAAAATAGGGATCCACATAAAAGAATGAACCCACGAGAAAATAGGAATTCACGGAAAAGAAGGAACCTGTAAAATTTAAGGATCTGCAAAAAGAACACGTGGAATTTAAGATTCCATGGAAAAGGGGAACCCACAGATTTTAAGGATCCACGGAAAATAGGAACCAATGGATTTTAAGGATCCACAGAAAAATAGGACCCGGCGTATTTTAAGGATATATGGATAAATAGGAACCCGTAGATTTTAAGGATCCTTGGAAAAAGTGGAAAACAATAAAAAATGGAAGATGAGAAAAAGAGGGAGATGAAGAAAAGAGTAAGAATGGAAAAAATACGAGGAAGATGAAAAAATCCCTCATTTTTAAGACAAGTTATCTAAATAAGCACAAGTGATTATTTGAAAACAATAACCATTTAATTATTCATCTAATCCACAATATTAATGAAATTTATGAAAAAAAAAAATCAACCTCATTGGAATTTAACATCACACTTCTTCTAGTTGGAGCCTTAGATGTATTCAATTTGGATTTCTTCAAATATATAATGCATGCTTGAACAATACACAATATCTTGGGATAATTGATTAGAATAGAAAATCCTAGTGTATTAAATTCCATCGCCAATAGGAAAGAAATAATCCCTAGAATGCTAGATATAATGTATTTTTTGAAAAGTGTTAAACCTAGGTTAGGTGCAAGTTGAGTCGGTTTATAAGAATCGGAAATCCTAACATTTTCATGTAAGAACATTTAGGTTCATGAAAAGGAAAACCCTTAGGTTAGGTGGATTTTAAGTTAGGTTTTCCAAAAGAGGAAATCCTAGGTTAGGTGCATAATTAACTTTAGGCTCAGCACAAATATAAACCCTTGGTTAGGAGAAAGCTCTACCATGTTCACACAAAAATAAACATGGGAAGTAATGGGTTTCCCTAATAACACAATACAACTAAAAACAACACATTTTAATTAGACACAACCTAATAATTAGTAAAACAAAACTAATTGCATTATGTGTGTGTGTGTGTACATATTAATATATGTATATGTACATACATACATGTATATATAAATACATATACATGTGTATATGCATGTATACACACGCACACACAAACATATATGTCTATATATGTATGTATGTATGTACATATATATCCACACACACACACACACACACACACAAAAATTATTCCAATAAAAGGGGGGTATAAACTATTAAGGAAGAGGGTTTAATTAATTTCCCCTAGGTCATGGCCTAATTAATTTTGAAGTAACAAAGGAAATAATTCAAAAGGAAAAGCTAAATTTTAAATGACTTTCAACCCACACAAGTGGACCCATTCAAAAGAAGATCCATGTGACCAAATGTTCGATTAACCAACCCCCACCTAACATTTGTAGGGGACAATCTGGGGTATTGGATGAATCCAACCTAGGCCATTGGATGAAGGAATTGAAATCAACCCTAAAATCTCTAAGGAAGTTTTTTTCATCCCTTTTACTCATTTCATTCATTTTTGGTCTTGCAGGTTAAGGGAAGATGGAAGAGGAGGGTAAAGCTTGGGATGGATATACACAACCCAACTCTATTCCATTTTATTTATTTTTATATTTCCATTTTACCCTAATCAAGGGTTTGTTTGTAATTTCTATTATTTATTTATTGTAAGCATTATTTAACCAAGAATACAACCAAAATACCAATTTGGGTATTCTTTATTTGCCCAAAGAGATCTATATTTTTGTAGATTTACTTTTTTCTTTTATTTTGTGAGTAGATATACATAACTAAAAACTCCTTTCTTTATGTAAAAGTATATTTATATATATATTCCCAATTTCATATAATTTAATATCCCTGAAAATAGGTTAGAATAAATTAGCGCGCATGTATATATACACACACACACAATTTTAATGTTATTTTAAGAAGATGCCACACAAGGTTAAAAGAATTACAAAAAAACATTGGTGGGGGCTCGACCCCACCCTTATTTCCATTAAGCCAAACAATAAGGAGGGGAAGGGTTACCACCCTACCCCCATCCCATTTAATTTAATTGGGTGTGGGTGGGGTCGACGACCCCTCCCCACCCATTCCCTTTTTCAAAGCTAATGCGGCTAAGCCTCTTATTCAACATATATATTTTTTTATAAACTTTATTTGTTTTAAAATTTGTTAATAAACAATAATAAAATATTTTAATATTAATAACTATAATATTTAATAATAATAATAATAATAATAATAAATGTGTGTGTAGGATTAGCAATTTAACACTTTTGCTATTATTTTAATAACTAAAAATAAATTGGTATATTAATATATTAAAACATTAATATGTTAATAATAACAGATAATGTGATTTTATTAGAAAATACAATTTAAATTTTAAGTGGGTACATACATTCTTAAAATTTGGTTTATTTAATTAATCAAACAAGTCATTTAGAGTATGGTAGAGCAAAATTAAGACTATGAAAATTCCTAGCTTTACTTAGAAGGATGGATAATTGAGAAAGGTAATAGGATTGCTTAATCATTTCAAACAATATACGAGGATGAGATTCTTTCTCCCTGCCCTTTTTTTTTTGGAAAGATAATTAAAACACTATTTTCCTCCCTTCCACAACCTAATAATATATTTGTAGTGTAAATGCTTCAATTTACATTCATTTAAGGAAAACAAGAAGAGCCCTTCCATTTCAAGTTAGGTTTTCCAAAAGAGGAAATCCTATGTTAGGTGCATAATGAACTTTAGGCTTAGCACAAATATAAATCCTCGGTTAGGTGAAAGCTCTACCATGTTCAACAGAAAATAAACATCGGAAGTAATGGGTTTCCCTATTAACACAATACAACTAACAACAACACATTTTAATTAGATGAACCTAATAATTAGTAAAACAAAACTAATTGCATTATGTGTGTGTGTGTACATATTAATATATGTATATGTACATACATATATGTATATATAAATGCATATACATGTGTATATGCATGTACACACACGCATATATATGTATGTACATACATACATACATACATACATACATACATACATACATACATACATACATACATACATACATACATACATACATACATACATACATACATACATCCATACATACATACATACATACATACATACATACATACATACATACATACATACATACATACATACATACATACATACATACATACATATATATATATATATATATATATATATATATATATATATATATATATATATATATATATATATATATATATATATATATATATACATACATAAATTATTCCAATAAAAGAGGGTCTAAACTATTAAGGAATAGGGTTTAATTAATTTCCCCTAGGTCATGGCCTAATTAATTGTGAAATATGAAAGGAAATAATTCAAAAGGAAAAGATAAATTTTAAATTACTTTCAACCCACACAAGTGACCCCATTGTGAGAAGATCCATGTGACCAAATGATCGGTTAACCAACCCCACCTAACATTTTGTAGGGGACAATCTGGGTATTGGATGAATCCAACCTATGCCATTGGATGAAGGAATTGAAATCAACCTAAAATCTCTAAGGAAGCTTTTATTCATCCCTTTTACTCATTTCATTCATTTTGGTTTTGCAGGTTAAGGGAAGATGGAAGAGGAGAAGTCAAGCTTGGGATGGATATACACAACCCAACTCTATTCTATTTTATTTATTTTTCTATTTCCATTCTACCCTATTCAAGGTTTTTGTAATTTCTATTATTTATTTGTTGTAATCATTATTTAACCAAAAATACCCATTTGGGTATTCTTCATTTTCCCAAGAGATCTATATTTTTGTAGATTTAATTTTTTTCTTATATTTTGTGAGTAGATATACACAACTAAAAAACTCCTTTTTTATGTAAAAGTATATTTATATATATATTCCCAATTTCATATAATTTAATATCCCCAAAAATAGGTTAGAATAAATTATCTCTCTCTCTCTCTCTCTCTCACACACACACACACACACACACACACACACACACACACTTCATTTAATGTTCATTTAAGACAAGACATGGCGCGGCCAAAGGAAAGAAAAAAACAAAGTCGCTTTTAAAAGGTTTCGGCTACTGAAACTCAATGCGGGGGTTACAAGAATTACAAAAAAACATTGGTGGGGCTCGATCCCACCCTTATTTCCATTAAGCCAAACAAAAGGAGGGGGAGGGTCTCAACCCCACCCCATCCCATTTAATTTAATTGGGTGGGGGTGGGGTCGACAACCCCTCCCCACCCATTCCCTTTTTCAAAGCTAATGAGGCTAAGCCGCTTATTCAAACATATGTATTTTTTATAAACTTTATTTGTTTTAAATTTTGTTAATAAACCATAATAAAATATTTTAATATTTATAACTATAATATTTAATAATAATAATAATAAATGTGTGTGTGTGTAGGGTTAGCAATATAACAATTTCGCTATTATTTTAATAATCTGAAATAAATTGGTATATTAATATATTAAAACATTAATATGTTAATAATAACAAGATGGTAACAATTTTATTAGAAAATACAATTTAAATTTTAAGTGGGTATATACATTCTTAAAATTTGGTTTATAAATTAATCAAACAAGTAATTTAGAATATGCCGAGAGCAAAATTAAGACTATGAAAATCCTTAGCTTTACTTAGAGGATGGATAATTGAGCAAGGTAAGAGAATTGCTTAATCATTTCAAACAATATGCAAGGAGGAGATTCTTTCTCCCCACCCTTTTTTTGGAAAGATAATTAAAACACTATTTTCCTCCCTTTCGAAACCTAATAATACATTTGTAGTTTAAATGCTTCAATTTACTTTCATTTAAGGAAAACAAGAATAGCCATTCCATTTCACAAGCAAGTGCAATCCAACAAGATACTTATTTCTTTTAAAATGAAGCCTATAAAACTTTACAATATTTTTAGAAATGGAAGTATATCACATTTGAGAAACAATGAAACTACTTAAATTAAAAGGAATGCATATCCATTTCAACTCTATTCAAATTTTTCCTTTCACCAAGACAAAGTAAAACTTGATAATTTCTTTTCACAAAACTAACACATTTGAAATTTTAAGTCTCTTAAACAAGCACTCTTAAAGAGAGTTCACAATATGAAAGAGTTTCCAAGTATTACAAAAATTTCTCCCAAGCTTACAAATTACAAACATCCACTCAAGTGGGGATAAAGGAAAATGAAAAAATTACAACAAGGCTATCAACAAGCCAAATTTCAAGTCTTCAATATGCATGTCCTCATCACAATGGTAGCTCCAAAACTTGATTTCTTCAAACTTCATAATGGGATCACAAAAGGAAGGGGAGTAGGCAACACTCTCTGCCCAACCTTAAATCCATTAAGAGGATAAGCCATCCCCTTAATTCCCCGACCCCAAACCAAAGAACCATGAGGGGTATAGAGAAACAATGAAAACTCTCAATAAAGTGGCTTCACAACAAACACACATACAAGACTTTCAACTCAACCAAGACAACATATTCAACAAGTTTACACATTCACAACAATAAAAAAGGTTTGAAGATCAAACCAAATAGAGAAAGGGCTATGGGAAACCACCTCTTTATTCCTCCCAAGTGAAGTGGGAGTCTTACCCTAAGCCTCCAAGTGCAAAAATGATCAACACAAATTTCTTATCTCTCCCTTGCAAGCATGAAAAAAAAACCATGATTTCCTTTTCACTCCCCATAGGTAAGACTCCCATTCACATGCCCACCAAAATACATGCCTCACAAAACTCCCTTTTCCTCCCCAATGGTCCCATAAGCCCTTCTCCCACACCTAACTAAGGCCTACTACCCAACCAACACACAAACACCTTCACAAGAAAAAACAAACAATTTTACAAGAACATTATTGCATACAAACAAGAAAAATAAAATAATAACAAAAGTGGAGAGCCTACCTCTCCATCAAGTTCCAATAAAATTCCACAAGCCTCTTCAATTTCAAGCCAAGAAATTTCCAAGCACTCCAAACAAGCTCCAATTCCAAAAGTGCACAAGAAGATAAAAGAACAAGTAACCCCCATTCCAACAAAAATCACCAATAAATAGAAATGGAATGTGAGGATGATGAGGTGGCTCCATGTAGGATGCCACTTCATCATTCCTCCATCCCCACACTCAAGTCAACACACCAAGACCAATAAAATCAATGCACATGTAAGGACTATGACAACCCACATGGCTCAAAACTTACACACTATGCTTTCAAGGGACATAATAAATTGGGGTAGAAGGAAAGTGCAATATTTTTCCTTCTTTTACACTCAAAAACTAAGCTTCCCAACCCATAGATAGGGTTGGTGGGTAAGTTTAAGAGGCATGGGACAAGTCTCCAAAAATTCCCCCCAAGTGAAAATCCAAATATTACAGTTGGGGTGGATTAAAACACTTATAAATCAACATAAATTTTACTTAAAACAAGGACCACCAAACCTCATCATAACTATTTGTCACATCCTTAATTTGGTTAACTAAAAAAAAGAAGGGTTAAGCTTAATTAACACACATTTACAACATGCTAATAAAGTGAAAAATTTCTAAATTTTAAATACACAAAACATAAATAAAGCACATAAAAAATTAAAGAAAGGGAACACAATTCACCCCATGGCCACATATGTGAAGTCACCCCCATGGGAGACCTCCAAACAAGACATGAAAAAACACCACACTAAAAACATTACACAAGTTGTCAAATTTGGCCTCATTTCTCAACACTGACATCCTTCTGTGGTTGGTCCCCTATCCCCTTTAATGTATGTGATCAAAGTCCTACACACAAAAAATACCTCTCTAGCCTTTTGGCCGTATTAACAACATCGAGACAATATACATATAAAATCAATATCCATCATTTGACATTAGAAAATTCTATTATCCATCAATATATCAAAATCTAACCCTAACATCCATGAGATTACAATTCTACTCAAAACATCCCAAAACATAATGTGTTAGTATAAAATCCATATCATGAAAATCAACATATATCAAACTGTCTAACATCACTATCTAGTGCATCATAATAAAATGTAAACATCATAATGTCAATAGTCCAAATATCAGTGAAATCTATCATCTACTGATCAATGTATCATAATCAAAATGTCTGAATATCAGTCCAATAATATCAATATCAAGATGAAACAATGTCAAAGAGGAGTGGGCACTACATCCCCCTCCCCTTAGACTTGACTTCCTCCTGGAAGTCACTGGAATAGATGAGGAAACTGAGCTCGCAAAAATTGGCATCCTCCCAAGTGGCCAGAGTCTTGTCTTACCTATCCCACTAGTCCCTTACCTTATCAATCTTGCAGCCTCGAAGGCCCGGGGTCCTGTGCTCTATGATGTACACAGGCTCCACCGATACTGCACTGCAATGCGGTCAATCCAAAACATGATAGGGATCTGAATATATCTCCTAAGTACGAGATACATGAAATAAATCATGCACATGAGACAAGATGGGTGGAAATGATAGTCGATAGGCCAAGGGATTGATACACTCTAAGACCTCGAAGGGACCAAAAATATAGGAGATAACTTAGATCCTTTTCCGTAATGGAGAGGAATCTTATGAGGCCCGACATGAAGAAACACCTTCATACTGTTATCCAAAATTCACCCCCCCAGGGTAATTTTGATAACATGCATCAGAATATCCAAATCCCAAGAAAATTGATTGATTCAGAGCAAAAATCAGGTTTGCAGGGTCCCTTCAGGTAATTTTCTAACTCCCCTGGCCGAAGAAGGAAGGAGCAAGCTTTGAGAAAGTTCGGAGAAGGTTGCAGAAAGCAAGTAGTTTGGGCCAGAAAAAATTGTGAAAATCGGCTAAGTCCTAGTCCAGCACAAGGTGGGACAAATGGGACAAAGGTACGCGAACCGCCCGAACCGGCCGAAATGAGTCCAGGCGGCCCACTAAGCATTTGGGACAAGTGGGATGAAAGTACGCGGCGGGCGCGAAATGCCGGTTCGACCGAGAGTGAAAATCGACTAACTGCTGAGAGGGGCAGTTCGGGACGCGCGGGACAAAAGGACCCGAACCGGCCGAAAAGAGTCAAGTCAGTCCGAATCAAAGTGGGACAAGCGGGCCAGAAATACCCGAACCGGCCGAACCGGCCGAAATTGTCCCAAAAGGTCCAAAATCAAAATGGGACGTCCGGGACGAATGGACGCGAAGTACGCGGAAGACCCGGCAGGCCCGAGAACCATTGAGAAATTGCCACGTGTCATCAAGGAGAAGCCAAAAGGTCAAAAGGCAAGGTTTGAAGCGCTGGCCCGAGCCAATAGAAATTGGACACGTGTCCAATGGAGCATAGAAGTGCGGAGCTCGGGGAGGAGTTGGAAAGTTTGGCCAAATCTAAGCCAAAAGGGGTAAAAGGGAAGGAAGACCCGACAGGTTCGTGAACCAACCAATGCATGCCACGTATCCCTAGTGGCGGGGCGTGGGAAAAAATGTGGAAAATATTCCAAGAGCACCAAAAGTCAAAATTCAAGAGACAGCCCGCCGAAAAGCAGAGGAGAGAGAATTATTCAGCGAATCAGAGCATGCCACGTGGCGTCCAAGTGGCAGAGCGCGGGAAATATTTCAAAATCCGTTTTGGTCTGTTCCGTGCCCTAAATCTTCAGATCGCCATATCTTTTGATCCAGAGCTCGGATTTCCACGTTCTTTATATCAACGGAAAGCTTGTGAGATGCTCTACATGATTCTGGGATCAATCTCGAGTTTTGGTGCAGTCTGAAGAGAGAAAATGGAGAAACGGCGCTGACGTGTGATAATGGCCAGAAGCGACCTTTCAACAACCTGTTTTAATGCTAATGGGTCGCATTCTTCTTCTGCACGGCCAGAAGTGACATTTTAGCGGCCCAGTTAATGCAAATGGGTCGCATTCTCCTCAAAATCGCTAAAAGTGACAGGGTATGGGTTGACAAAGATCCCCATGCTGATTTAATACATCTGCAGTCAATGAGGGATGGGCTTGCACGTTTTTTCACGTTTCTGTCCCCTGGCTCGACCCATGCAATGTAAAAAGCCAGATTTGGCTCATTTAGAAGAAGTTGTTCATTCTTTCTGCTCTGCCCTCCCTTCTTTTCTTCTCTAGGGTTGAAAATGGAGTTCGAACCTCCTCCCTTGCTCTGTAATGGCATTTTTTCTTTTACCATTAATGAAATGATGTTATGTGCAAACTTCTAGAGCAACAAAACGTGTTCTGTGATGCATATGTCCATCCTCTCTCGTTTTTGCTTGTTCTCTTCTTGCCTCTCTTCATTGCGCAGTGTCGTGCATGTTTGAATGTTCATTGCAGGTTCGGAGCTGTGTTCATGGAGTTTTGGGACATTTTCTGTGTGAAATCTATCCTTGGGTTTGTGATGCTTCTGTCCATCCTTCCCAATGGCTCACCTCTCTTTGTCCCATGGCAGTTTTGATAGATGTTCAACATCCTCCTTCTCTGGTGTATCACCGTTTTAGTGTAGGCTTTTTCTCTTTTCCTTTCTCTCTCTCTCTCTCTGTCTCCTTGGCATGGTTAGATTAGGATTAGATTAGCTTGCCTGCACTGGAATAGCTTGTGGCAGGTAGTTTAGGAGCAGGAACCAGCCTTCTCTAGAGATTCCTCTCTCGGTTTCACAAGTCCCACGCTTGGAGAGAGGTTTCCATGTTGTGCAATCACACTGGATGCCTGAACATCAACCTAGAAGCCTGATGTGCGTCCAGGGGTGCTGTGATTTTGCACTAACAATACCCACCTCAAAACTACGATATTTCCTCCTCAGATCAACATGCTTCTTCTTTATCTTGAGCCTCCTGAAGCCTCTAACGAATCAAGAAAACCTGCTACTCCATATCTTGTACCAAAGCCAACCCAAGAGAAACCATGTCCTCCAATCTATCCCAACTCAAGGGTTTCCTGCACTCTCTACCATACAACACTTGAAAAGGAGCCATGCCAATCAAACTCTGAAAATTGTTGTTGTAGGAAAACTCTACCAAATATAAGTACTCCTCCCACCTAGACTAATGGTCCATGACATACATCCACAACATATCCTCCAAGATCTGATTCACTCACTCTGTTTATCCATTTGTCTCTAGATGATAAGATGTATTGAAGTTGATACTCGTACCAAGAAATTTCTTCATGATAGTCCAAAAGTGATAAGTGTACAAGGGATCATAGTAACAAATTATCTTCTATGGAATCCCGTGCAATCTAACAATATCATCAAGGTATACCCGCGCTTCTTTGTATAATCCAAGCTCCTTCAAGCCCAATCCAACTCCAACAAGATCCAAAACTCAAAAAGTACTCCAAAACTCTCTAACTCCAAAATTACATGAGCACAAAATGAAATGAAGTAACCCCCAAACAATCAATTAAATTTGCATATAAAGAAAAAGGAAAGCGGAGGGCGAGGTAACTCCATGTACGATGCCACATCACTCATCCTCAACTCTACATCACAAGTCAAACCTCAATCCCAATGCACAATAAATTGGTGGTTGAGAGGAATGACAAGCCTCTTACACACACAATCCAAACCCACACCCCCTAAGGAAAAAAATTAAAACCCATGTAAGAAAAGTGCAATTAATGTCACTTTTTATCTTACAAAACACATAATGGGGTCTATTTTTGACCCCCAAATCCATAGGTAGGGTTGGTATATGAAATTAAGAGGTGTGGGACAAGCTTATCTTGTCCCACAAGCCTAAAAAAATGGCCCTTAAGCCCAAATCCGAAATTCCAAGGTAAGGTAGAGTGTACAACACTCAAATTCACTTACACTCAATCAAAATCACATAGTCCAAAAGACCAAAAACTCTAATAAATGAATCCATTTGTCACATCCCCAAAAAACTAATAAAATCACATTAATCAATAATGATAAAATAAATTACATCACAAATAAACCACATACTCTACAATAAATAAAATAAAAGGGAAGAATTACACACATGCCCATGGTCACAATTGGAGGTCATCCCCCATGGGGACCCCCTAGCAAATTAAAACACACAAAACACAACACAAGTTTCCATGGTGACCTTCATTGTATCCATCTAGTATTCCGTTGTGGTTGGTCTCCAATCCCCCTTTTGATTGTTGTGATATAGTCACCTGCAAAATCACACAATACCTCCTTTAGCCTCATGGCCACATCAAAACATCAAGGATAAATATACACACATAAATCAATAACCATCTACATATAGCTAACTCATCATTTCTACTAACAATGCTATCATTTGTCTAAAATTTCAACAACATCTCAATTCTATCTTTTTATCAATATCAACAAGATCACAAGATTAGTTCAAAAGCTATATCATAGTCAACATGACGAGAATTCCAAATGTCAGTAATATATATGCCAACAACACATCATCATCATCAATATAAAATTATCTCTTAACATCTCTAAGAAACCACACAAATCAACTATGAATCAAAGTCCATCAATAGTCAGAATATCTCTATCATCTAACATCATGCTAAACAAAAATGATACAATAATATCCATGTCTAAAGTCAACAGTAATCAAAATCAACATAGAATAAGTGTTGAAGAGGAGTGGGCACTACATAAACACTCTTTGACCCGACTGACTCCCCATTTTCTGTAAAAAATGAATTTATGTGTTACAAAAATGACCACATTATTATTATGTTGAAGGCATGTTCCCTGTCAACATACATATGGATAGATATAATACTAGGGGTAGTTTTGAAGAAGTTTAAGTTGAAGGTAAAATGTTTTATGGGATAAGATATGAAGGAGGTTAAGGTTTGAGAATGATCTCAAGATTTCTTGTGAGATAGTGTCTCCGATTCACGTTGTTCTATTATGTGATTCCATATGACCTTGTTTATACTTGCACCACCATCTTCCAAGGTGAGATAAAATGGGTGTTTAGAGAAGGTCATGGGAAATAATAAAATATTATTGGAAGGTGGATTGTGTACATGTTGTTAGAATTTGGGGTGGGGGATACCCCTAGTCCCAATATTTTGTTTCACAACATGACGCTCACCACATAATAGTAGAAATAAACCCACAATTCACAAATATTCCATTTCATTAACAAACCATACATTGTAAAAGAAAACATGATAACTTACATATACATAAAAACATATTTAAGACAACAATGAATGATCCATAAACAACATTACATAATATCCGTTGTTGAAATTACAATATTAATAAGTAACTACATTGATATTCAATTTTTGAAACTAGACCTGATACGACCAAATTATGACAACTGATCATTGATCAACATAAATATAATCTTCAAGCTGGAACATTCTATATTTATAACCTTGGAATAGCTAGAGGATTGAAGGAGAACCTATGCACACACAACAAAATTCCTCTTTTTCCAATGACTAAAACATTATCATGTTTCACTCTCTTTAATTTTACTTCTCTAATTGCTAGTTGTAATCACCATTGAATTGAATTTTCCCTTTTTCAAGGAGGGTGCGGGAACTACATAAAACTACTTGCTTTTAAAAATTATTTTATAGAACTAAATATACATTTCTTTGTTTTTTTTACAGTTTAAACTGATCGGTCATTGGTTCGGTCAACTCCACGATATTCACTATTTTCTTGTTTTCTAATTTAAAACTACTTACAAATAGTTTAAAATATTAGCCAAGATAATAATAATTATGAATTTATAATATTATTTGCATAAATATATGATTTTCTAATATTATTTGTATAAAAACCCATTTAGTGGGAAATAAAATATATAAATTTTATTTTATGTATATGTATTCAGAAAAAATATAATGAACTTTAAGGGATAGGATGCTTTATATTTAACCAGGATTAATGCGGATTCATTTCACTTCTAAATATAAATTTAGAAAATGGTTTTGTTGAAAAGGATTTTAATTTTTTTAAAGAAAAAGGTATTTAGCGAAAGTGCAAAGCTAGCTTTTAACCTGCTAAATGTTATTTTAAAACCCGCCTAACATTTTCTTGGGGATGTTATTTTAAAACCCGCCTATAATGCATATGAACATTCATAAAAAAATAATCAAAATTTATTTTTTGTCAAATGTTTTAGTTGCTAATACTTTTCTAACCTTTTGTAGTGTCTCTTCCTAACATGTTATCAAAGTGAAGTATCACTCCACCACATCCTTGTAGGGAGTAAAACCAATATGAAAAACAACTCTTTTGTTCTTCATAACCCAAGGTTACATAGGAGCATATGTGGGCATGGGCAATTTACAAAGGACATGAGAATCCCCACAAAGCATTTTTGTAGTTAGAACAAATGCAACCAAGTGTACATGTGATATGTACATGTTTTTAGCACATTAAAACCCATGTTAAAATAGGATATTTGAAAGAAAGGACAAACATACACCAAATTATGACTGATCGATGGGACATGAGTTTTCACAAATGTTGCATTTGCTTTTTCTTTGGTAGATATATATGGAAAATGTAAAATCATGAAATTGGCATGCAATATATTTGACTAAATTATCAAAATAAATGTATCCTCATGGATTACATTGATTGTAGGATATGCAAAAATGGATTTTCTAAAAAAACCTTGGAACCTTTCTAACGAATACACATAGCATTTGTAAATCCAGTCACCACAACCTTTGTTAACATCCTCCCAAGTCATGTTATAATGAAAAATTTAGAGCAAGGTATGGACATCCCTTCCAATAAAACATGGAAATAACTTCAAGTTTACATTATTAAAGTGTGTCGAATATGGCTAACCATAGGCCATCTAACCACTTCATTGTAGAAAATGAAATCCGTGTCTAATCGAAAAGCGATATAGTGCATGTGCTCGTTGCACCATAATCCATAATTAAATTTCAAGGTTTTCAATCTTGTAATGGTGGTTATGTGATTGAGTCTTGTTAAAACTTGATATTTTATAATAATAATAATAATAAGATATGTTAAGAATAATGATAAGATAAGAAAAATATATAACATAAAATAAAACAAAGATTAAAACATATTAATAAAAGGAAAATAAATATAAGAGGTAAAGGTTGGTGAATGGAGTAAATAGCTCCATGTGAAGGCACATGGGCTAGTTGTCTTGGGAAGGTGTGAAAGCATGGGGGAGGCCATATGATGTTTGACTAATGGAAGAGTGAGGTAGCTTCATTGGAATGGAAGGTTTTCTTATTATGCCCATATGGACTAGTTGAAAAGACCTTGGGAAATTTTAAGTAAATGCATGTGTCGATTAAGCCAAAATTTTAAAAAACTTTATGTATACTCCCTTACGAACACCCCTACTCCACCACGTGAGGATATGAGTTTCGCTTCTAAGACAACCTTCCATCAAGGCGTGAAATCTCCAAGAAAATGTTATAGGCGGGTTTTAAAATAACATCCCCAACCTTAATCTACACATTCTCGATTCTGCCAAATGGGATCTTTGAAAGCATGTGTCCATCCTTAGTAGCCTTTTGACCTGTTATTTTTCTTGCAATATAATACAAGCACTTTATTTGAGATCCAGAGAGGAAATAACCACATTGAAACCCATGTCAACATTGTAAGTTTATAAGTAATGAGATAATTGTTGCATATAAAAATGGATTGAGGACTGTGTTAAATGGAGCTCGGAATTTAGGTTTCAGACTTCAAGTTTTGATTTTTACGAACTAGGGGTTCAAGGTTCAAATACGAAAACATGAAGTCCAAAATTTAGATTTTGGGTTTGAGACCTTTTCATTTTCGAGGGTTTTGGTTTTGCCACCTTTCGGATCCAATGGAGGCCTCTATTTTGCATAAAAATGCACACACCAACAAAACACAGATCACCTATACCCATCCTAAAATATGTACCATTGTGGATTAAAGGGACGCATAATGTCCAACTGTATTCATTTTACTTCTTTTGTGCACTTGTGTAACATGCACTATAAACTTTGCAACACATGTTTCTTTCTCTGTATATTTTATTGTGAGTAGTTGTGTATTGATTAAGATATTGGAAGTTCCTTCCTTATATTTCATGCATGTCTTGCAAGATTTATTTGTTTCACTCTTCCTCTATGTGAAACCATTTGGTTTTCCATTCACTGCATGCAGAGAGGGGGTAATTTTGGAGGTGTTGCACACTTTTCTTCTACACATAACCCATGTGGAGCTTAGAAACCAGAGAAATGATATCCAACAAATCATAGAAATCATGTTTTCTACAAAATATTGTAGCTGCAAATGTACATGGGAGAATTAATTGCAAAGTGTGCAGGTATCATGGGAAAATAATAGTTTTGTTGGATGTTGAAGTTTTTTTACCTGGGTGGACTCCTGAAAGGTAAACACTTAGACAAGGGCATGTGAAATGTTTTTCCCTAGATTTACACAAATATGTGTATGTGCAAATGGGTTCATTGAAAACGCTATAGAAAATTTCAAGCATATGCAAAATGTGGTTGCTTTGAAAAGGCCGTGGAATGGAAATTGTTAAAAGGGAGTACCTCAACCAAGTTTGGTCTAATAGGATGTTATCATTATGGAGAATGATGAAGTCATTTTGTGGAATGGGTATTGAAGCTTTCAAGAAAATATAAAATGGTGGAATTGTGGATGTGTGCAAACCGCTTGATGAAATGCCTCTTAGAGATGTAGAACCAAATCCCACAATTTTGACTAGCTTAAGTCCTCGAGGCATGGTCTCCTTACCTACATATTTTATAATTTTCATATGATTTGGTTCTTCATTTGCAATATAATAGAAATATTAAACCATTAGATACTTAAACAATTGGATATTTTTAACTAGGTGATTAATGTGAAACAATAAAATCCCACCCTGTGAGTTATGTAATAGAGTTACCATTTGACCAAAAACCATGGTTGCTACCACAACCTTATGTGTTGGTAGACCTAGGGTATAAAAATTAGGTGTTTCTATTTGTTGGTATTGACGAGAGTTAGATGAGCCATCAACTAAATCAACCATTTCTGTCTACCTTGCCTTGCAAAGTTAGAAAAATGTAATTTTTAGAGACTTGCAAAACAACATTTTGAGCCCCCTAAAAGAGATGTCAAGTGTCGTATGCATTCCTTGTTATTAGGAGAGTCACATCAATCCTTAGATCAACCCTAATTTATGATTTGTGCTCTCTTCGCTGCCCCTCTAGGATCCATATTTCCTATTTTGCACTTTTAAGAAGTTGCTAAAATTGAAAAGTTGGTTTTCCTTTCGTCCTACCGTTTAGACCACGAGTGAATGAATACCTCTTTGCCTTCAAAAAACTCTAGTATTTCTACTATAAATTCTCTTACAACCTTCAATTTGAATTTTTTTTTTTTTCTAGATAGTTTTCTAAAGGGGTTTTGTAGGCCTTGGACGTTGTTTGACTAGGTCAAACTAGACCAATTATGACCGGTGGCTTTGGAAAAACCATCATCGTTTGTAAACCATTTGCTAGTTTTGAACTCCGTTAGCTCTAGTGAATTATTTGTATATAGGAGTACTCGTAGGAATTTACCTGTTGTGCATTTTCCCATCGGAAGATAGTTTTGGATGTGGTCCTTTAGCCTCTAGCAAAAATTAGACATTTTCACAACTAGTAGAAAAATGTGAAATATGGTCGTAGGACCCTAGTCAAGGCAATAAACCATCATGAAAACTTATTGAAACTTATAAATAACTAGATGAAACTCTCTCTTGTGGCTTGTTGTGTGAAATGTGAATTTTGGAAAAATAGTGTTCCTCTATCTTCCCTATCTCTTTCTCTCTCCTCGAGTTAAGAAATTAAATGAATATATGCCCCTAACTCTCTCTTGTTGCACATGTATTATTATTATAATGTAAATGGAAAAATAAAAAATGATAATTATGCTAGATTTAGGTGGATGCCATGCCAACATTTTGCTTGACTATGCGGTGGTTGTAGGTATCGAGACTTGGAGGAGGTGAAGTGTCACTTAAAATATCATTTTTCATGTTATTTGAAACAATGAAATTGTAGAGGATAATTCAACATTTTGTGAAGTATTAAAAGGTTTATTATTGAAATTTTGTAATATTTTTAAGATGCTAGTGTTTAGGGAAATGTTCATCTAAACATGGGTGTTATTTTGATCCCAAATTTTGTATTGTAAAGTTGGATATATATGTTAAATGAAATTGAATTTGACATCTTATAGTGCTTTCTCATTGTGAAATTTATGATGAAATATATAGAGTGTTGTGTTATTTAACTAGCAAATATAGAAAAGAAATCTAAATAAAACAATCAACCTTAGTTTAAAACTTATGCATATCTACCCTTCTCGCATGATATTTCTTAGCATAGAAGAAATTAAAACCTTAGGATGAACCTAAATCTTTATACTTGATGGCACCCCTTGTCTTAAGGAAATAAGAGCCCAAGTTGATATTTCCATCCTAGCCTGCATACTTAGCGATATTGCCGTGAACCTAACAATTAGGAACAACATGGTTACATTTTTTCTGGTGTATGTCATCCCTCATAGGATTGATAGTTGGGTGTGTAGTAAGGAGAATGTGATTTTATTAAGGTAGTACTCTATGGGAAACCAAATTTAAACATGATTTTAAACCATCTTTGCTTGAAAACATGTGTAGAGTGAATGGTGTTGGGTGGAAAAAATCCTTGCCAACTACCCTTGCAAGTCACCTTAGGAGTAGGGATTATAAATGAATGTCTCTACCCAATTTTGTTATCGTTTTGGGTTCTATGGTACAAAACTAAGAGTTATTTATGAAACTTAAAAACTTTTTAATTTATGATTAGTTGGTGAAAATGTAACCATAAGATGATGTGCTTGGAGAAAGGTGAAATTTAGATCATTCTTATAACATGTTTAAACCATCTTGTGGTGAGAAAAGGGATCCACATTGTGTAAAATCTAATGTGATCCTTAACCCTTTAAACGATGGACTACTCCATCTTGCTCTCCCACTTGTCATATTATGTAATGGATGTATGATGTGAAAATATGTGATCAATTTCTTAGATATAAATCCCTTATGACAGGGATTAGTAGTCTCATGAGGATACAAATTCCCTATTAAAAAATATATTACACAATTCATTACAAAAATAATATGAACCTAGTTAGGAGAAACCCTCTTAAGTTGGATGTAAAACGATAACCAGGAAACATAATCTAGAAGAAAAAATAAGGAAGTATGTTTCCATGTTAAGTTCCTTCGAATCCTTAATTGATTGTTGGAAAATAAATATAGTAAAATTATAATCGACGCTTGGCCTTGGAAAGTGTAATCGTGAGATTTCATTCCACAGAAAAAAAGTGAAACATGATCTTCCTTGTGATGTGATTAAACCCTCTTGTTGTGGATTAAAAAAACCTATTTTGTGTAATAATTATTGTGTACTAAATCAATTATCAATTTATAAATGAATGAAAGAAACACGACCCTAAATCCTATTAAAAATGTGAACTTCACCTCCTTTGGACTTACACTTGTTCCGTTGTGTAACAAAGGTATGATATAAGATCAAGATGCATGCCTTAGGAGTGAATCCTAGGGATAAGACCTAGTATCCTTGTGTGTATGTAAATAGCTTTGTGTGTAACTAAATACCCTATTAACAAACAAGCGAATTAAATAAGTAATTGAAATAATGTAGATGATCCTTAATCAATGAGATACACCATAAGTTAAATGTTAAATGGTATAAAAATAATGTAGAAAAAGGAAAAGGAATGTATAATTCACATATTATGAGCCTTTCTAGGACTTAAGTTAAATATTGAAACATGATTGTAATAAATGTGTAATCCTAAAAATATTATGTTATGGGAAGACCCTATCTATAAATTTATACTTGTAGTTGAATCATTATGTGGTGCCTTGTCATTTAAAAAAAGTGGCCTTGATGTGCGTCACATGTTTTCATGTTATCTACGTGGGTTAATGTTTGTGCAAACATATCATGTGTTGTGCTTTTCCTAAGTTTTCTCCTGTAGTGTCATGTGTACTATAATTTAAGTAAAAATAAACTTATCCTGGTATTTTTCGTATTGTATTTGTGTGTGTAAAATGTGGGCGTTCTACTAACTTGAAAAATATTTATTTCATAAATATATTTGTGATAACTAAAAAATTAGAGTGTGGTCCTTGATCTATTTTAATTTAAATTAATTAAATCTAAGCATTGCAAAGTTTGATATGTAAAATGATAAAATACAAGAATGACACAAGCAAACTAAGATTTAAAGTATGAAACCCTAAGAAAGATATGGAGAAAGAAGACTTAATTGATTTATGCTTGATGTGGAACTGATCTAGACTGAGAAAATTTATGAATTGATTGGGAAGAGAGTTGTCAATGTTCGGTATTAATTTTGTAACTCACAAACAGATCCGGACATGGACGCCCACACTAGGTCAAGGAAACCTAGGAGGCTGGAGACTCTTGTTGGGCACCCGTGACTATACTGCAAATGGTCATGATCTAGTTTTTATTATGGTGCAAGAGTGTTGCGATTGCTTCCTATTGATTTCCTAATAGTTTCTCTTTGATCATCAGAGATACTTATAACTTGCAAAACATAAGATCACCTACACAAGCCCAAAAACCAAATTGAATCCCAAAAAAAGATACATTATGGGGATTCAAATGACCCTAATAGTCATCGCATGAGTAAACTTACAACCGAGTACCGGTACATCTCATACTCCATGTAGTTATTGTGAGTGTGTGTATAAATTGTGCCCTAGTGCAAGTTGCACTTGATAACGGGATAGACCTAGAATGCATAAATGTATAACATGTGTGGATGGAATAGAATGAACTTCCTCTTCCTATGTTTTTATGTAGAGTATGCAATCCCTTTTCCCTTTTAATAGATGATATGTGGATCTTTTAGAATGCTTTCGGTGTCTTTTGAATACAAGCTTAGATGATGATAGTAATGATTAGCATTTGGTCCCTCATTTTTGAACACATAACTATGTACTTATATGTTTTCCTTGTTTGAATTTCATAATTTAAAATTGCAAGTATGACCCAAAAGTGAAAAAATCCCCAAAAGATAAAATTGACCCAATATGAGCGAGTAAGATAATAAAAGGTCGGGGTCACCCAAAGAGGACATGAACGCCTTTACACTTTTGTCGTGGTTGGGTGCTAGTGTTTAAAGCCATCAAATATAAAAAAGTAAAGTTTTAATTGGGCTATATGGTGTGCAAGACCAACTTGAAATCAAGATACAAAAAAAGAGGTCAAAGAGAGTTGTCAACCACTAGTTTTCTTGCTAAATGCTAATATGATTTTAGGACCTAGAAATGTACCCAAGTGTGTGAATTTGTGTCTACAATTACCCCCAATTTATTTTTTAAAATGAATACTTGATAACATAAAGTATATAGAATATGTGTACCGTATGATCCTATTGAGTGTGTGGTGAATATCATGCCGAGTGGACAAGTGAAGCATGGAGACTAGGAAAGGAAAGTGACCTTAGGGGTGAAGTGTATGCATTGCATTTACCTATTATTGTATTTGAATTTTATATTGTAGGATATATTTTGTTGTATATAAAGAAAATACTTATAAAAGAAGAGTGAAAGAGTAGTCAAAGTCTTGTATATGAAACATCTATGTAAAGTATGCAAAAGTATGTAAAAGTAGTAGTAAAGGAAAGTGTACATATGATGTAAAAGAGTGTAAAGGATAGAAAGAGGTCCTAAAATGTTATGAAGAGATATTTTTTTGGGTGATCTCATGCCAAGAGTGATCTTTTTGTGCGATCACATGCCAAATGCGAGTTTATTTAGGTGATCTCACACCAATGGAAAGTTTTCTTGGGTGATCTCATGCCAAAGAGAAAGTGTTGGAGAGAGGTCTAGTGTTACCCTCCTTACATGAATCTTCATGATAAGCACCACTACGGATGGTACATACTTGATTTTCTCCCGATGTCTTGATGGTTCCGAATTAGTTCAAAGTTGTACCGATTAAAGGAGATTGCATGCATTATGTAGCTGAAATACTTGTGCTTTTAAGCGTAAAAAAATTTTCTAGAGGATTTTATGAAATGTGATGATACGAAAAGATGATTTTATGTCCCCTTAGGACATTAGTGACTAGGGCGGACACGGGTTCCCGAGCACTTTTACTTGATCTTGGTGTTGGTGTATGCATGATGTGATTGTTACCCAAATATGATTATGATTAAGTGTTGTAATTATTACCCGTGTTATTTTTGTACTATGTAGATATGTAATGTAGCTCGAGATGCTACGGGGTGATTTATTCACTCAATTTATTCCCCCCTTCATTTAGGGTGCATGCGATGATTGTAGGAGTGCACAACCCAAAAAAGAGGACATGATGATGTGTTGTTTTGTATCCCTGCAGGAAGAGGGGATTTACATGATAAAAACCAAGGTGCATGCAAACAAAGTGGCTAACAACATGTGTTAGTAGAAAAAATAGCAAGCAATGAATATAATAGAAGAAAATGTAATCAATCAAGTGTGCAAACAACGTAAAATACAAAAAGTGGGTTTTATACATGGGACATCGCTCACAATGTCATAAGAAAATCAGGGCTAAAGTGGCCAAAAGTATACAATGAGCATACAAGACAAAGGGCATAGCCCGTAAACAATATCATACAATCTGATGGAAAATAATGCCATACAAAGTGTATCAAACAACCATGGTGGCATATAGTCCTACAAAGAAAATGCTACACATGAAGCACCTGTTAGCATGTTAGAAAGATAAAAATTATGTCAAAGCATGTATGTATCAATAGAAAGTAATGTTCTAGTAAGAATAAGAAGTAGTATATGATTAAATAATACCACACATGTCTGTGATAGTAGGAAAGGTAGAAGCCCCTAGCAGCCTTAATGGGATTGGTAAAGGTACATTTCTAAGCATCATTGCAGCATGTGAAAATATATAAGAGATACACATTCACAACTAGATACTAAGTGAATGCACTGTGTATATGATAAAGATAATGACATACTTGATTATCTCACTAGCATAGTAAGAAAACTATGATTATGTAAGTAGAATAAGCTAGCAATGTATTAGATACAACCAAGATATGCAAATTTCATGTATGAGTGAGATGGAATGGCACATGTAAGGTGTGAATGTGATAGGAGGAACATGTCCTAGCAGAGGTGAATGAGATGAGGTTAATTTATAAAATCCCCCTCAACAGTAAAGAATGAACCATATAACAAGAGTGTGTCAACGAGAAATGGTTTGAAAATGTGTGCTAGAAAGATAGATAATGAAGAATAAAGCGTGAAACTTGAACGTGGTGAGGTTCAATTCATATTTAGACCCTCAACACAGTCAAGTATAAATTGTTGAACTAGAGTGCATCATGTGTGTAATCCTAGTGAGAAATATTAGATGTGAAACACGAAGAGTAAAAGTAGAGACAATATAGATCTAATGAGAATAGGAGAGGGGAAGAGAGAGATTGATGCACTTGAGTGTGTAATTCTAAAAGGATCAAGTGAATTCATCTAAGAGATCATCAGTGTCAAGATCGTAGCTGATTGGATTTGGGTTAGAAACTTGGTAAGCAATAGTGTGGGGTTGATCATATAAAGATCCTTTACGGCATAAATTATACATGCCCATAGCATATTATTCATTAGTGAAAGGTGGTTGTGGATAATTGTGTGCATACCAGTAGGTGAGATTTTGAGTATAGCTAAGGAATGAATCACTGCAAATAGAGATACAACCAAAAGGCATGGAAAGTGTGATATCAATATGATTAGGATCCAAAGTGCCACCAATGTAGTCAAACCAAGACTCCCAAGTGTGAGTGGAGAGGAACGAGGAGTACGTGAAAGGAAGAATGATAAGTGGAAGACGTGGAGGCCATAATCAATAGTGAAAATACAAATCCATGATAATGGTAAGAAGAGTGAGGTAGAGGAGGAGATCATCAAGTGTGAGTCCTAGTTGGGATAATCCATCATGTGTGTAAACAATGTCAAAGCAAGTGGGATCAAATATAATGTGATTCCAATAAGATTAATGTATGAAAAGAGTGTATGTTAAAGGAGGAAGTGTCCATGTAGGGTGTACTTAAATAGATAAGCTAGATGGTATGATGTATAATATATGGACAAACCCCTAAAAGATTATAATGGAATTAGTGGAAGGAGGGGTTTTTAAAATTGATTTTCATCGGGGCCAATAGCAAAAAAGTATCTTTCAAGTAGGACTCATCTATTTTGATAGGAGTAAAGTTAAGATTACGTAATGTGCCATCATTAATCTCTACAACATAAACTTCATCATCAAAATAATTAGTGTTGGCATTATCATGTTTAATAAATGTATCAAGAATATTGTCGGGAATGGAGACAAATGTAGGAGTAAGAGGATCTATGACAGGTGAAAGAGTGGTAGTTACAAAATTAGACAATATGGGTAGAATTATATTGGTAGCATAGGTAGGAATGGATGGTATGATTGCGGAGGCGAAGAAGGTTGTGAAGAACTAGATTGAAAAAAATCATATGTACTAAGATTATGATATGGAATATGATGTGATAAAGGAATAAGAATATCAATAATGGGGTATATGCAAAAAACATTGAATGGATTAGGTTCAACAACAATGGTATCTTTATAGCCATCATGTAGGAATTTAACACACCAATAAACTGTAGAAGGAAAATGTGCATTGCATGATTCCATGTTTTACCTAGTAAGAGATTAAACTAAAATGAGGTGTCAATAATTTTTTTATAGTAGGAACATATTTAGGCACAAATTGTATAGGTAAGGTGATATTTCCCATGCATGTGTGAGTTATAATAGAATCATAACCATGAATGAATTGAGAGGATTTATTAATTAAATCATTAGTAATGCTGATTTTCCTACGAGGGATAAATAAAATAGATTTATAGAAGATCTATTGCCAATGAGTACACACTTAATACAAACGGTGCTAATAGTAGCAAGTGATAAGTAAAGGTATGAATGGATCATCAGCGAGAGGAGGGAGGGCTATCCTCATCACTAAAAGATATAACACGTGGTATATTTTTGAGAGATTTAATGAGGTGAGTAAAGGAAACACATGAGTTATTTATTTCAAAATGAATGGAATTAAGGGATGCCTCTAGTGTATGAATAAAATCAGGTGAACTAGGTAAAAGATCATAAAGAGATATTTTACATGTATATTTTTATGTTGATCAACGATGCCATAACCCTTAGAGGTGGTGGTAGGAATTATAGGAGTGATAGTAGGTGGAAAGAGACATGTGGAGCTATAAGAGGATGAGTGCAATGAGTGGTGACTACATTGATGGTTGGATCAAGTGTTGGAGTAATAAAATAAGGAGGATGTTGAGTATGAAATCGCATAAAATTCGTATCAATAGTAGCCATGCCATAAAATTTGGTTGGAGTAAAATAAGGATATGATGATTGATCCATGGATTTAGAAGGAGATATATTACATCGATGCATTCTCGGATGGTAGGGTTTGAGAAATGAGGTTCACCGAATGATTTAATTTAATTTAGATTAATTAAATCTAAATATTTCAGAGTAACTAATATGTAAAATGATAAAATACAAGAATGAAACAAGTAAACTAAGATTTAAAGTATGAAAACCTAGGAAATATATGGAGAATGAAGGCTTAGTTGATTTACACTTCATCTAGAACTGATCTAGATTGGTAAAATTACTTGAATAGGTTGGGTAGAGTTTCATCAATGCTCAATATTAATTTTGTAACTCATGAATAGAATCGGACATAGGTGCCCACACTAGGGGCAAGGCTGCTTGGGAACTAGAGATGTTGTTGGGCATCTCAGTGATCGCACAAATGGTAAAAATAATTTTTTTACTATGTCATAAGAGTCTCGTAGTTACTTCATGTTGATTTTCTAATAGTTTCTCTTTGATCGCCGAGAGATACCTCTAACCTTCAAAACACATGCTCACTTGCACAGCCCAAAGCCACATCAAATCCTAAAAAAAAGATATAGAATGGGGAGTCGGACTGACCTTGACGGTCACCCTAAGAGTGAAATTACAACCGAGCATTGCACTACATCTTAGACTCCATGTATTTCTTGTGAGTGTGTGTAGAAATTGTTCCCTAGGATGCCCTAGTGCAAGTTGCACTTGATAGCGGGCTAGATCTAGAATGTAGAAATGTATAGCATGTGTGGATGGAATAGAATGAACTTCCCCTTCCTATGCTGTTTATATAGAGTATGCAGTCCCTTGTCCCTTGAATGGATGTTATATGGATGATTTAGAGTGATTTAGGTACCTTTTGAATACAAGCTTAGGTGATGATAGTAATGCTTAGTGTTTGGTCCCTCATTTTGAACACATAACTATGTATTTATATGATTCCCTTGTTTGAATTTCATAATTGACAACTAGAAGGCCGAACCATAAGTGAAAAAGATGCCCAAAAGATAAAAGAGACCCAAAAGGAGAGAGTAAGATAAGAAAGGGTTAGGGGTGCCCAAAGGGGACAACAGGGCCTAGGTGTTGGTATTTGAAGCCATAAAATATAAAAAAGTAAAGTTCCAACTGGGATGTAGGGTGTGCAAGACCAAATAGAAAGAAAGAGACAAAGAAAAGAGGCCAAAAATAGTTGTCAACCACTAGTTTTCTTGATTAAGAATCATGTAAATGCTAGTATGATTTTAGGAACTAGAAATGTACCCAAGTGTGTGATTTTGTGTCAAATGATTTAATTTAATTTAGATTAATTAAATCTAGGTATTGTAGATTGAATGATATGTAAAATGATAAAATACAAGAATGAAAAAAACAAACTAAGATTTAAACTATGAAACCCTAAGCAAGATATGGAGAAATAATACTTAGATGATTTACGCTTGATCTAGAACTGATATAGACAGGGAAAAGTGTTGAAAACCTTGGGAAGAGTGTCATCAATGTCTAGTATAAATTGTGTAACTTGCGAACAGAGCAGACATGGGCGCCCGCACCAGGCAAGGGTGTTTGGGCAATGGAGACTGTTGTTGGGAACCTATGATTGTGCAAATGGTCCAAATTTGGTTTTTATTGTGTCATAAGAGTGTCAAAATTTCTTCCTATTGATCACCTCGTAGTCCCTCTTTGATCACCAAAGATAATTATAACCTACAAAATAAAAGCTCACTTGCATAAGCCCACAAACCACATCAAATCCTAAAAATGATATAGAATGAGGAGTCGAATGACCATGAAACTCACCCCAAGTGTGAATTTACAACTAAGCGTTGCACTATATTGCAAAATCCATGTAGTTCTTTTGAGTGTGTGTAGAAATTATGCCCTAGGATACCCTAATGTATGTTGTAATTAATAGCGTGCTAGATCTAGAATGTATAAATGTATAGCATGTGTGGATGGAATAGAATGAGTTTCCCCTTCCTATGATGTGGATGTAGAGTATGCGAGTCCCTTATCCCTTGAATGGATGTTAGACAGATTCTTTAGAGTGCTTTACATGCCTTTTGAATGGAATCTTAGGTGATGATATTAATGCTTAACTCTTGTACTCTCATTTTGAACACATAACTATGTATTTATATGATTCCCTTGTTTGAATTTCGTAATTGACAATTAGAAGGCTAACCCATAAGTGGAAAATATGCCAAAAAGATAAAAGAGACCTAAAATAAGAGAGTAAGATAAGAAAGGGTCATGGGCGCCTAGAGGGGGTACGAGCACTTGAGCATTTATGTCCTCGTTGGACACTAGTTTTTGAAGCCATAAAAGATAAACAAGTAAAGTTTTGATTGGGATGTAGGGTTTGCAAGAACAAATAAAAACAAAGAGACAAATAAAAGAGGCCAAAGATAGTTATCAACCACTCATTTTATTGTTTAGGAATCATGTAAATGCTAGTATGATTTTAAGACTTATAAATGTACCAAAGTGCGAGGATTTTGTGTCACTTATTTATTTTAATTTAGAGTAATTAAATCAAAGTATTGAGAGTTAATGATATGTAAAATGATAAAACATAAGAATGAAACCTTAAACAAACTAAGATTTAAAGTATGAAAAATGTATTGCCCACATCCCTTTGACACATTTTGATATTAATTATGACACTATTGACTATATTATGGACATTATTGTGACTTTTGATTTAGTATGATGATTAGATGTTAGAGCATGGACTATTATCGACTCTGATTCACATATGATGCATGATGATTGTTAGAGACATTTTATATAGATGTTAACATGTTGTTGGACATGGTTATATATATTTATGGATGTGGTTAGGACATGTGATATTTGGATATATTGAGTAGACCGAGAAAATTGAATTAAAATTGATGATGATATAGTTGTTGATGAAATTGTAAGTGATATTGTTGATTGTCTTGATGTTGTTGTGATTATATATATATATATATATATATATATATATATATATATATTGATGATTTTGAAATTTAATTATATTCATTTGGATGTTCTGATATGGCCACGAGGCCAAAGGAGGTATTTGTGTTTTACAGTTAAAATATCACAACAAACATCGGGGATTGGAGACCAACCACATTGGAATTCTAGATGAATTCAACAAGGTCACCATGGCAACTTGTAATTGTTTGTGTGTGTTTGATAGTTGTTAGGGATTCCCATGGGGGATCCCCTTCGAATGTGACCAAGGGATTTATGTTTTCTTTTATTTGATCCTTTGTTAATGTTGTATGTGTTTTATAAGTGATGTGCTTTCCCTTTTCATTATTGAATTAAATTGTGGTAAATAATGTGAGTAATCATATTGTTAAAATTAATTAATCAAATTGGGTCATAAGAAAGTAATTATTAGAGCTATTGGCGTAAAATTAAAGTGTTTTAAGAAATGTGTAAGTGATGTGTAAGTTGATTTTGAAGTATGAAACACTCCACCTTGTTTGAAATTCGAATTTGTCCTTGGAGGCTGATTTTGGAGGAAACTTGTGGGACAAGTTAAACTTGTCCCACACCTCTTAAATTTATTTACCAACTATAACTATGGTTTGGGAGTTAAATTTGGAATTTCATTATGCATTTTGGTAAGTTAAGTTGAATGTTTTAATTGAAATTTTCTTACATGTTTTAATTTCATTCCTTATGGGGTGTGGGCTTGATTTGAGTGTGTAAATAAAATTGTCATATTATTCACCCAACTATTTATTATGCCTTGGAGAATGAAGTTGAATTTGGTGTTGGAATTGAGGAGGCGTGAAGTGACATCCTACATGGATCCACCTAATCCTCTTCTCTTCCCTCTTCTATAAATTCAAATTTCCTTGGCTTGTTTTGGGGTTTCTTCACTTTTGCATACTTCATTTGGGGGCGATTTCTTTTGTTGTTGGAGCTCTTGTTTTGGAGAAGTTGAAGGTTGTTGAATGCTTGTGCTTTGTTGATATTTTGGTTACTTGCATTGGAATAGCTTGTTGTTTGGAACTTGGAACAACTCCATCATGGAGAGGTAAGAGCTTAGCTCTTGAAATACTCTTCTTTCCTTTTTATGAATGTGTGAATGGTTGTTTGTTTGTTTTCTTGATGGCTGGTTGGGTAGACTACCTAGGGATGGTGTAGGAGAAGACTATAAGGTATTTTTGTGGGAGGCATAAGTGTTTTGGGGAGGTATAAGTGTGGAGGAGTTGGGAATTGTGTTCCACCTTGCAAAGAAATAGCTTGCATTTCTTTACTCGTTATGGGGTGCCATAAGAGGTTGGGGATGAAGAAGGAAATGTGAAGAATAAGGGGTACTTGGGGGAGGCATAAGTGCATGTCAGGGTTTGAATTGTTATATTTTAGCGGTTTTATCTCAAGTGGTGATACCCATTTCCCCTTGGGAGGAATAAGCAACACCCCACATAGTTCTTGCTCCTTTGGATTTTATGATGGCTTGTGTTGGTTGTTGTCTTTATTCGTGGTTGTAAACTGTAGTTTTTCTTTGACTATGTTTTTGAATGTAATATTTTCTTGTGTGTTGTGGAATCTTGTTGTTGCCATGTGTTGGAAAACATATCTTATTACATTTTGGTTGGGGCTCGGGGACCAATGAAGAGGCAACTTCTCATTTTCATTGGATGTCTTGAATGGGTGGAGAGCGCTACCTTTCCCTTGCTTTTGTTGTGTTCAAAATGGAAAATGGAGGAAATTCATGTTGTTGTTCTGGAACTAAGAAAGAAGACACAGTTTGGAAATTCTTTGTGAGACTTATTTTTGTAAACCTTTTTCCCACTTAAGGTGGATGACTTATAATATTATTTGTATTGGATAGTTATTCTATTTTGGAAATGAAATCCTATGTTTAAATGAGAAAGAGATATGCACTGAAATTTGTACTATGTAAAGAAATGTGAAAGTGCATTTGAATGAAAGGAAAAGAGAAAGAGTTGTAATTTGTAAAGTTGTATTTGATCAATATAAATAGAAGTTTTATTCTTTTCCACAAATGGAGTTACTGCTATTTAAAATCTATGTTGAAATATGTTGAGGAATTTTTGTTTGAAAGAAAGAAATACGTATGAAGAAAATACATTACTCTATTTTGTTGAAATGCATGATTTGAAAAATAGAAGCTATATTCTTGTTTCTACATTTTTATTGAAGGAAAGATAACTATTTAAAACTAGCATGGAATGAGCTCAATGTTTTTATAGTATGGAAAAAGAAATAGATTAATCTCTATTTTTGAAATGTATAAACTTCATTTTTATTTCACTGTAAACTTTGCAAATTTTTATTAAAAGATACAGAAAAACCCTGTAAAACTATGAAAAACATTTGAAACACTAATAAAATCTAAGGAAGATCAAAATGGTCCTAAAAAACTGAAGTACTTAAGAAAATTTTATTAAAAAAATTTTCAAAATCGGGCATGGTCAAATTTACAGTTGTTTTGCTGTCATAAATTTGGAAATTTTAAATTAACAATCAATCAATCATTTAACCCATGAAATTCATCCTAAATTCCCCAAGCACATACGTCATGTCTTTTTGACATGTTGAAGGAGAGAGAATGGCGGATTTGAGCAAATTTTGTAAGTTAAAAAGTTTAGTTCATCTTTTAAAATCCTATAGAACGTTTTCTTAAAAATGACCCTTCAAAGTTCCTCAAAATTAAAATTTTAAGGTTCTTGTGCAAAGAGGACTTTGAGAGCTTTCAAAAAGTCCTCATTTTCCAAAACCGAGTTCCCAATCCAAAGTTATGGCCTTTTGAAGTTTTTACTTCATTTCGGGCTCAAAAATAATCTAACTATCAAATTTAAATTATTAAAATATTCATTGGCGGACCAAAGTTAAAACTTGCCTTTTTCTCTTTTTTCCCAAAGGGTGAAAAAATCATGAAGTTCCATGCTGCCTTGCACCCCCAAACCTTCTTTCATTGTCAAAATTTTACTTAGTCCAAAAAGTCCTAAGCAACCCCGCATCCCTATAACCAATCTTTGACTAACACGTGGATTAGATAGGCGTTGGTGGAGGTGCACGTGATCATTTTTACCTTAGCACTTCAAAAGTAAATTTTGGAAAATTTTCCTAAAGTTTCCTATAGGCCCACCTACCTACAGCCCATGGTTGGTGACGCGTGTCTCCACAGTCGCATCATCGGGCGGCGTGGAGTGTCCTGAAGCTTTGTGCCCAAAAGTAAGATTTTCCCAAATCTCCTCGCTGACCCGCCGACCCGTAGCTAATGACCATCTGACACGTGGCAATGTGAGTCACCGGAAGATGCACGGGTGGTTTTTATCCCATGCACCTTTTTATCCTTAAGGAAAAAATGTCTATTTGTCCCCGCTAACCCGCTTCCCTTGCGTTGGCTTAGAATGTGCCATGTGTCCCTTGCGGCCGGGGTTTAATTTCATTTTCAAGCGTAGAGTTCCACCGTGTGGAATTACGGGCGCACAAGGGTAAATTTCTATTTTGACCTAAGCATCAAGAATCCAACTTTCCTCCCCAGCCCTACCGACCCGAATGCCCTTGGGGAAAAATTTCTCCCCTAGGCCCACAGGCCTCCTTTTGGGGAAATGTTTCCTCCCAAGGCCCGCCGCCCATAACTTGAGTTTTATAGGGAGTTAGAAGGACTTCCTTATATCTATGGAAAGGGGAAGAAATTTCCTATCTAATGGAATGGTGTTTAGGAGTTTTTGATTGTGGGAAATATGAAAAAAATTAGTTTGAATATTTTAGGTCAGTATGTGAGTGGGTAAGAGGAAAATTACCTTCCTTATTTTCAATGTGTATTTCTAAAAGCATGAGTTGACCATTCTGGGGCCACCTTATGGGGAAAGGGAATGATTTTTCCTAACCCCTTGTGATGAGAGCCTTATTTTATTGTTTTGGCCCCTGTAGCCTTCTAAGTGTAATTGAGAAATATTTACCCCTAGTGTTAATTTAATCTGATTATTAAATTAACACCTTAAGGAAATTTAAACTATGCTTGGTTAATTATACTCACTAATTGTAATGTGGTCTTTTATATATTGTTCCAATGGAAAACCTTATCTTCTTAACATGATTGACCTTGATGTACTTCCTTGTGTCAACTGTTGCTTTGTGGCTTTGTTTGTAGTCTCACCTTGAACAAAAAAAAATTATTCCATAATTTTTCTAACTAACCTAGGTTGTTCTTGGGTCTCGAGTGGGAGTTTTAGATGGGCGTTACACTTGGTATCAAAGCTGTGGGTTCAAAGCTTGGACCCTTGGGCACACTAGAAAACTTGAGACACGAACTTTAAACCTAGTACAATATTAAACCTAGCACACTTTTAAATCTAGACAACAACTTTGTTTGAAATTGCATATTTAGTTAACATGGAAAACTGAATAAAATGTAGAATAATGAACTAACTCTTTCCTTAGTCTCATGGCAGGAGGCATGGAAAAGACGAGGCGTATTTTCACTTAGACCTAGATTTACCACCACTAGATCATGCTGTAGCAGCTATCCTACCATAGATTTTACAGACACTTCAGAATGTTAATGCTACTCTATGCGGAGGGACCATAGGAGGGCATTCAGTCGGACATGATAGGGTGACATCCATTGAGGCTCATGCATCTCCTTGACATAGCAAGAGAGAATATAGGAGATAAATCCCATGTGGAGTCACCAAGTCAGTAGAGTCATCACGAGAAGGGATAGGGAGATCGAGTTTCGGGATGCAAAGATAGGTCTAAGAGCCCTAGGCTTAGAGTTGAGCATGCAGAGGGACTAGGGGCCATCAGACTACAACTGTAGATCACATAAGGGAGATCTTGAAGCTTTGGCCATCACACTATTCAGATGACATGGGTGGTTTCGAGAAAGAGACTGGTTGGTCGAGCAGATACTTCAAGCTCTGCCCTTGTTCTAGCAACACAAAAGCTCATGTTGTGATCCATCTACTGAGGGATGGTGCAAGCATATGGTGGAGGATAGAGGAGCATAAGCCCCATGTTGATTCTAAGATAGCTTACCCAGGGAGCTCTTTAAGGAGCAGATTCAGAGTAGATATGTATCACAGAGGTTCATACAATAGAGGATAAATGAGTTTCACGACCTCCGACAAGCATCTCTTACAAAGTGGTGAGTATGAGAGAAGATTTATGGATCTACTCCAGTATTTGAGTACATGCAAGATGAGTAGGTGCAGATCCATAGGTTCATTCGGGGCTTGAATCTAGACATTAGAGGTGCAGTTCGGATCCATTTTCCATAGACATTAGCTGAGGCCATTGAGAAGGCCTATATAGTAGAGGAGACTTGGGGAAGACCCAACAGGCCAGAGATCGAGTCTAGATCCACATCTAGTAGATGCGGTATAAAGAGATCAAGGGGTCATCTCCTCCTCCTCATAGTGGACAGGGCTCATCACATTTATCTTTTAGACCAAAATAGCAGCAATGAATAGTCTCACCCACCTTACATATCTCCATAGAGATTTAATGCACAAAGGGGTTGGAGTATGGGGCCTCCTCTTAGGGGTCCCATTAGGACATAGGGAGAACCTAGAGCTCAGTCAGCAGGAGCTCGCCAGGAGATATCGGTAGTCCACATCCGGTTCATCGGGATCCACATCATAGCCCTCTAGGGCACCGACTAGAGTTATCTACTAATGGGAGAGGATCGGGCACGAATGTTTTGGTTGTGGTGTTGCTGGAAATATTTGGAGAGACTGCCCACAGAACCCTAATAACAAGGGTAAGACACAGATCTTAGAGACTTATGTTGGTGACATGGGGCACAGATATCATCGATCTACGTAACGATCAAGAACCTCCAGGTGAGCATTAGAGTACATGATTATCGAGACTATAGGTAGCATTGGTGGTATTCCTACCTCTATTTTGTTTGATTCTAGTTCTTCTGATTATTTTATTACACCATCTTTAGTAGAGTGATGTAGGCTGGTGGTAGTTAGGTAGGGTCATAGTTGGGATGTTGAGATGGCTTCTGGAGCCAAGATCTTTGTAGACTCCTTAGTTAAGGAGTATGTAGTGGATTTGGGACCTTTTACCACTACCTCGGATCTTTGTATCCTTCCGTTGGGATATTATGGAGTCATCTTGGGCATGGACTCATTTATCGCACATAGATCCAGAGGATTACCAAAAGGTCATATCTTGTACTTGATGATCTAGGAGTCGAGGTAGCCATAGCTAGTGACATGAGACCCATTTCTATTCGCACCATCTCCGCTATGTAGCTTAAGAGGTGTGTGCGATAGAGTTGTCGATGTTTGTTGCCACAATTAGTGGTTGATCAGAGGATGGATCCAGTGGACCATCACTAGATGACCATCCCATTTGAGAGAGTTTTTTGATGTCTTTCCAGGGGAGCTACTGGGGTTACCACCCCCACGTGAGATATATTTTCATATAGATCTAGTTCCGGGAGCAAAGCCTATCTCACGAGCACCTTATCGGATGACTACCCTGAGCTCTGTAAGCTCAAGTTGCAGCTTGAGGGCCTTCTAGAGAAAGACATAATTTTTCCTACTGTATCCCCTTGGGGTGCACCGGTTATTTTTTTAAAGAAGAAGGATGGATCCTTGTGGTTGTGTATCGATTACCACCAAATGAACAAAGTAAAAATCAAGAATCGTTATCCCCTTCCACGCATTGATGATTTTTTTGATCAGATGAAGGGAGCCACTATTTTATCTAAGATAGACCTTAAGTCAGGCTACCATCATCTGAGGATTTAAGAGGTGGATATTCATAAGACTACCTTCCATACCAGATATGGCCACTATGAGTTCACAGTGGTGCCTTTTGGTTTGAATAATTCCCCGAAGTGTTTATGATTTTGATGAATGGGGTATTCAGGAATTTCTTGGATCACTTTGTGCTCATCTTCCTTGATGACATTTTTATTTACTCATGTATGCATGAGGAGCATGAGGGGTACCTTCTCCAGGTTCTTCAGTGTCTTCGTGAGTAGAAACTTTACAGGAACTTGGAGAGGTGTGTTTTCTTTGAGATAGAGGTGTAATATTTGAGCCACATCATTTCTGGGAAAGGTATCCTAGTCAATCGTTCCAAGATTAGAGCTATTATGGATTGGCCAGCACCCACTACTGTGAAAGAGGTGCATATCTTCATGAGATTAGCAGGTTATTACTAGCGATTTGTTTAGGAATTCTCTTGGGTTACACATCCCATCACTTCCCTTCAATGGAAAGGGAAGAAGTTTTATTGGTCAGATAGATGTGTGCAGGCCTTCAGGAAACTGAAGGAGTGCCTCATGACAACACCTATTCTTGCAGTGCTAGATCCACAGGGTGAATTCTTTGTATGTATGGATGCTTCTTTGGTAGGACTTGCAGGTTTGTTGATACATGAGAGTAGAGTAGTAGCCTTTGATTCTCACAAACTTAAAGATTATGAGCTTAATTATTCGACTCATGATCTTGAGCTTGCAATAGTTGTGCATGATTTGGTTCAATGGAGAAAATTTCTTCTCGGTCATAGATTCACACTCAAGACAGAACACTTGAGTCTTTTCCACCTCTTCATGCAGCTCAATCTCAACGCTCATCAGTGGCATTAGATGGAGTTTCTTTGTGAGTATGATATGGAGATAGAGCATGTGAAGGGGAAGGAGAATGTGGTTGTAGACACTCTCAACAGACGGAGACATGTGGCTATGGCCATTTCAATGGGCATAAATTTTGGAGAAGGATTTTTCAGTAAATTCCTCTTGTTAGTTTCTACATTATAGCTATAATAGAGATCGAGTCTCGAGAGACCCCTTGAGGGGAAGTTCGATGGTTTTTCATTGAGGAAAATGGCCTTCTCGAACAGAGGCTGGATTTATGTTCCTAGAGACGGAGGCTTGAGACAGAATATTATGACAGAGGAACATCATGCACCCTATTCAGCCCATCCCAGGGTGAAGAAGATGCACACCACTTTGAGACAGTTGTATCATTGGAGAGGACTTCGTAGAGACGTGGCTCAATTCATGTCACACTTGTTTAGAGTGCCAAAAGTGAAGGTTGAGCATCAACATCCGGATGACATTCTCTTTCCTCATGCTATACTTTGACCGTGAAGTGGGACACCATTTCCATGAACTTTATTGTTGGGCTACCGATGTCGAGATACCACCACGACGACATCATGGTCACGGTAAATAAATTGACAAAAGTGGCTCATTTTTCTCTGGTGAAGACCACCTATACAAAGTAGTGCAAAGGCATGGGTTTATCTAGATGAGATTGTTAGATTGCACAACATTCCGCGGAAGAATATTTGTGACTCAGATCCTTTGTATACTTCCCAATTTTGGACTACTATGCAGTATGCACTCGGGACGAGGATCAATTTCAGCACAACATATCACCCTGAGATAGAGGGATAGACTAAGTGGGTGAATCGAATTTTAGAGGACATGCTCAGGATGTATGTTATGGATCACCATTCGAGATAGGAGTACCTATACTTGGTGGAGTTTTCCTATAATAATAGTTTTTAGAGTTCTATAGGCATGGCTCCTTTTCAAGCATTGTACGACAGGGAGTGCATGAAACCTCTTAGATGGGATAGGTTAGAGGACAAGGTTTCTCTTGGACCAGCTTTGTTACAAGACATGGAGTAGTAGGTGGTTATGATCGACAGAGATCTTTGCAGAGGCACATGACAGAAGAAGAAGTATGCGGATTAGCATAGGACCAACCGTAGTTTTGATGTGGGCATGAAGGTGTTCCTTTGTGTTAGGCCATATAAGAGCCCTATCTATTATGGAAAAGGTTCTAAGTTATCTCCTAGATTCGTTGGTCTTTTTGAGATCTTAGAGCGTATCGGCCCTTTAGCCTACTATCTAGCATTGTCACCTAGCTTGTCTCATGTACATGATGTGTTTCATGTTTCAGTGCTTAGGAGATACATTGTTGATCCTTCTCATGTGCTGGATTGGACATCATTACAGGTGCAAGATCAGGGGTAGGTGATGGTGGAGCCCATTCACATTATAGATAGCAGGACCGTAGGCCTTCGAGGTAGAGATATTAAATAGGTTTGGGTGTAGTGGGACACATATGATGAGACTACGGCTGGCTACATGGGAGGATGCTACTTTACTACGAGTTCAATTTCCACATCTGTTCCAATGACTTCTAGGAGGAAGTTGAGTCTAAGGGGAGGGGGATGTAGTGCCCACTTCCCTTCAACACATTTTGATATTGATTTTAACACTTTTGACTATATTATGGACATTAGTGTGACTTTTGATTTAGTATGATGATTAGATGTTAGAGCATGGACAAACTATTACCGACTTCGATTCACATATGATGCATGATGATTGTTAGAGACATTTTATATAGATGTTAACATGTTGTTGGACATGATTATATATATTTATGGATGTGGTTAGGACATGTGATATTTGTATATATTGAGTAGTAACCGAGAAAATTGAATCAAAATTGATGATGATATAGTTGTTCATGAAATTGTAAGTGATATTGTTGATTTTCTGATGATTGTTGTGATATATATATATATATATATATATATATTGATGATATTGAAATTTAATTATATTCATTTGGATGTTCTGATATGGCCACGAGGCCGAAGGAGGTATTTTTGTTTTACAAGTTAAAATATCACAAAAAACATTGGGGGATTGGAGACCAACCACATTGGAATTCTAGATGAATTCAACAAGCTCAACATGGCAGATTGTTATTGTTTGTGTGTGTTTGATAGTTGTTAGGGATTCCCATGGGGGGGATCCCCTTCTAATGTGACCAAGGGATTTATGTTTTCTTTTATTTGGTCCTTTGTTAATGTTGTATGTGTTTTATAAGTGATGTGCTTTCCCTTTTCATTATTGAATTAAATTGTGGTAAATAATGTGAGTAATCATATTGTTAAAATTAATTAATCAAATTGGGTCATAAGAAAGTAATTATTAGAGTTGTTGGCCTAAAATTAAAGTGTTGTAAGAAATGTGTAAGTGATGTGTAAGTTGATTTTGGAGTATGAAACACTCCACCTTCTTTGAAATTCGAATTTGTCCTTGGAGGCTGATTTTGGAGGCTTGTGGGACAAGTTAAACTTGTCCCACACCTCTTAAATTTATTTACCAACCATACCTATGGTTTGGGAGTTAAATTTAGACTTTCATTATGCATTTTTGTAAGTCAAGTTGAATGTTTTAATTGCACTTTTCTTACATGTTTTAATTTCAGTCCTTATGGGGTGTGGGCTTGATTTGAGTGTGTAAGTAAAATTGTCATATTATTCACCCACCTATTTATTATGCATTGGAGAATGAAGTTGACTTTGGTGTTGGAATTGAGGAGGTGTGAAGTGGCATCCTACATGGATCCACCTCATCCTCTTCTCTTCCCTCTTCTATAAATTCGAATTTCCTTGGCTTGTTTTGGGGTTTCTTCACTTTTGCATACTTCATTTTGGGGTGATTTCTTTTTTCTGTTGGAGATCTTGTTTTGGAGAAGTTGAAGGTTGTTTATTGATCTTGTATTTTGAGAAGTTGACATTGGAATAACTTGTTTAACTCCATCACGCTTGTGCTTTCTTTCCTTTTTATGAATGTGATAGTTGTTTATTTTTTTACTTGATGGATGGTTCTAGACTTAGGGATGGTGTGGAATAACACAATTGTCCCACTTTTTGGTACTTATACACATGAATTTTCAACTCCATCATGGACAGAAATTCCACAAACTAACGAAATGTTGTATTTAGAGTGTAGAATACATCTAAATTTTTATAAAAAAATTACAAAAAAACGATCTTTTTCTGAAATACTCTTCTTTCTTTTTATAAAAGAATGTGTGAATAGTTGTTCTTTTAAATGAAAATTTATTTTTCTGAAATTTTAGATATATGGATTTGAATTTTGAGGTGCTGTCAAATTTTCATATTTTTGGACTTATATTTTTTTACCTTATTTAGTAAAAATATTTTCAAATAAATGGTGTACAAATGTTTATGACTTTTAATATTTTTATTTGATTTTTTTTTCACAGGGAGGAAATAAGTGTTTTTAATTTTTTCAAAATTTTTGATATTTTTGCTATTTTTCAAATGTGGAGGTACAGTTGTCCTAAAATACCATATGTTAGCAAAATATAAAAAATAAATAGTAAAACATATTTTTAAAAATAAAAATTATATTTTTAGAAAGCTAAAAAATTCTATTTTGTGTTAAATTTTTGTAATTTTATTCATTTAACCCTAATTACGTGGGGTGCCATAAGAGGTCAAATGGATGCATAAGGAAATGTGAAGAATAAGGGGTTCGCGCGAAGGGGTTCGCTTGGGGGGCATAAGGGCATGCCCCCTTATGTTTGAATATAAATATCTATATATTTGGTGGTTTGATCTCAAAATTATTTGTTGGTTCGATACCCAACCCCCATTCACGCGAACCATTTTCTTCATCCTACGGGCAGGCATAAGGGTTCACGCGAAAGGGGTGTTCCCCATAGATTTCTCCCGCCCAACTTCTTACTCGCTTTTGGGACTTTGGCATTGTGCATTGATGATATGGGGTATTTTTATGGGAGGAATAAGTGTTTTGGGGAGGTATAAATGTGGAGGAGTTGGGAATATTCCATTATAGCTTGCATTTCTTTAAACTACGCTTTTAAAGAGACGATAAGGGTACTTGGGAGGCATTTGCAGGAATGTGATATTTTGTGTTTGTTGTGGAATTTTGTTGTTGTGAAGACCGAGTGTGTTATGGAAAACTACATCTCTTATTACATTTTGTTGTTGTCATGTGTTGGGAAACACTCTTATTACATTTTGATCGGGGAGAGGGTGGATTCTCCTTTTCATTAGATGTCTTGATTGGGTGGAGAGCGTTTCCTTTCTATTGCTTTGTTGTGCTCAAACCGAAAATGGAGGAACTTCATGTTGTTGTTTTGGAAATGAGAAAGAAGATAGAGTTTTGGTAGTCCTTTGTGAGACTTCATTTTGTAAACATTTTCCCACTTCAAGTGGATGACTTGTAATATTATTTGTATTGGATATTTATTCTGTTTTGGAAATGAAATCCTATGTTTAAATGAGAAAGAGATATGCACTAAAATCTGTACCGTGTAGAGAAACATGAAAGTGCATTTGAATGAAATGAAAGGAGAAAGAGCTGTAATTTGTAAAGTTGTATTTGATCAATATAAATAGAAGTTATATTCCTTTCCACAAATGGAGTTACTGCTATTCAAAATCGTGTTTAAAATATGTTGGGAATTTCTGTTTGAAAGAACGAAATAGGTATGAAAAAATACATTACTCGTTTTGTTGAAATGCATGATTTGAAAAATAGAAGCTATATTATTATTTCCACATTTTGATTGAAGGAAATATAACTATCTAAAACTAGCATGGAATGAGCTCAATGTGTTTATAGTATGGCAAAAGAAATAGATTAATCTCTATTTTTGAAATGTATAAACTTCATTTTTATTTCACTTGTAAACTTTGCAAATTTTTATTAAAAGATGTAGAACAACCCTGTAAAACTATGATTTTTTTTTGAAACACTAATACAATCTAAGGAAGATCAAAATGGTCCCAAAAAAACTGAAGCACTTAACAAAATTTTATAAAAAAATCCTTCAAAATCGGGCATGGTCAAATTTACAGTTGTTTTGCTGTCAGATTTTGAAATTTTAAATTAACAATCAATCAATCATTTAACCCATGCAATTCATCCTAAATTCTCCCAAGCACAGACCTCCATGTTTGTTTGACATGTTGAAGGAGAGAGAATGGCAGATTTGAGAAAATTTTGTAAGTTAAAACGTTCAGTTCATCTTTTAAAAGCTTGTAGAACGTTTTCTTAAAAATGACCTTATAAAGTTCCAAAAATTATAATTTTAATTTTCCGTGTAAATAGGACTTTGAGAGCTTTCTAAAAATTCCTCATTTTCCAAAAAATGAGTTCCTAATCCAAAGTTATGGCCTTTTGAATTTTTACTTCATTTCGGGCTCAAAAGTAATCTAATCACAAATTTTAAATTATTAAAATTTGCTTACAGCAGACTCGAAGGTTAAAACTTGCCTTTTTTGCTTTTTTCCTATAGGGCGCAAAAATCAAGAAGTTCCCCACCACCCCACCAGCCCGAACCTTATTTCATTGTCAAAATTTTACTTAGTCCAAAAAAGTCCCTTTGGAAAATTTTCCTCCGTGGCCCCGCATCCCCAGCCAATCATTGACTGACACGTGGCTTAGAAAGGCATTGGCGGAGGTGCGGATCATTTTTATCCTTAGCACTTCAAAAGTAAATTTTTGGAAATTTTTCCTAAAGTATCCCGCAGGGCCACTGACCCAGTAGCCAAAGGTTGGCTGATGGGTGTCTCCACACCGCGTCGGCGAGTGCGCGAGTGTCCTGAAGCTTCGTGCTCAAAAGTCAACTTTTCCAAATCTTCCTACCGACCCACGACTAATGACCGTTTGACACATGGCAATGTGAGTCACCGGTAGATGCGCAGGTGGTTTTTATCCCATGCACCTTTTTTATCCTTTAAGGAAAAAATGCTGTTTTGTCCTATAACCCGCTTCCCCTGCATTGGCTTAGAACGTGCCATGTGTCCCTTGCGGCCCGAGGTTTAATTTCATTTTTGGGAAGGGAGTTCCACCACAAACTCGCGGCGTGTGGGGGTAAATTTTTATTTTTTCCCCAAGCGCCAAGAATCAAACTTTCCTCCCTAGCCCCACCGACCCAAACGCCCTTAGGGAAAAAAATTTCTCCCCTAGGTTTGCATGCCCGCCACCCATAACTTGAGTTTTATAGGGAGTTAGAAGGACTTCCTTATATCTCTGGAAAGGGGAAGAAATTTCCTATCTAATGGAATTGTGTTTAGGAGTTTTTGAGTGTGGAAAATATGGAAAAAAATCATTTTGAATCTTTTAGGTCAGTATGTGAGTGGGTAAGAGGAAAATTACCTTCCTTATTTTCAATGTGTATTTCTAAAAGCATGAGTTGACCATTCTGGGGCCACCTTATGGGGCAAGGGAATGTTTTTCCTAACCCCTTGTAATGAGAGCCTTGTTTTATTGTTTTGGCCCCTGTAGCCCTCTAAGTGTAATTAAGAAATATTTACCCCTAGTGTTAATTTAATCTGATTATTAAATTAACACCTAAAGGAAATTTAAACTATACTTGGTTAATTATACTCACTAATTGTAATGTGGTCTTTTATATGTTGTTCTAATGGAAAACCTTATCTTCTTAACATGATTGACCTTGATGTACTTCCTTGTGTCAACTGTTGCTTCGAGGCTTGTTTGTAGTCTCACCTTGAACAAAAAAATTATTCCATAATTTTTCTAACTAACCTAGGTTGTTCTTGGGTCTTGAGTGGGAGTTTTAGATGGGTGTTACAAAACTTAAGCAAGATATGGAGAAAGAAGACTTTGGTGATTTACGCACAACCCGAAAGTGATCTTACTAACCGTCGGAAATAAACAAGAATTAATTATGATACCCTTATGACATAACAAAAACTAGATCCAAAGGTTTTTTGTAGTCATAGGAACTCATATCCGGTCTTTAGTGCCCATGTGCCCTTGTCCTGTTGGGGTGCCTCGACCGGACTTGTTTTTGAAATCCGAAATTTATAGAGGTCGGTGTATGATGTGCTTACATCATGTCCAACAATGAGAAATTTACAAAGGACATGGGAATCCTCACAAAGAATTTTTGTTATTTGACAAAATGCAACCAAGCGTACATGTGATATGTACGATTTTTCTTTCACATTCTAACCCGTGTTAAAATAGGATCTTTGAAAGCAGGGAAAAAACTACACTAAAGTATGACCGATTTGATTGGACATGAGTTTTCACAAATGTTGCATTTCTTTTCTCTTTGGTAGATATATATGCAAAATGTGAAATCATACAATTGGCATGCAAACTGTTTGACTAAATTCTCAAAATAAATGTAGCCTCATGGATTACATTGATGGTAGGATATGCACAAAATGGATTTGCTGAAAAGATCTTGGAACCTTTATAACAAATATATTTAACAGTTTAAATCCATTCACCACAACCTTTGTTAGCATCCTCTAGCTCATGTTAAAATGGAAAATTTAGAACAAGACATGGACATCCCTTCCAGGTTGCATTTTTGAAGTGTGTCAGTGTATGGCTAACCATAGGCCATCTAATAACTTCATTGTAGAAAATGAAATCCCATGTCTAATCGAAAAATAATTTAGCAAATCTTAATTTCGTAAACTTATTTGATGGTGATTAAAAATATTAGAGTGTGGTCCCACGGTGCGGGCTAGTGCTTCTATTTATTTGGTAAATGTGGTCTCATGTAAAAAAATTAATTGTTGCTGCTAAAATCCAACAAAGCTCCTAAAATTTCTAAGCAACTACATTTTAGGGAGAGGATTTGTAGCCCCATAAAGCAATTGGGGGCACAAAAATTCCATTCCTTATTTTTTTAAGGAGTTGTTTTGACACTTGCATTTATGTTTAAGCTTTCCTCCCTATTTTTCCTTCCAATATTTTATTCGAGATTCATGGGACCATACTTTTGCTAATGTTAAAGACTCCTATTTTGTCTCAACATATAAAAAAATCATGGGACCCTATTAATGTTAAAATATCCTATTTTTCTCTCCCACACTTGCTCAAAATTTTTAGCTTGCCCCTTGCATGGGACCACAACGATAGGTGTGTTCCCATGCAAGGGGAAAGATAAATATTCTAAGCAATTATACAAGAGAAAAAAGAGGATATTATAAAGCACTAATAGGGCTCCACGAATTTTCCTTTTCTTTGGAGAGACAAATTATGAGACTTCAACATGAGCAAAATCAAGGTCTCATAAATACCAAAGAGAATATTGAAAGGGTAAATCAATTATAGGTGCCAAGTGGCTGAAAAAATCCCGAAAAATTAAGCAATTGAATTTATTTTGTGCCCCTAATTGCTTTATGGGGTTGGAAAGCCTCTCCCTAAAATGTTGCTACTTATTAATTTTAGGAATTTTGTTGTGTTAATAGTAACAATATTTTTTACATAAGACCACATCTACCACTAACCAAAAGTAGTAGCCCTAGATGGGACCTCACTCTTAGCTTAGTGACTCACAAAGCCTTCCCCTACCAGTGACTATCATGTCATTGTCATGTCTCCCCACTTCACGCCACTAAAAGACAAACAAATAAAGAATCACACAATGTGTATTACTCTCTCTCTCTCTTATTTCATCCCTCTCCAACAAAGCTATATTCTGCCTTCTATTCCAATTTCCATCCTCCTGTTGTTGCTTCTTATGTGAATATTTTTAGTCCACCATGGCCAAATTTGAGATGCCCTTTTTCCTATTGTGGGTAGTGTTTATGTTTATCATTTTCAACGATTGTGAAAACATTTGAAAATAATGAAAAATAACGAAAGTTGTGAAAATAACGAAAAATTGTCAAAATAACACAAATCCATTTTCATATTAAGTCTTCCTCTAACGTATATGTCCACTCACTGAAGTGCCTCCATTATCAATGATTGTTCTGTAATGCATATTTTAATATAATTTCTTGAGTTTTAAACTGAAAACTCTGCCTACAAAGTTCTATAAGAATAAAGTAGTGCAGTTCATTTTGTAACTGGGACCTGTGATTTCTAGAAAAGGAAAATATTTTTCCCCTTTAAGCTAATATTCAACTCATATGAATAATGTGCATGAGATTGAGATGATTACGTGGAGCACATATAATAGATATTGTCTTTCATAATGAAAATAATATTGTTCAGATGTTTTTCTGGTAGTTTTGGTAATATTCTTGAAATATTTCATCCAAAGAACTCAATGTTTTTAGTTGCCTGTGAGTTTGCATTGAATAGTTACGTTTCAAAATGCCAAATGCATTTAGAACAAATTGACATGTTATGAAAGTTTTATTAAAGCGATATTTGATTGTGAGATTTATTGCATAATTTTCTCTGTATTCTTAAGTGACATTTTCCCCTTTTGCCAGGCACTGTTCTCTACATGATATTGAAGATTTTTGTTAGGGAAATAATTTATTCCCACATGTGGAGCAACTTTGTTTAATTATCACAGTCATATTTAGAATGTATTCAATCTAATTTTCAAACACAATAAAACTTGCAATGTTGCTGAATGAAACACTTGTTTGTATTTAGCAAATATCTAACAAACTGGAGTTTATAGCAATTTTGGTAGTTACTTCTCTTCCTCTTTTCAACTTTGCTCAGACATGCTTTTTTAATCGAATGAAATGAATTCTGTTAAGGACATTTCAATAAATCACAATGTCTTTTTCATCTTTATAATACCGTGACTAATGGACGTGTGGGGTAACAATTTTTTTACGTTTAACCGTTTGAACCATCAAAATTAGGGTGGAGAGATTGTTAACAAATATCATTGTCACGTTTATACAGGGAAAACTGTTTTTTTGTTGTATATTTTAAAAGGGGTATATTCATTTTTGACCAAAAAAAACATCAAAGTTGAGATAGAGAGAAGTTGAGAAGTGTCATCGATGGTTTTAAGTTTATAGAGGTATGTAGCAGAATGTAAAAATTAAGCTATTTGAAAATTTATTAATATTTTATTCATTTTAATGCATTACATCTTAATAAAAAGTATTTACAATTCTTCATACAATTTATCATTGTGTGAAATACGAAAAATGAATATAATAACAATTTTTTATTAAACTTCACCAATGCTAATTTTAAAAAATCAAGGATCCAAGGGGATTACGGGAGTTGTAGAGAAGGCTAATAAAACAAAGATACAAACAATGTAATGAAGCAATACATTAGAAAGATGTTCACTTCTATTGTGGTGTTTGGTACAAAGATCATATTATAATTTTGTCAACTATCAGCCATTTAGATTTTCATTTTCTTATTATGTACAAATGAAGGATAATACATATTTATCCGGAGAAATGCGAAGATACACTCCCCTTATAAAATATTTCATATCAAACAACATAAATATAATTTTTTTGTGGTTTTCAAACGTTTTAAAAAATCACATTGACAATAAGTTACTTTTGTAGGCTTAGGAGTTATTACTAACTAATAATCATGCTACTTCCTAGTAAACATTCCTTGCTACTTGGGTGCTTGACCCATATAATACTACCCATGAGTAACATATGTGCTTTTAGCACAAGAAAGCTTAAAGCTAAGGATGCCATTTGGATACAACCACCGAGTGACCAACTTGCAGGCATATGCATGAATTGTTAACATGTTAAACATTATACCACATATAATCTTAGTCATGGTAATGATCAATGTCATGTATAAGATGGATGGGTATTCCATATCTACACAATAGTGTCATTTTTTTCTCAACTATTTTTCTTTCAAATTTCACTTTTAGATAGTGGCGATAAATTTGTTTTGTTTTTCCTCCAATATTGAACATGAGCTCTAAAAACCAAAACTGAAATTGTTAATCATGAAGTACGGCGAAGGTTTTATTTTGATCCCCAATGCCCATCATAAAATGATTTCTTATAAGGAGGATTTAAAATTGTTCAGATTTCCCTACTAGGGAGAAATAACAAGATGAAACCCATTACACACAATAGATAAGTACAAAATCGTATAACAACCATTGGCCTACAAAGGAAGGAGAAGAGCGGAGTTCAAGACTGAAACGTTAACTTGGTTAAACCTAGTAGGTGGAGGCTCCAACTCGCCATTATGACCATCGTGAATCTCTCCTTCTATCCCCTGAAAAGAAAGAGACGTAACAATCTGTTCGCCCATCCCCACACATGGAGTAGAATTGACCACCAGAGTAGGGGAGGATTGAACAGTGGTATTGGTCTTCTATTTCCATTCTTTAGCGGGTCCCACATAGAAACTACCGCCATGTCTAGTGATTCTACATTTTCCACAGAAAAAAGGGAGGTCTCAAACACCAATGGTTGATCAAACACTCCATGAGACAATTTCAGGTGGATTGAATAAAATAGACAGGCCCTTGAATCCACATTGACACAAAATATAGCTGCCACCAACTGGTTCCTCACCACAGTAGTTGGATCAAAGGAAATGAGCTCCCCCAGGGCTTTGGGAATACTAGCAATAACATCCTTATCCTAGAACTCAAGAGCTAGGGCCAGAAGGATGACCCAGACTAGGAAAGAAAATGGCACCATATGAATCCTAAGCACCATCTGGACAGATGAAGAACTATTTTACTAAAAACTAGGGACCCCCACTTAGAGCTCTGTGGAGATCCTCCTCGGTTTTAAAATTAAATTGAAAGAAGCCATTTGAAATGGAATTCACTTCAATCAGGGGCATCCACTTCCTTTTATCCCATGGTCTAACTGCATCAATGTTTGGTCTACATCTAGCGAAGGTTCCTATACGGGCCAAACCATATCTTTTTTCCCTTGTCCACCAGGGTTTCAGGTATGAGCAATGACACACCATTTGGGTCCCTAACAAAATTCAGTGGAGAGAGCACATATTTTCCCCTTGAGACACAATCATCCAAAGAAATCCCCATCTCATGCCCACTCTCTCGTGGATCTATTTTCCTCCCCAAACTCGGTGGCCTAGGATCAGAGCCAGAGTCCATCTCCCACCCACAGGAGAATTCAAAATTTTCCTACCGTTTTAGTCAAGCCCACTCCCATAAGTAATAAAATATATATTTTTAATATTTTTAATATACTTGAATTTCTATAATATTCAAACATTTATTTTACTTAATTTATAAGTTTTTTGAAAATATGTAAAAAAATATTAAATTTTTATAATGTGGTATATTTATATTATTTTATTTTGAAATTTAATGTTAATATAATGGTATACTTGTATTTTTAAAATATTCTATAAATGTATTAATGTAATAAACTAGATTTTAAGATATATATTTTTCTATTTTGACAAGTTGTCAAATTTCGAGGAAGTGTTGGATACGTGACTTCTCCACAAATTATTATCGTACATTTAAATTGTAGAATATCTACAACACTTAAAATTGAATAAAATAAGTTTTCGTAGAGATGTTACAATTATTTTAAATTGTGGAAATGTTGTGGAATAATTGTGGTAAAAAAATCTTATATGTTGTAGTGGTAGTGACACATGCACACAATAAAAATATCTAAATGAATAAATAAATCTATATTTTTTGCATCGATGGAGAAGATTGATCCATGGGATAAAAAACATACAATAAACTATAGTTTTATATAGACTTTGGGTGATACCACATAAGTAGAGATGTCATATCACAAGAAATTTTAAGGGCCTAAGACAAACCCATGAGATGTCGTGCATGGGAATGTTGTGGAAATGATGCATCAGTTTGGTCACCCATAACAAAATTGTTGAAAGGAAAAGAGCCTTCTTTTGATACATCCAATGACTTGGACCAAAGGAACAAGTTGTGATTCGTTTCCCCTAACTTTGTTAACTTTGTAGATGATGAGAAAATTGGAGTTAACAATGGCCTTTTCAAGGATAATTTTCCACTTAGGAGGAGGTGGTAAGTTTGATGAAGAAGAAGAACATTGGGAAATATATGATTTAAAAGTGGGAGCTGACTATATTCAAGGCATTTGAAAATTCTAGCATCAAAATAATTGTGGGAGTAATTAACTTTGATTTGCATCTCATCTTGTCTAGTTAGGAAGTGATGGATGAGTACAAAAATCCCTACTACCCTACAACTAATATAAAATAAATTTACATGGGAAACCAAGTCTTTTGGGAAATCCTAAATATGGAAATATGTAACATATCTAATGTATGCCATTAAAAAATGAAAGGACATCTAAGTATTTGTAATGCCCACAAAAATGACATTCTAGGAACTCACTACAACCTAACACTTAACTCGAAAGTGCGACTAATTTTTTTAAGTTACAAGGATGTTACAAGGGTGCTTAACCTTTAGGGTTCATCAACTTACTTACACTACTTAACTCAATTTTTTTTACGATCAAAGAACTAGGTCTAGTTAAAAGTTACATGTTAGCACAATTATCTCTATGGTCCATTAATCAATAGTTCTACGGAAAGGTAACAAGGTTTAATTCACTTAATTAGATGTTTTCTTCTCTTTAATTAAGTCCAATCCTAACAAGGTTAACCTTATGCTAACTTATTAAATTCATTACCTTAATAGCTTAAAAGATTCTTTATTAAATTTCTTACACACACTAAGGGTTCTAAGGACATTACACCCTTAAGCAATTACATGGCCCCACTCACCCCTCTACACATACCCTTAAGGATTTTACATTAAACATTTAAATTATATTTCTTCTTAATAAAGGTAGGGTCAATCCTCCACCCTTGGATCAAACCCATCTTAGCCATTAGATCCTAGGGTTCCCAACTTAGCCCTAAAATCCTTATGAAAGTCTATTAAAACCCTTTTCTCATTCTAATCTTCTCATTTGGTTCATTTTCTTTTGTTAAATTTGCAGGTTGGAGAGGAGGAAGCCATGAGAGAAAAAAGGAAGGAGCCATGAAGGATTCTACATGAAGATTTAGTCTAGGCTTAGTTTAGTTTTAGTTTTATTTATGTAATCTATTTCATTTAAAGATTGAGAGGGGTTTCCTCCTCCAATTTGGTTTTCATTTCAAGGTTATTGTGTATTGGGTTTTAAATTTGGGGCAAACCCTACCCCTTTTATTATGAATAAAAGAATGCTTTTAGATTCACCATTTGTGTGTTTGTTTGTTCCATTCCATAGCATTTCTCTTTATTTTACTTGCTGGTAGTAATAGGTTAAATTTTACAACTTAGGAATTAGTTAAATCTGGTTAAATTTCATGCACAAAAAGTGGTCCATAGAATTCCGTCATAAGAGACAAGATCACTACCCCGCAGGCGAGACGGCGGTCCTAGGGACCGCCTCCCGACAGGGTGACAAATAGTGGACCGCCGCCTTTCAGCGGCGGTTGTGAAACCACCACCTTACCTGGGAGAAAAACACAAGACCGCCACCCTACTAAGCGGTGGTTTTGAGATCGCCGCCATAGTCTCGAGCGGCAATTATGGGTCTGTTGCTCTCTGCACGGGGTCGGTCCTATTTCTGAAAAACAAAACCATAATGCCAAGATTTTTACAAAAACTTAAAGTTGCTAAAGGATGTAAAAATGCATTTTGAGTTGGCTTTGTTCATTTTAAAGTTCCAGATTTGAGTTTTATTGCTCTTTTATTCATTTCTTAGCTAAATCCATTCATTTTAAAATGTTTTCAACTCTATTAAAATTCATCTACTTACAATAATAATTTCCATTTGTTTAACTAGTTTCTTCTTTCCATTATAAGAGCAAAAGGAATGTAAATCTATTTTATTTCTTTGTCATTTCTTCATATAAAATCAAATTTCCTAGATACAATATAATCTAACTTGTTCTCTCTTTCATTCTACTATAATATGCATACATTCTAAATAACCACAATAACTTTATTTTCCATACAATGTAATTTTGTAAACAAGTTCCACTTCTTACTATTTCTATTTTTCCATCTTTCCTATTTACAAATTTACAACTTTTTGAATGCAACTCTCATTTCCACAAACAACTTCCAACTAAACTTTTGCACTATATATCCATTTTAGTCATTTCTTTTTCCTTATTACATATTAACAATAAAACAACTCTACAATAAAAGTAACTTTCCTTTCCATTTCAACACTAATTCACTCAAATCTTTCTTCTTTATTTTCAAAATACAAATATTAAATGTAAAATCCTTTCCACAAGATTACAACAATGTTCTCCACTTGATGTGGGAAGTCATACAAAATGTAAATACAAGAAAGAATACATTATTACAATTTCTTCCACTCTAAGTGGGTAAAATACAAGAAAGTTTCACATGGCCACCAACAAGACTCCATTCTCCAACTCCAACAAGATAGCTCCTCCAAGAATTTTCTTGATTCACAACAAAATAGGGGGAGAGGCAATACTCTCCACCCAACCAAGATATCCAATGGAGAGGAGAAGCCATCCTCTCCATTGGACCCCGAGTCCCAACCACATTACAATGGGAGAAGATTTCAACTCATGGCAACTAATACCTTCCACAATACTTAACAAATAAATTCACATTCATTCCATTTACATACAAACACAACAACAACTCAACAAGAATAAAATAAATAAAAACAACAATATAACAAGGCTTATCAAGAAAGCCAAAAGAGTAAGACCTATGGGGAGGCCACTTATGCCTCCCAATGGGAATGGGTGCCCACCTAAACGCCTTCAATGCAAAACACAATTTCCCCTACCAACTCTTATGCCTCCCTCAAGTACTCCTTATACCTCCATACACTCTTATGCCTCCCTCAAAACTCTTATGTCTCCCTCATAATAAGAACAAGAAGAAATGCAAGAATTGCTCATACTAGGTGGGGCACCCAACCCAAAATCCCTCCTCAAGAAAGTGATCTCTTATGCCTCCCTACAAGAAAAAAACCCCATAGTCTCCTCCCACTCCCAACTTAGGCAATCTACCCACACCCAACAAGCATTCCAAAGAGACAACAACATACAACACAACATATAACACATACAATAAAGCAAAGAGCATAATTTAAACTAAGGTGAAGCTCCTACCTCTCCATGGTAGAGCTTGTTCCAAGTATGAAGTTCCAAGCTTCTCCAAAGATCAAGCAAGCATCCAAAAAGCTCCAACAATCCACAAACTCTCTCAAAATCCTCTCACTCTCCAAAAATTCAAGAGACTAAAAATGATCATCCAACCCCAAAACAAGCAACAAGGATTCAATAAATAGAGAAAGGAGAGGGAGGGATGATGTGGCTCCAAGTAGGATGCCACCTCATTTCCTCTCCACTCCACATCACTTGCTCAACCTCATATTCCAATGCACATTAATCGGTGGTTGGAGGAATGACAAGAACCTTACACACTCCATTTAAGCCCACTCCCCCAAAGGACAAAATTAAATATTTGAAAGAAAGTGCAATTAACATTTCACCTTTTTAACATCCCAAACACCTAAAAGAGCCTAAATTTGACCCCCAACCCATAGGTAGGGTTGGCATGGGCATTTAAGAGGTGTGGCACAAGTTTGACTTGTCCCACAAGCTTCCAAATTTGGCCTCTAAGGCCAAATTTGTGTTTCCCATGAAGGGTAGAGTGTGATACACTCAAAACTCAAACACACTTCACTCAACACAAAATCCAAGATTAATTCAATTCTAATAAATGAAATCCTTTTTGGTCACATCTTTAATTAGTTTAGGACAAATTCAAATTAGCTTAATTAAGACACTACAACCCATGAATAATAAAGGGGTAAACACAAATCCAAAATCTAAATAATAAAACAAGTAAAATTTCATTACTAAAGGAAAACACATACTAACATAATAGAAAGGGAAATTAAAACAAAACAACACATGACCCCTAGGTCACAATTTTCTCCTAACCAAATAATTCTAACACGCACACAATTACATGTTGCCATGGTGACCCTAGTTGAATTCTTCTCAAATTCCGATGGGGTTGGTCTCCAATCCCCCGATGTTGTTGTGAATATAGTATACCTACAAAAACAGAGAATACCTCTTTCGGCCTCGTGGCATATTAAAACATTCATGCTAAATATGTGATACGAGATCTAAAATCAACTATATATGAATTAATATTATCTATGCAAATACAATATCACTTAAAATTTCTAGCACATTTCTATTCCACATTTCATTCATGTCAAAATGGTCACCACATAAATCCATATATCAAGATCTATTTAATATGACTAAATATATCACGTGTCGAAATACGGATAAATAACCATGTCAAAAGTATATGAATATCGACATCAAATATCTCCAGTAGTCCATATGCATCATATAAGAATCAAATCAATAACAGTTCAATCTCTCGATATCTACTAGCATGCTAAATCAAAGAAGCTATAATATATCCATAAGTGCATTTGATAGTATCAAAAACAATAATAAAAAAGGTGTCGAAGGGAAGTGGGCACTACAATATTTCATTGTAGGAAATGAAATCCCATGTTGAATTGTTATCCATAAAACTAACTTGACAAAGTTTGATTATGTAAACGTCTTTAACATTGACTAAAAACTTTGCCTAACGATTGATAAAAATTTTAGTATCACATGTCATTGTTTCATGCCACACTTCACGTCATTAAAATATAAAAATTAAAAACCCCATGATGTTTGTTAATCTCTCTATCTTCTTTATTAGATATATATTTTCATCCCATTTTAACACTACTCCCACAAAATTACTTTCTTCCTTTTATTCCCTGTCATTATTTCTTCTTCTGTGAAGATTTGATAGTCCGCCATGGTTAAATATGAGATGCCCTTTTTTATATTGTTGGTAGTATTGATGTTTATTATTTTTCAATAGTTGTGAGAAGAGCGTAAATTCAATAGGAGATGCATCTGCAGAGGAACTTGTAACTCCCAAACCCCTAGATGACTTCGACCTTGGACTTGTGCTTCTCATTATTTCCATTTTCCCAATTCCCACCGTATTTTTGGTCATGATCTGTATTATCATGTACTATTTCCTACCACATGCACACTCTTCCAATTATTTATGTTTCCACAACCATCCCGACACGAAGAGGGGAAAAAGTGTAACGTCACCTAAAGTCTTCCACTTGAGACCCAAGAACAACCTAGGTTTAGTTAGAAGAATTATGGAATAATTTTTTTAAAGTGTTCCCAAAAAAATTTCCAGAGTCCATTACAACAGTTATCAAAACATCCTAAAAAATAACAAGAGAGTAAAATTCATCCCAATCACAAATATATTATCTTCATGTGGGGTGTGGGAAGAAACTTTTCTCCTCGGCGTGGAAGAAAATATTTTTTTCTCCCGGGCGCAGAGAGACTATTCTTCTCCCGAGCGCGAAAGACAGGCATGAAAGAAAATATTTTTTTTTTCTCCCAGGTGCAGAAGAGACTCTTTTGTCTCCCGGCCATGAAATATGGGTGCGGAAGAAGCTCTTTTTCTCTTGGGCGTGCAAGATGGGTGTGGAAGAATCTCTTTCTCTTCTTCGAACTTCAAGAGGCCATAACTTTTGATAGGGAACTCTGTTTTTCACAAACAAGGACTTTTTGGAAAGATATCGACGTCCTCTTTACACGTAAACATTAAGAACTTAATTTGGATACAATTTTAAGGGTTAATTTTGAGAAAACGCTCTGCATGATTATAAAATGAAAACTAGTAACATTTGACTTATAAATTTTGTTCAATTTGACCTCCCTCCTTTCTCAACATGCCAAAAAAACATGGAGGGTTGCTCTTAGAGGAATTTAGGATGGATTGCAAGGTATAATTTTATTTGATTGATTTACAATTCAAAATTTCTCAATTTGACAGCAAACGACGGTGAAAAGGTTGAGCCCAATTATGAAAGGTTCTATAAAATTTCTTTAGTGTTTCAGTTTGTTTGGGGTTGTTTCAATCATATTAAGTTCAATTCAATGTTACATTTTAGTGCTCATTACTGTAGGGGTCATTCTGTACATTTTGAATAAAAATATTTTCTAGTTTGAAAAATTCTCTAACAGTGTTCTACAACTTCAAATTCAATTTGATCCATTTGCATTTACCAAACTTAAAAATATGAACTCGTTCTAATCCAACACTACAATGTTATATTTCCTTCAATAAAAGGGTAGAAGCAAGAATGAAATTTCTATCTCTTTTGACAACGTGCTTTTCAAACATAGAGGGTGCAATAATTCTGATTACACTTTCCAAACAGAGATTTCAAATACATTTCTAAGTAGGTTTCAAACAATAGTAACTTCTTTTGTGAAGGTAAAACAACATCTATTCAGTTGGAATGATTCCTTTTACAACTTCTCCTTTACAAAGATCAAATACAACTTACAAAGATATAAATATTTCTTTTCTTTCATTTAAAAATAGAAACAGAGTACATCTCTTTCACATTTCGAATTACAACTCTCATAGCCAATACAAAACATCTTTCCATCAAAAAATATACAAGGTCATCCACTTCAAAGTGGGAACGGGTTAAAATCAGAGATAAACTCAACAAGAACTATCAAAACTGTGTCTTTTTCCTCTTCTCTAGAACAACAACATGAAGATCCTTCATTTATTTCAATTTTGATCACAAAAAAAGTAGGGAAAAGGTAACGCTCTCCACCCAACCAAGACATCCAATGAAAGGAGAAGCCATCCTTCTTCATTGGCCCCCAATCCCCAACCACATTGCAATAAGAAATGTGACTCAACTCATGGAAAAAATAGGCTTCCACATCACAAAGGAAATCTTTCAACATGCACATTTCATATTAAAATACATTACAAACAAAACTTAGGCTTCTTCATGCAAGTCAAAGGAGCACGAAAATATGGGGGATGCTACTTATGCTTCCCAAAGGGGATATGGGTATCACCACCTGAGAAAAAAACCACCAAAATATAACATTTTAAATCCCCGACATGCCCTTATGCCTCTCTAAGTACCCCTTATTCCTCACATTTCCTGATGCCTCCGACCACTTATGGCACCCCATAACGAGTAAATAAATGCAAGCTATTTCTTTGCAAGGTGGATCCCAAATCCCAATTCCTCCACACTTATACCTCCCCAAAACACTTATTCCTCCCACAAAATGAACCCCATAGACTTCATCTATACCATTCCTAGGCCATCTACCCAACAACCCACAAACATGCCAAAGCATTCACAACAATAACATTTTCATAAATAAAGAGGAGCATTTCAAGAGCCAAGATCCTACCTCTCCATGATGGAGTTGTTTCAAGTTCCAAACAACAACTTTATTCCAATGCAAGCATTCCAAATATCAAATAAGCACAAGTATACAACAACCTTCAAAATTCTCCAAGGCAAGAGCTCTCCAAAACAAGAAAAGACATGCATGCAAAAGTGAAGCAACCCAAAACAAGGTAAGGAATTATAATAAATAGAAGAGGGAAGAGAAGAGGATGAGGTGGATCCATGTAGGATGCCACATCACACATCCTCAACCCCAACACAAAAGTCAACTTCATTCTCTAATGCATAATAAATAGGTGGGTGAATAATATGACAATTTTACATACACACTCAAATCAAGCCCACACCCCATAAGGATTGAAATTAAAACATTCAATATGACTTATAAAAACACATAAAGAAGGTCTAAATTGAACTCTCCAACCATAGGTAAGGTTGGTATGTAAATTTAAGAGGCATGGGACAAGTTTAACTTGTCCCACAAGTCTCCAAAATCAGCCTCCAAGGACAAATTCGAATTTTCAAAGAAGGTGGAGTGTTTCTTACTCCAAAATCAGTTACATATCTCTTACACATCACTTACACATTTCTTAAAAAACTTTAATTCAAGGCCAAAAACTCTATTAATTACTTTCCTATTACCCAATTTTAATTAATTAACTTAACAACATGATTATTCACAATATTAACATACCATTAAGTAAATAATGAAAGGGGTCAATGCACCACAAAATAAACACATGCAAACATTAACAAAGGAACCAAATAAAAGAAAATACATAAAATCCCTTGGTCACATTTAAAGGTGACCCCCATGGGAATCCCTAACACAAAAAATACAGTTGCCATGGTGACCTTGTTGAATTCATCTAGAATTCCAAAGTGGTTGGTCTCCAATCCCTCGATATTTGTTGTGATATTTTAAACTTGCAAAATACAAATACCTCCTTCGGCCTCGTGGCCATATCAGAACATCCAAATGAATATAAATATAATTTTAAGATCATCAATATATATGTGAATCACAACAATCATCAAGAAAATAAGCAATATCACTTACAATTTCATCAACAACTATATGATTATCAATTAATTCCATTTTCTAGGTCTACTAAATATATCCAAAGAACACATGTCAAAACGACATCCATAAGTATATCCATGTCAAACAATACATCAACATCAATATATACAATGTCTCTAATACCCATCAAACATCATATAATAATCAAGTCAACAATAATCTATGCTCTAACGTCTAACATCATGCTAAAAAAAACTATAATAATGCCCATAATATAGTCAATAGTGTCATGATCAGTATCAAAAGGTGTCAAAGGGAAGTGGGCACTACATCCCCCTCCCCTTAGACTCGACTTCCTCCTGGAATTCACTAGAACAGATGTGGGAACTGAACTTGTAGTAAAGTAGCATCCTCCCATGTAGCCGCAGTCTCATCATACCTATCCCACCGCACTTGTGCACGATCAATCTCTTTTCCTGCGAAGGCTCGGGGTCTTGCGATCTATGAAGTAAATGGGCTCCACAATAACCTGCCCCTAATCCCGCACCTGCGCAATGAGGTCCAATCTATCACATGAGAAGGATCAACAATGTATCTCCTAAGCACTAAAACATGAAAAACATTGTAGTGCCCACTTCCCTTCGATACCTTTTTTTCGTTGATCTTGACACTGTTGACCATACTTGTGGACATTATTGTAACTTTGATTTAGCATGATGTTAGATGTTAGAGCATGGGCTATTATTGACTCTAATTCACATATGATGCATGATGATTGTTAGAGACATTTTATATAGATGTTGACATGTTGTTTGACATGATTATATTCTGGATGTTATTCGGACATGTGATACTTGGCTATATTGAGTAGACCTAGAAAATGAAATTTATTTGATGAGGATATAGTTGTTGATAAAATTGTAAATGATATTGTTAATTGCATAGATGTTGTTGTGATTCATATATGTAGATGATGTTGGAATTACATTTATATTTATATTGGATGTTCTGATGTGGCCACGAGGCCGAAGGAGGTATTTGTGTTTTGCAAGTTAAAATATCACAACAAACATCGAGGGATTGGAGACAAACCACATTGGAATTCTAGATGAATTCAACAAGGTCACCATGGCAACTTGTATTGTTGTGTGTGTTTGTTTATTATTAGGGATTCCCATGGGGGGATCACCTTTAAATGTGACCAAGGGATTTTATGTTTTTATTTTATTTGGTTCCTTTGTTTAATGTTTGCATGTGTTTATTTTGTGATGCATTGCCCCTTTCATTAATTATTAAATGGTGTGTAAATATTGTGAGTAATCATATTGTTAAAATAAATAAATCAAATATGTCATAAGAATGTAATTAATAGAGTTGTTGGCCATGATTTAAAGTGTTGTAAGTAATGTGTAAGTAATGTGTAAGTGATATGTAAGTGATGTGATTTTTTACAGTAAGAAACACTCCATCTTCTTGGAAATTCGAATTTGTCCTCGAGAGGCTGATTTTGGAGACTTGTGGGACAAGTTAAACTTGTCCCATGCCTCTTAAATTTTTACCAACCATACCTATGGTTTGGAGGAGTTAAATTAGACTTTTATTTATGCATTTTGTAAGTCAAATTGTAGGTTTTAATTGCACTTTTCTTACATATTTAATTTCAGTCCTTATGGGGTGTGGGCTTGTTTTGGAGTGTGTAAGTAAACTGTCATATTATTCACCCACCTATTTATTATGCATTGGAGAATGAAGTTGACTTTGGTGTTGGAGTTGAGGATGTGTGATGTGGCATCCTACATGGATCCACCTCATCCTCTTCTCTTCCCTCTTCTATAAAATTTGAATTGCTTGCCTTGTTTTGGGTTGCTTCACTTTGGAGACTTCATTCTTGGGTGAATTATTTTGCTATTTTGAGATCTTAAATTGGATATTTTTTGGAAGATTGTTGCATGCTTGTGCTTGGCTGTTTTGGATTACTTGCATTGGGATAGAGTTTTTGTTTTGGAACTTGGAACAACTTCATCATGGAGAGGTAAGAGCTTGGCTCTTGAAATGCCCTTCTTTTATGAATGTAAATGTTGTTTTGTTGTGAATGTTTTGGCATGTTGTGGGCTGTTTGGGTAGATGGCCTAGGAATGGTGTAGGAGAAGACTATGGGGTTATTTTATGGGAGGAACAAGTGTTTTTGGGAGGTATAAGTGTGGAGGGAGTTGGGATTTGGGTTCCACCTTACAAATAAATAGCTTGCATTTCTTTACTCGTTATGGGGTGCCATAAGAGGTTGGGGAGGCATAACAAAAATGTGAGGAATAAGGGGTACTGGGGGAGGTATAAGGGCATGTCAGGGCTTTGATATACTATATTTTGGTGGTTTGTAATCAGGTGGTGATACCCATTTCCCCTTGGAAGGCATAAGTAGCATCCCCCATAGTTTCTTGCTCCTTTGGCTTGCTTGATGAAACCTTAGTTTTGTTTTTCTATGTTTTTAATGTAGTTACAAACTACATTCTATTTTGGATTGTGTTTTTATTGTGAAACAAATGCTACTTGTGTGTGTTGTGGAAGCCTTTGTTGCCATGAGTTGAATCACATCTTTAATTGCAATATGGTTGGGGCTTGGGGGCCAATGAAGAAGGATGGCTTCTCCTTTTTATTGGATGTCTTGGTTGGGTGGAGAGTTTCCTTTCCCCTGTTTTGTTGTGATCAAATTAGAGAATGATGGAAATTTATACTATTGTTTTGGAGCTGTGAAAGAAGACAGAGTTGGCTGTCCTTTGTGAAACTTCCTTTTGTAAAATATTTTTCCCACTTCAAGTGGATGACTTGTAATCTTATTGGATTGGATAGTATTTTATTTTGGAAATAAAATTCTAATGGAATGTGAAAGGACATAGTCTGTAATATTAATCGAGAAATGAAAAGAAGATTTGTATTCGGTATTTTGAAATGGAATTGAAAAAGATACTTTGTGATCCCTTTTGAAATGAAATTTTATTGTAACCTTTACCACTTGAAGTGGATGAACTTGTAAATGTTTTGTAATGGAAATTTGTTGTGTTGATTATGAAACTTGTATCTTGTAATGTGAAAGAGATAAAATCTTTTTCGGCCTTTGAAGAAATGTGAAAGAATTGTATTCTGTATGAGGAATTTGAGGAATGAAAGAAAAGTTGTAAAGTTGTATTTTGAAATCAATAAAGGATTGCATTAACTTTCTCAATTTGCATTATAGTATTGAATTTGATCATTTAGATGTATTTGAAATCTCTCTTTGAGAGAAAGAAATGTCTATGAAGGAAATGTAATACTCTGTCTTTTGAAACATGTGAAATTTGGAAATGAGGAATGTATTTAAGATTTTGAATAGTTGAATTGAATCAACTTGAGGTAGTAGATTTGAAATGGAATGAATTCTAACACTTAGAAGATGAAAAATGGAAAATAGATCTATTCAAAATTGATCTCTGTTTATGGTTTCAAACTAGCAAATATTTTGTCCCAAAATACACAGATCAAACCTACAATTAATAAATACCAAGAAATATTAAATTGAACATCACATGATATAAATGAATCTATTCAACAAAAACACTTAAGGAAAAATCTTAGAAAACTTACAAAATCGGCTTAACCCTCTTACCGTTTTGTTATCAAAGATGTAATTTTTCAAATTGGGAATCAATCAAACAAAATTACCTTCCAAATACATCATAAATCCTTCTAAGAACAATTCTCCATGTCTATTTGACATGTTGAGAGAGGAAGAAGATCAAATTGAGTAAAATTTTATAAGTTAAATTTACCAGTTTGCACTTTGTAAAAGCTGGCAGATCGTTTTTGTGAAATTTAACCCCTTAAAATTTATCAAAATGAAAAATTAATGATACTTGCAAAGAGGACATCGAGATATTTCCAAAAGTCCTCGTTTTCCCAAAACCGATCTCCCAATCAAAATTTATGGCCTTTTGAAGTTTTTCTTCATTTGGCATCAAAAAATATATATTTTCTAACTGTCAAAATTTTAGGGAAAATTTTCCTTGGTAGACTCCGGGGCCAAAATTTTCCTTAGCTCTTTTGGTAAAAAATTCCAAAGGAACGAATTCCCCTGCCGCTCCACTAACCCACGACCTTTCTTTTTGTCAAAAAATCACCTAAGTCCGAAAGAGAAATTTTGGAAAAATTTCCCGTGGACCCGCCACCCCGCTTTTGCCTTTGGTTGCCTTTTGTGGGCCCACAACAGTAAACTTAGCTTTTTAAAATTTTTGGAAAATTTTCCTATTTTCTGCTAGCCCACAGCCCAATCCAATCTGTACTACCACACATGGCACCACGAGGCATCGGCGTAGTAGTCGGATCCCTTTTTAAACTTAGCGCTTTGAAAATTTTGGAAAAGTTTCTATGTCCTCCGCCTCCCCACTAGCCCACATCCAATCAAGAGTTGCCATGGGCATCGAAAGGCATCAAAGAGAGGAGTGGGTTCCTTTTTTGCCTTTTGTATTTCAGAAAATTTTGGAAAATTTTCTAAATTTTCCCCATTGGCCCACTTGACCCACAGCCAATGGATGGCTAACACGTGTCTTCACGATGCGTCGGTGGAGGCGCGAAGATTCTCAATCCTTTAAACCTTTTTCTTTAAAAAGTCAAATTTTTCTAAGTTTCTCCGATGGCCTGATGACTTGGAAGTAATCATTGCTTGACATGTGGCGCCTTGGGCGTCGGCGGAGGTGTGACAATTTTGATCCCTTAGCACTTTTCGGCCGAAAAGATGTAATGTCTTAAATCACTCCGATGGCCCGACTTTCCACCAAAGCTTTTAAACCCGACACGTGTCCTCTTCGAGCTCGTGCGGGCACATGGAGGAAAGTCACACTTTTTCCCCAAAAAAGGGAAAATGTGCCAAAATCCTTCCCTACCCCACCAGGCCACGCATGGGAAAATTTTCTTCCCCAGGCCCACAGCTCTTGGGAAAAATTTCCTCCCAAGGCCCGCCGCCCATAACTTGAGAAATATGAGGAGTTAGGAGGACTTCTTTATATCACTGGAAAGGTGAGGAAATTTCCTATCTAATGGGAATAATTTAGGGAAGTTTTGAGTGTGTCAATTTTAAGAAAAATCAAGTTGAATCTTTTAAGCCAGTTAGAGAGTGGTGTAGTGAGAAATTACCCTCTTAACCTAATTGAACTTTCTAACCCTAAGTTTTGAACTTGTGACCTTTAATAATTGTTGATAAGGGAAAAATATAATCTAGTAAATTAGAATTGACCTGGAAACTTGTTGTGGCAACTGTTGTCTTGTAACCTTGTGGTAGACACTTTTAAACAAAAAAAAATTATTCCATAATTTTCCTAACTAATCCTAGGTTGTTCTTGGGTCTCAAGTGGGTTTTTTTATGGGCGTTACACTTGGTATCAGAGCCGTGGGTTCAAAATATTGGACCCTTGGGCACACTAGAAACTTGAGACATGAACTATAAACCTAGCACACTTTTAAATCTAGAAAACAACCTTGTTTTGAAAATTGAAAAAAAAATATATATGAAGAAATATTACATTACTCTATTCATTTGAATTACCAGTATTAAAATCATAATAAAATAATAAGTTGTTTGAATTGTTTGTACTTGCTTAGTGGTTTTGTTTTTTCTAAACCCAGGTAACTAAGAATGTCAAATTAAATTGATGGTTGTGAACTTCTAGTGTAGTGGAAACTTGGTTCCTCTTTGAAAATGTGTTGTTTTTACAAGTCCTAAATCTTGATTTAATTGTATGATGCGTTAAGCCCTTTTGAGACCCTTCCTTATTAAATTTGTTGGAATGATAAGTTGTATGGTGTGATTCTTGTGGTTGGACAATAGTGGTTGTGTTCTGGGGTCGGAAGAGTTAATTAGAAGTTGTTTAGAGCTTCCTTCCTTCGGTGGTTAGGAAAGAGGGTCTGGTTGTTAGTTTTCCATTTTGTTACCCGTATGGGAGAGTGGAAATTAAGTCTAGGTGTCGTTTAGGACCCAATCTTGCGTATTTTTCCTAGACCCAACCTCGAGGTAGATTACCCTTATTATGTGTCCATGAAGTGCTCATGAGTGAATGTGGTGTTAACGTGTTTTACATTGGTAATCTTGTGTTATTTTATCAAGGACCAACATCCATGATTGATTTGAGATGTAGAGTCTTTTTATTTTATTATTTTTTAAAATTTTATGACTTTTACACTTAGCCACTTTCCTTGATTGTTGATATTTCTTGGATTTTATTTTGATTGGTGACTGAGCTCATTATTTTGTTGGCTACTTAGCTAAATGTTATGTGGTTCCTTCTTGTGATGATGAGTTTTCATGATTTTTGTATTGTGACATTTCGTCAGACCACACCCCGGTGTCTTGAATGTCCTCTTAGGTGCTTAAAGTTATACCTTGGTTTTGGATGCATGGAACCTTGAGGGTGTCTAGGATCTTGAGTGACTTTTTCATTGCTTGACCTTGCTAGATAGAGAACTCATTGTGATGTGCATTCTAGTTGGTAGTCTGTTAGCGGTGGTGGTGATTCTCTTACAATCCAGTAAGAGCTTGAACCTCGTCGGAGTAGAGGTCTTTAATTGTGGGTTGATGAGTTATGTTGTGATCAGATTTCTTCTTGTTGGTGGATGTTAGTAGAAAAGTGTTTGTCTAGTAGTGGATTTTCTTTGATGGCATGCTAAGTTTTATCAGGATTTCCTTATTTCATTATATAAAGTAGTGACTTGTGGACTATATGCATCTTGGTAATTATGGTTAGAATTAAGCCCATTTGAATATTGTGTGTAAAATTAAGTGTGTTTTTTTCTCTCTTGATCTATAAATAAGTCTACCCTTTCCATTAATTTTTTTAAAATACTATGAATAACACTCTATGACCTATTAATTTTAGATTACGTGGAGACACTTATGGATGCTTTGAGTCTTTTGGACCATGACATTGGTGATGATAGTGTAATTAGACCTTGATAATTTAATCTCGGTGGTATTTTATAATGTGATTCTTCTTGTGATAATGTAACTCTTGGTCGTAAAGCCATGTTGAATAGATAGTTGATTGTTTGCTTACATTTGATGCTTTCTAGTGAGTATGTGGTGTTCTTATAGTTAAAATATTTCCTTGTCATTTTGATTGCTTGGTTGGTGGTATCCTATGGTAATATGGGTGTAGATTTGAAAAATTTCCTTGTCTTATCATGTGAGTAAAATGTTTTCACCAAAATAACAAATATTGTTAAACCCTAGTAGATCAAAGTAATTATGTTTCTTTAATGGGATTTCCTTGTAACTTCTTTTGAGAACTTGTAGAAACCCACTAGGAATGTTTTATGATACTTGTAATTAGTGGAAAAATATTGAAATATTGTTGTGATCCATGTTGGTTGATTGTTTCCTAGCTCTTACAAAATTAATAATGTGTGTTTCTATGTTGAATGTCCCTTGTTTCCTTAGAATTAAAATGTGATGTGTTGATTTACCTCTCTCTCCCATTCAAGTAATAGTGTGATATGTTTACCCTTCCTTCTCATTAAATTTTAATTGACAAGTTGACTCACCCAAACATCATAAAACTATAATTGAGGAGATTTGGCCTATAAAGCTTAACAAATAAACTGGAACATAGAAAGAGAAAATGGTCCTTGCTTTATGTAGAAGAACAGAAAGGAAAACTTTGTCCATCTACCTCCCCTAGGAGTAAAATAAATACTCTTTCTCTTTTCCACCTTTACAGAATGGAAAGATATCATGCCCCCTTAGTGGTCCTTATAAAACAAACTTGTGATGTCTTAATAGGAGGAAATTTAATCAAGAAAACTCCTAAAGGAATGTGCTTAGAAAATGAAACTACAAATTTTGACTTAATTAGTTGATTTATAAAATAAGTAAGATTTATGTGTATTGAGTGCAATGTATAGTCGAACTTGTAGTAATGTGTTCTAGTTGCTTAGTACTTTCTTGTTCATAGATGTATGTTCCTTTCTTTGTGAGAGTTTTGGGTCGTCATACCCTTATCGTCCCGTAGCTCGACGAGTGTGAGTTGTGGTCCTTAGGATTGAGACTTATCTCTTGTTTTAAGAAGCAACCTTCTTGCGTAGTCTTGTCCTTGGAGACCTAAGTTATTGTAATTTTAAGGCAACATATGTTAAGGATATAAAATAACTTTGGGAAGTCTCCCTTTCTTTATATTTTCTTGTGTCACCTTGTTATTGTTGCCCCTTTTCTGTTAGGATGGAAAGTGCAAGATGATGTTATTCACTTTTGTCACATTCACCTTGGATTGTAGTTGGACCCCCTTGTTACTTTTTTTTCTCCCTAGCTATCTTGAGTGCTCCTTGGTGTTTTCTTGTTCTCTCTTTATGGTTATTATGAGCTTGAGCAGGAAATAAGATAAATAAATCCCATTGTGTTATAGTGTATGGTGCTTCTTGCATTGTTATGTTAGCTGCTTGTGGAGTTATTTACTAAATGTTTGACATCTCTAATTTGGTTAGTATTGTGTGTTTGATAATTCTTTTTAGTGTGTAAGTCGGGTTTCGGAAAACTATGTGTTCTTTCTGAAACTTATGTCATTGTTTCAATGAAAAGTTATGATTCCTCTACTTGAGTTATTGAAGTGCTTCTCTTGAATAGTTCCTTATTATTTTAAATGTTTTGCTGATTTAGTAAAGTCCTTCCTTGATGATTAACCTCATCTTGTGTGATCTCAAATTGTGGGAAGTTTAAAATCAGACATGTCTCTCTCAGTAAAATCTTGCCATGGTTGATTAGACCAGCCTTGGGTTCCTAACAACAACTTGAAATCATAATTTAACCCTAGTAATGTGAAACCTTAAATTTTTTCTTTGTAGTATGTTGTATTCCTTGGGAAACTATGTGGTCTTTCTCAACTCATGGAATTCTCCTTATTATTCCTTGATTTGGTGGTTACTCTTAAGACATTTTTGAACTCTTCATGTTATATTGTTATGTGTTGTATCTTGGTTGATATTATTGTTACTCTCTAGATTTAAATGTTTGTAGAGATATTATGTACAAAGCGAACTCATCCACACACACATCTCATACATATACTTTAATTGCATTGGACCAAACTTGGCACACACACACACCCACACTTGTTTAAGTAAGAAATCCCATAATGAGAGGGATATTTTTTACATATTGCATTTGTTATATCTCTCTTTACTATGACTTATAGGGAGGAAGTTGAGTACTAAGGGGAGGGGGATGTAGTGCCCACTTCCATTACATACACATTTTTATACTAGTACATGACATATTGGCATATCATGGACATTATTATAGTTTGATTTAGTATGATGATTATATGTTATAGCATGGATTATTGTGATATGATTCATATATGATGCATGATGATTATTAGAGACATTTATATATAATGTTGATATACTGTCATTTGACATGGTTATATTCTAGATGTTATTCGGACATGTGATACTTGGCTATATTGAGTAGACCTAGAAAATGAAATTTATTTGATGAGGATATAGTTGTTGATAAAATTGCAAATGATATTGTTAATTGCATAGATGTTGTTGTGATTCATATATGTAGATGATGTTGGAATTACATTTATATTTATATTGGATGTTCTGATGTGGCCACGAGGCCGAAGGAGGTATTTGTGTTTTGCAGGTTAAAATATCACAACAAACATCGGGGGATTGGAGACCAACCACATTGGAATTCTAGATGAATTCAACAAGGTCACCATGACAACTTGTATTGTTGTGTGTGTTTGTTTATTGTTAGGGATTCCCATGGGGGGATCACCTTTAAATGTGACCAAGGGATTTTATGTTTTTATTTTATTTGGTTCCTTTGTTTAATGTTTGCATGTGTTTATTTTGTGATGCATTGCCCCTTTCATTAATTATTAAATGGTGTGTAAATATTGTGAGTAATCATATTGTTAAAATAAATAAATCAAATATGTCATAAGAATGTAATTAATAGAGTTGTTGGCCATGTTTTAAAGTGTTGTAAGTGATGTGTAATTAACGTGTAAGTGATATGTAAGTGATGTGTAAGTTGATTTTATAGTGTGAAACACTCCACCTTCTTGGAAATTCGAATTTTTCCTTGGAGACTGATTTTGGAGGCTTGTGGGACAAGTTAAACTTGTCCCATGCCTCTTAAATTTTTATACCAACCTTGCCTATGGTTGGAGGGTTAAATTTAGACCTTCTTTGCATTTTTGTAAGTCAAGCTGAATGTTTTAATTGCACTTTCTTACATGTTACTAATTTCAGTCCTTTGGGGTATGGGCTTGATTTGAGTGTGTAAGTAAAACTGTCATATTATTCACCCACCTAATTAATATGCATTGGAGAATGAAGTTGACTTTGTGTTTGGGGTTGAGGATGTGTGATGTGGCATCCTACATGGATCCACCTCATCCTCTTCTCTTCCCTCTTCTATAAAATTTGAATTTCTTGCCTTGTTTTGGGTTGCTTCACTTTGGAGACTTCATTCTTGGGTGAATTCTTTTGTTGTTTTGAGCTCTTGCATTGGAGAATTTTTTGGAAGATTGTTGCATGCTTGTGCTTGGCTGTTTTGGATTTCTTGCATTGGGATAGAGCTTGTTGTTTTGGAACTTGGAATAACTTCATCATGGAGAGGTAAGAGCTTGGCTCTTGAAATTCCATTCTTTTATGAATGTAAATGTTGTTTTGTTGTGAATGTTTTGGCATGTTGTGGGTTGTTTGGGTAGATGGCCTAGGAATGGTGTAGGAGAAGACTATGGGGTTATTTTGTGGGAGGCACAAGTGTTTTTGGGGAGGTATAAGTGTGGAGGAGTTGGGATTTGGGTTCCACCTTGCAAAGAAATAGCTTTCATTTCTTTACTCATTATGGGGTGCCATAAGAGGTTGGGGAGGCATAAGGAAAATGTGAGGAATAAGGGGTACTTGGGGGAGGCATAAGGGCATGTTAGGGATTTGATATACTATATTTTGGTGGTTTGTAATCAGGTGGTGATACCCATTTCCCCTTTGGGAGGCATAAGTAGCATCCCCCATAGTTTCTTGCTCCTTTGGCTTGCTTGATGAAGCCTTAGTTTTGTTTGTGATGTTTTTAATGTAGTTGTAAACTACATTCTGTTTTGGACTGTGTTTTTATATGTGAAAAAATGCTGCTTGTGTGTGTTGTGGAAGCCTTTGTTTCCATGAGTTGAATCACATCTTTTATTGCATTATGGTTGGGGCTCGGGGGCCAATGAAGAAGGATGGCTTCTCCTTTTCATTGGATGTCTTGGTTGGGTGGAGAGATTTTCCTTTCCCCTTTTCTATTGTGATCAAATTAGAGAATGATGGAAATTTATACTACTTTTGTTTTGGAGTCATGTGAAAGAAGATAGAGTTGGTTGTCCTTTGTGAAACTTCCTTTTGTGAAATATTTTTCCCACTTCAAGTGGATGACTTGTAATATTATTGGATTGGATAGTATTCTATTTTGGAAATAAAATTCTAATGGAATGTGAAAGGAAATACTCCATAATGTCATTGAAGAAAGGAAAAGAAGATTTGTATTCATTTTATTGAAATGGAATGGAAAAATATAGTTTGACAGTCCCTTGTGAAATGAAATTTTATTGTAACCTTTCCCACTTGAAGTGGATGAACTTGTAAATGTTTTGTAATGGAAATATGTTGTGTTGATTATGAAATTTGTATATTGTAATGTGAAAGAGATAAACTCTGTTTTCGGCCTTTGAAGGAATGTGAAAGAATTGTATTCTGTATGAGGAATTTGAGGAATGAAAGAAAAGTTGTAAAGTTGTATTTTGGAATCAATAAAGGATTGCATTACCTTTCTCAATTCGCATTGTAGTATTGAATTTGATCATTTAGATGTATTTGAAATCTCTCTTTGAGAGAAAGAAATGCGTATGAAGGAAATGTAATACTATGTCTTTTGAAACATGTGAAATTTGGAAATCAGGAATGTATTTTAGATTTTGAATAGTTTAATTGAATCAACTTGAGGTAGTAGATTTGAAATGGAATGAATTATAACACTTAGAAGATGAAAAATGGAAAATAGATATATTAGAAATTAATCTCTGTTTATGGTTTCAAATTGGAAAATATTTTGTCCCAAAATACACAGATCTAACTTGCAAAACAAAGAAATAACAAATGAAATATTAAATTGAACTTCACATGATATAAATGAATCCAATTAGACAAAAACTTAAGAAATTTCTTCAAAAACTTAGCAAAATCGGGCTCAAACTTTCTTTCGTTTTTTGTCAAGAGATGTAATTTTGAAATTGAAAATCAATCAAACAAACTTACCTTCCAAATACATCATAAATCCTTCTAAGAACATTTTCCATGTCTTTTTGACATTTTGAGAGGAAGAAGATCAAATTGAACAAATTTTTATAAGTTAAAATTACCAGTTTGCACTGTAAGAGCCTGCAGAACATTTTTGTGATATTGACACCTTAAAATTTATCAAAATGAAAAATTAATGATTTATGTGCAAAGAGGACGTTGAGATATTTCCAAAAAGTCCTCGTTTTCCCAAAACCAATCTCCCAATCAAAAGTTATGGCCTTCTAAGTTTTTCTTCATTTGGCGTCAAAAATATATATTTTCTAATTGTCAAAATTTTAGGGAAAATTTTCCTTGGCAAACCCGTGGGCCTGAATTTTCCCTTAGCTCTTTTGTCAAAAAATTCCAAAGGAAGGAATTCCCCTGCCACTCTCGCTAACCATAGCCTTTCTTTTTGTCAAAATCACCTAAGTTTGAAAGAGAAATTTTGGAAAAATTTCCCCCAGAGACCCGCGCCCCCACTTTTTTTTCCTTTGGTTGTCTTTCGCGAGGCCCACACAAAACTTACTTTAAAATTTTTGGAAAATTTTCCTAATTTTCCGGTGCTGCCACATGTAACCAAGAGGCATCGGTAGATTAGCGGATCCCTTTTAAACTTAGCACTTTTGAAAATTTTGGGAAAAGTTTCTATGTTTCCTCCGCCTCCCGCGCCGCCCGCATGATCGAATCGGGAGCTGCCACATGGCATCGCGAGGCATCGATGGAGGAGCAACTTCCTTTTGCCTTTTACATTTCAAAATTTTTTGGAAAATTTTCTTAAGTTTCCCCGCCGGCCCGCCAACCCGCAACCAATGGATGGCTAACACGTGTCTTCCCGACTGCGTCGACGAGGCGCGAAGATTCTCAATCCTTTAAACCTTTTTCTTTAAAAAATCAAATTTTGCTAAGTTGCTTCCGACGGACGTGACAGCTCGTAACTAATCATTTCTTAACACATGGCACCTTGGGAATCGGCGGAGGTGCAGAAATTTTGATCCCTTAGCACTTTTTAGGCCGAAAATACATAATGTCTTAAATCACTCGACGACCCGACTTTTCTGCTAGAGCTTTTAAACCCGAAACATGTCCTCTTCGAGCTCACGAGCACATGGAGGAAAGTCATGCTTTTTCCAAAAAGGAAAATGCGCCAAAATCCTTCCCGCCCGCCGGCCCTCGCGCATGGGAAAAGTTTCTTCCCAGCCCGCATGCCCGCTCTTGGGAAAATTTTCCTCCCAAGGCCCGCCGACCCATAACTTGAGAAATATGAGGAGTTAAAAGGACTTCTTTATATCATTGGAAAGGTGAGTAAATTTCCTATCTAATGGAAATAATTTAGGGAAGTTTTGAGTGTGTCAATTTTGAGAAAAATCAAGTTGAATGTTTTAATCCAGTTAGAGAGTGGTGTAGTGAGAAATTACCCTCTTAACCTATTGAACTTTATAATCCTAGGTTTTGAGTGTGTGACCTTTAATAATTATTTGATAAGGGAAAAATATAATTTAGTAAATTAGATTTGACACGAAACTTGTTGTGGCAATCAAGTTGTCTTGTAACCTTGTGGTAGACACTTTTAAACAAAAAAAAATATTCCATAATTTTCCTAGCTAATGGACAAAGGGCCAATACGCTCCATGATCTCAAAAGGACCAACGAATCTAGGAGATAACTTAGAACCTTTTTGTAATAGATAGGGATCGTATGTGGTCTGACACGAAGGAACACCTTCATGCCCACATAAAAACTATGGTCAGTCCTATGCTGATCTACATACTTCTTCTTCCTGTCATGTGCCTCCTGCAATCTTTGTATGATCAAAACCAACTGTTGTTCCATGTTATGTAACAAAACTGGTCCAAGATAAACCACGTCCTCTAACCTATCCCAGTTAAGAGGTGTCCTGCACTCTCTGCCATACAAATCCTGAAAAGGAGCCATGCCTATAGAACTCTAAAAACTATTATTGTAGGAAAAATCCACCAAGTACAAGTACTCCTCCCATCTCGACTGATGATCCATAACATACATCCTGAGCATATCCTCTAAAATCTGATTCACCCACTCAATCTGTCCATCTGTCTCAGGGTGATATGTTGTGCTGAAATTGATCCTCATCCCAAGGGCATGCTATATGGTAGTCCAAAAATGGGAAGTGTACAAGGGATCGTGGTCACAAATTATCTTCTCGTAGAATCTTGTGCAACTTGACTATCTCATCTAGATAAACCTGTGCCACTGCACTAGCTGTATAAGTGGTCTTCACCAGAGAAAAGTGCACCACTTTTGTCAATTTATCCACCGTGACCATGATGGTGTTGTGGTGATATCTCGACATCGGTAGCCCAACAACAAAGTCCATGGAAATGGTGTCCCACTTCCACTCCGATATAACATGAGGAAAGAGAAGGCCACCGGATCGATGCTCACCTTCACTTTGTGGCACTCTAAATAGCTAGATACCTGTAATGCCCATAAAAAAGTCTACAATAAGGTTACAAGACAAAATTTTTTGCAAGCAAGTTTTCAAACCAAATACTATTAATAGCTTATATTTTTACTAATATGACAATTATAAAATCTCACAAGGTCCAAACTTAGGGTTAAATTAATCAATTAGGTTAAAAGGATAATTTCTCACTATGCCACTCTCTAACAGAGTTAAAAGATTCAACTTGATTTTTATCAAAATTAACGCACTTAAAACTTCCAAAAAATATTTCCATTAGATAGGAAATTTTCTCATATTTCCAAAGTGATATAAATAAGTCCTCCTAACTCCTCATATTTCTCAAGTTATGGGCCGACGGGCCTTGGGGTGAAAATTTTCCCCAAGAACGGGCCTACGGGCCTAGGGGAGAAAATTTTCTCCAGGATCAGTCTGCGGGCCATGGGGAGAATTTTTCCCTAGATGCGGGTATTCGGGCCACTTTGGGAGAAATGTTTCCACGGGGCGGAGTCAGCCATGGGTCGCGACGAGAAATTTTTCCCAGAGGAGTCGGTCGGCGGGTGGGGATGAAATCTCATCCTAAACACGCGACCGATGGAGCCACGGGGACGTTTTGTAAAGTTTCTTGCTTGGTGAAAATCCACCTTTGCACCTGTGCTCCCGCAAGTCTGCAAGTCCTCTAGGGACACATGGCACCTCAAAAGCCAATGTGGGGAAAACGGGATGGTGGGGATAAAATAATTTTAACGCCTAAAAGGGTGAAAAGGGTAAAATTTACCCGCGCCTCCACCGATGCCTCATGATGCAACGTGGAAGATCCTGATTGGCTGCGGGCTGGTGGGGCCACGGAGGAAACTAAGAAACATTTCCAAATTTTAATTTCACAAGTGCCAGGTTAAAAGGGATTCGACCCTCTCACGAAGAGCTTTGTTAAGCCACGTGGCAAAGCACTTGATTAAACTGCGGGCCTATGGGGAGGTGGGGAAACTTAGAAATTTTTTCCCAAAATATTTCCAAAGTGCTAAGAAAAAAGGGGATCCACTCCTCCTCTGAATCCTTGTGACACCACGTGGCAGCACCTAATTAGGCTGCAGCCGACGAGGTGGCGGAGGAGACTTAGATGAATCCATACCTAAGATGACTCCATATGAGTCCAAAGGAAGGATATGAAGATCTGAGGTAGTGGTGAAAGGTCCCAAATCCACTATACACTCCTTGACTAAGGATTCTATAGAGATCTTGGCTCCTAATGCCATCTCAACGTCCTAACTAAGACCCCCCTAACAACCACCAAAGATGCATTGTTCTACTAGGGATGGTGCAATGAAAGAATCAAAAGAACCAGAATCAAACAAAATGGAGGTAGGAATGCCACCAATGCTACCTGTAGTCTCAATAACTATGCTCTGATGCTCTTCCTGATGGTTCTCAACCACTGCATAGATCCTATGACTGTGCCCCATGTCACCAACAATAGGATTTGAGATCTATGTCTTACCCTTATTATTAGGGTTATGTGGGTAGTCTCTCCAAAAATTTCTAGTAACACCACAACCAAAACAACCACTTGATCCTCTCCCCTATGTAGTAGGTCCAATTGGTACTCTAGAGGTTTGTGGTGTGGATCTTGATGAACCGGTTACGGTCTGCTTTGAGGTTTCGTTGGCAAGCTCTGCTGAGTGAGCTCTCTGGGAACCCTATGTCCTGATGGGACCCCTAAGAGGAGGCCCCATACTTTGACCTCTCTGTGCATCAAACCTCTATGGAGGTCTATAAGGTGGATGAGACTACTGCTATTGATGTGGTCTAAAAGATGACTATGTTGAACCCTTTCCACCATAAGGAAGAGGTATTGACCCCCTCAATCTATTGTCCTGCATCTTCTCGTATGCGGTTCGGACTCGATCTCTATCATCTTTGGGTTTTTCCTAAGTCTCCTATGCTATATAGGCTTTCTCAATGGCCTCAGCTAATGTTTGCGGATAATGGATCTGCATTGCACCTCCAATGTCTAGATTCAGGCCCCGGATGAGCCCGTGGATCTGCACTGCTCATCCCGCATGTAATCAACATACTTGGAGTAGATCCAAAAATCTATTCTCATACTCAACCACTTTGTAAGAGATGCACAGTCGGAGGTCATGAAACTCATCTATCCGCTAATGTATGAACCTCTGTGACAAATATCTACTCCGGAAACGCTCCTCAAAGAGCTCCCAAGTAACTGTCCTAGAATCAACATGGAGCTTCAGCATGCATTTTTGCCACTAGACACCAGCTCCATCTCTCAGTAGATGGATTATAACACGAGCTTTTGTGTTACTAGAACAAGGACAGAGCTTAAAGCATCCACTCAAGCTCACCAACCAAGCCTTTTCCTAAAATCCTCCTAAGTCATCGAAATAATGTGATGGTGAAGCTTTAGGATCTCCTGATGTGATTTACAACCGTGGTCCGACAAACCCTAGGCCTCTCTGCATGCCCATCCCTAGGCCTATGGCTCCAAGACCTATCTCTGTGTCTTAAAACCCGGTCTCCCTGTCCCCCCTGCGGTGACTCTACTCTGACAGAATCCTCATGGAATTTCTCTCCTCTATGCTCCTCATTGTGCCAAGGAGATGCACGACCCTCAATGGATGCCACCCTATTATGTCCGATTGAAGTGACCCCTATGGTCCCTCTACGTGAGCGGCATTGAAATCCTGAAGAGTCTACAAAATCTATGGTAGGATGGCTTTTACAACATGATCTGGTTGTGGTAAGTCTAAGTCTATGTAAAAATAACCCTCATCCCATCTGCGCTTCCCGGCCACGAGACCAGGTGAGAATTAGTTCATCTTTCTAATTTTTATTCGGTTTCCATGTTTACTAACACATGTAATTTCTAAACTAAGTTATTTTTAGATTTAAAAGTGTGCTAGGTTAAGGTTCATGTCTCAAGTTTTCTAGTGTTCCCAATGGCCCAAGATTTTGAACCATTGCTCTGATACCAAGTGTAATGCTCGTAAAAACAACCCACTTGAGACCTAAGAACAACCTAGGATTAATTAGGAAAAATATATGGAATAAAAAAATTGTTTAAAAGAGTCTACAACTAGGTTACAAGACAACAATTGTTGCAAGCAAGTTTTCAATCCAAATATTATTAATAGCTTATAGTTTTATTAATATGAAAATTATAAAATATCACAAGGTCCAAACTTAGGGTTAGATTAATCAATTAGGTTAAGAGGGTAATTTCTCATTATGCCACTCTCTAACAGGCTTAAAAGAATCAACTTGATTTTTATCAAAATTAATGCACTCAAAACTTCCAAAAAAACATTCCCATTAGATAGAAAATTTTCTCACCTTTTTAGTGATATAAAGAAGTCCTCCTAATTCCTCATATTTCTCAAGTTATGGGCCGATGGGCCTTGGGGTGAAAATTTTCCCCAAGAGTGGGCCTGCGGGCCTATGGAATAATTTTCTCTATGGGCGGGTCTCAAGGGCCGTGGGGAGAAATTTTCCCCGGGGTGGGTCAGTGAGGCTGTTGGGAAATTTTTTTCCCTAGGGGCAGGTCTGTGGGCCATGGGAAGAAATTTTTCCTGAAGGAGAAGTCGGTAGGTGGGGTTGGGGATGAAATCTCATCCCAAACACAGTCAGGCCGAGTGTGGGAGACCTTTTGGAAATTTTCCCACTTGGGTGAAAAGCCACCTTTACACCCACACTCCTACAAGTCTACAAGACCTCCGAGGACACATGGTGCCTCAAAAGCCAATGTGGGGAAAGTGGGGATAAAATAATTTTAATGCCCAGAAGGGCGAAAAGGGTAAAATTCACCTGCGCCTCTGCTGATGCCTCACGATGCCACATGGTAGATCCTAATTGGCGGTGGGCCGACGGGGCCACGAAGGAAACCAGGAAAAGTTTCCAAATTTTAATTTTGTAAGTGCCAATGTTAAAGGGTATTTAAACCTCCGAAAGAGCCTCGTTAAGCCACGTGGCGACACTTGATTAGCTATGGGCCTACAGGGAAACTTAGAAATTTTTTCCCAAAAAAATTTCTGAAGTGTTAAGAAAAAGGGGATCTACTCCTCCATCGACACCTTGTAACACCATGTGGCGTAACTTTGATTGGCTATGGGCTAGTGGGGTGGTGGAGGAAACTTAGAAAATTTTCCCAAAGTTTTTTGACAATTAGAATTATTTTTGATTGCAAATGAAAAAAAACTTCAAAAGGCCATAACTTTTGATTGGGAGATCTGTTTTGGGAAAATGAGGAATTTTTAGAAATCTCTCAATGTCCTATTTGCAAAAGAATCATAAAATTTTAAATTTGATAAAGTTTAAAGGGTCAATTTCATGAAAATGATCTGTAAGCTTTCAAAGTGAAAATTGGTAAATTTTGACTTATAAAATTTTACTCAATTTGATCTTCTTCCTCTCTCAACATGTCAAATAGGCATGGAGGATTGTTCTTAGAGGAATTTAGGATGGATTTTGAAGGTAAATTTTTTTGATTGAGTTCCAATTTTAAATTTTAGAATTTTGACAGCAAAATGACAGTAAAATGGTTTGAGCCTGATTTTGCTAAGTTTTCTAAGAAATTTATTAAGTATTAATGTCTAGATGAATTTGTTTAAATCTTATTATGTCTAATTTAATGTTTCATTTGTTATTTCTTTGTTTCAGGTGCAATCTGTGCATTTTGGATTAAATATTTTCCAGTTTGAAAACATAAAACAAAGATCAATTTCAAATAGATCTATTTGCCATTTTCATCTTCCAAGTATTATAATTCATTCCAATTATAATCTAATACACTTAGTTGATTCAAATCAAACTATTCAGAACCAAAATGAAATTCTGATTTCCAATTTTACACATTTCAAAAGATAGTTATGTATTTTCCTCACACGCATTTCTTCCTTTCAACAGAGATTTCAAATACATTTCAAACTCAGATTTTAAAAATAGTATTTCTAATTGTGAAAAGAAATGCAAATTTTATTCAAAAGACAAGATTTCCTTCTTTTACAACTTCTCTTTTCTGTTGATTTTCACAATACAATATACAAAATACATCTCTTTCTTTCAAGACAGAAAATAGAGTATATCTTTCCTTTACATTTCAAAATTACAACTTTCATATTCAATACAACATATTTCCATTACAAAACATATATAAGTTCATCCACTTCAAGTGGGAAAGGTTACAATAATATTTCATTTCAACAAGGGGATATCAAACTCTTTTTTTTTTCTTCCTTTGCTTGAACAACAACATGCGATTTCTCATTCTTCCAATTGTGATCACAATAAGAGTAGGGAAAAGCAACGCTCTCCACCAACCAAGACATCTAATGAAAATAATAAGCCATCCTTCTTAATTGGCCTCGAGCCCCAACCACAATGTAATAAAAGATATGATCCAACTCATGGCAAAAATAGGCTTCCACAAACACACAAACAACAATTTCACATATAAAACACATGGTCAAAACAGAATGTAGTTTACAAACACATTAAAATATGACAAACAACATTGAGGATTCATCAAGCAAGCCAAAGGAGAAACAAACTATGGGGGATGCTACTTATGCCTCCCAAAAGGGGAAATGGCTATCACCACTTGATTTTAAACCGCCAAAATATAGTATATCAAAGCCCTGACATGCCCTTATGCCTCCCCAAGTAACCCTTATTCCTCACAATTCCTTATGCCTCTACAACCTCTTATGGCACCCCATAACAAGTAAAGAAATGCAAGCTATTTATTTGTAAGGTGGAACCCAAATCCCAACTCCCTCCACACTTATACCTCCCCAAAACACTTGTGCCTCCCACAAAATAAACCCCATAGTCTTCTCCTACACCATTCCTAGGCCATCTACCCAACATCCCACAAACATGCCAAAACATTCACAACAATAACAATTTCATAAACAAAAAAGAAGCATTTCAAGAGCCAAGCTCCTACCTCTCCATGATGGAGTTGTTCCAAGTTCCAAAATAACAAGCTTTATCCCAATGCAAGCAATCCAAATCAGCCAAACATGCAACAATCTTCCAAAAATTCTTCAAAGCAAGAGCTCCAAAACAACAAAAGAATTCTCCCCCAAAAGGAGTTTCCAAAAGTGAAGCAACCCAAAACAAGGCAAGAAATTCAAATTTTATAGAAGAGGGAAGAGAAGAGGATGAGGTGGATCCATGTAGGATGCCACATCACACATCCTCAACCCCAACCCGAAGTTGAGCAACCCCAAAACAAGACAAGGAATTCAAATTTTATAGAAGAGGGAAGGTAAGATGATGAGGTGGATCCATGTAGGATGCCACATCACACCTCCTCAACCCCAACACAAAGTCAACTTTATTTTCCATTGCATATTAATTAGGTGGGTGAAAAATATGATAGTTTACTTACATAATCAAATCCAACCCACACCCCAAAGGACTGAAATTAAATCATGTAAGGAAGTGCAATTAAATCCTACAATCTACCTTCTCAAAAAAACATTATAAATTTCTAATCTCAACTCTCCAACTGTAAGTATGGTTGGTAATTAAATTTAAGAGGTATGGGACAAGTTTAACTTGTCCCACAAGCCTCAAAATCAGGTGGAGTGTTTCACAATCAAAAGTTAACTTACACATCATTCACACATTACTCACACATCTCTTACAACACTTTAATCCAAGGCCAACAACTCTATTAATTACTTTCTTATGAAATATTTTAATTAATTAACTTAACAACATGATTACTCAAATTATTACACACCATTTAATGAATAATGAAAGGGTCAATGAATCACAAAATAAACACAAAAAAGGAACCAATAAATAAATACACATAACCCCTTGGTCACATTTAAAGGTTATCCCCCATGGGAATCCCTAAGACACACAAACACACACAAACACAAACTAGTTTCCATTGTGACCTTGTTGAATTCATCTAGAATTCCAATGTGATTGGTCTCCAATCCCTTGATGTTTTTTGTGATATTTTAACCTGTAAAACATGAATACCTCCTTCGGCCTTTTGGCCATATCAGAACATCGAAAATAATATAAATAAAATCCTAAAATAATCTAGATATATGGATCGCAACAACATCCAAGCAACGAACAAGATCATTTACAATTTTACTCAACAACTATATCATCACATAATTTCCATTTCTAGGTCTACTCATAATATCTAAATATCACATGTCCGAACAACATCCATAGTATAACCATGTCAAACAGTATATCAACATCAATATGTAAAATGCCTCTAATAATCATCATGCAGCATAACTGAATCAAGTCAACAATAATCCATGATCTAATATCTAACGTCATACTATAATAAAGTCCATAATCATGTCCATAATATAATCAACAATATCATGATTAGTATGAAAAGTGTGGATCCACCTTATCCTACATGGATCCACCTCATCCTCTTCTCTTCCCTCTTCTATTTATTGAAATTGCCCAAAGTGAATCGTGCAAAAGTGAAGCAACCCAAAACAAGGTAAGGAATTACCCAAAGTGAAGCATGCAAAAGTGAAGCAATCCAAAACAAGGTAATGAATTCCAATAAATAGAAGAGGGAAGAGAAGAGGATGAGGTGGATCCATTTAGATTCCACATCACACATCCTCAACCCCAAAAAAAAAAGTCAACTTCATTCTCCAATGCATAATAAATAGGTGGGTGAATAATATGACAGTTTTACTTACACACTCAAATCAAGCCCACACCCCATAAGGACTGAAATTAAAACATGTAGGAAAAGTGTAATTAAAACATTCAACATGAATACAAAAATGCATAAAGAAGGTCTAAATTTAACTCTCCAACCATAGGTAAGGTTGGTATGTAAATTTAAGAGGCACGGACAAGTTTGACTTGTCCCACAAGTCTCTAAAATTAGTCTCCAAGGAAAAATTTGAATTTTCAAAGAAGGTGGATTGTTTATTACTCCAAAATCAAATTACATATCTTTTGCACATCACTTACACATTTCTTACAACACTTTAATTCAAGGCCAACAACTCTATTAATTACTTTCTTATGACATATTTTAATTAATTAACTTAACAACATGATTACTCACAATATTAACACACCATTTAGTAAATAATGAAAGGGGTCAATGCACCAAAAATAAACACATGCAAACATTAAAAAAGGAACCAAATAAAAGAAAATACATAAAATCCCTTGGTCACATTTAAAGGTGATCCCCCCCATGGGAATCCCTAACACAAACAAACACACACAAACAAATACAGTTGCCATGGTGACCTTGTTGAATTCATCTAGAATTCCAAAGTGGTTGGTCTCCAATCCCCCGATGTTTGTTGTGATATTTTAAACCTGTAAAATACAAATACCTCCTTCGGCCTCATGCCCATATCATAACATCCAAATGAATATAAATATAATTTCAAGATCATCAATAGACATGTGAATCACAACAACCATCAAGGCAATCAACAATATCATTTACAATTTCATCAACAACTATATGATTATCAATTAATTCTATTTTTTAGGTCTACTCAATATATCCAAATAGCACATGTCGAATGACATCCATAAGTATAACCATGTCAAATAGTACATCAACATCAATATATAAAATGTCTCTAATACCCATCAAACATCATATAAGAATCAAGTAAACGATAATCTATGTTCTAACTTATAACATCATACTAAATCAAAACTATAATAATACCCATAATATAGTCAACAAAGTGTCATGATCGTATCAAAAGGTGTTAAAGGGAAGTGAGCACTAAAAAAAGTCTCCACCAATTGAGGGTTCCACATCTTCTCCATCTCTGTCTCCCTTTTCTTAAAATTCTCTCCTGACATGCCAGGTAACCCAAGATGCCAGTCATTGTATTATAAAATTTCAAACATTATAAATCCTAACTTTTAATTTATAATGTCTGTTTCAGAAAATTTGGACTTATTCCATTCCAATAAGCTAAAAATGTAACTCATTAAACATAATTTTACTACACATTACATATACAACTACAAATAGATTTTAGATTGATACTAATATAAATAAATGCCAATGTCCAAATTTATTGATAATTATAAAAACTAGAAAACACAAATAGTGATGGAAAGAATACTGAAAAAAAGTCTAGATCAAGTTCTTAACTGAAATTGTATTATTGTCTAAGAACCTAAAGGAACGATAACTAGATCGTACCAAGCCAAGAACACAAATGCTAATCAAACACCACAATCTATAACATGAAAGCATTTCACCGAATAACTTTACATAAAACCTTTGCAAATAAACGAGAAGCAATATCATATATTATTATGGAACTCAATGCAAGACATTTGAGAATGGGCCTTGCTTAAATAGGCAAGGAATGACAATCTAAGAACCAAGTTCAAGGTCGTAGATCAAGCCATAAATCAAGGAAATAACTAGTCATCAAAGAACTAGTCAAGACCATATATTTAGGAGAGAACTAGACATCAAGGATCTAGTCAATACCATAGATCAAAGAAAGAACTATACCTAACAACTAGATAATATCTCCTAATATCTAAATAAGATAAAAGAAATATCCACACACATAAGTGGGTGAGGATGAATACAATAAAGGTAAATAAAGTACCTAGGTGAACATGAGCTAAGGTAAATACCTACTCTAACACCCCCCTCAAGTGAATCTAGGGGCCAAAATAGAAGTGGCATGTCCATAGTATGAGTCCCAACAACTAGGCCTGATGAGGTACTCATGTACAATAACTGGGAAAAAGAGACACATAAGGTACCCAAAACCAATAACAACAAAGTAAAGAGAGTAAAAATCCACTCCAAGGCATCCCAAGAAGCTCGGCTCAAAAAACTCGTACAATGCTGAAGAAGTTTGGTGTGTACTATGGTTTGAATCCACTGCTTGATCACAAAACTCAAAAACAAGCGACACTTTCTTTCACTGAAATAACTCCATATAAGGAGACTTTAATGGAGTGATGTCGAAAGTGCAAAAAAGAAACACCAAACATAATTCGATCAACTACTGCAAATAGGTGTGCCACGATCCAAGAACAAAAACCAAAGCAACAAGGCAAGGACACAAAATCCAGAGTGTCACGATCCAAGAAAAGCCAAGGTAACAAGGCAAGGACATGAAACCCAAAGAAGCAAGATCAACACCACACCCTCCCATACTGTTGAATGGGTGGAGTGATGCTACAAATCTATATGAGTTTCCCAAAACAACTACTTGAACATTGACAAACTAACACTGGAATGCACCAGAATAGATCCCCCATAAGAGATACTATCAACATGCCAAAAGTGTCAAAAATACAGATACAAAATCTCTCAACAAACAAGAGAGATACACTACACTTGCTAAAGAAAAATACTCAAAACAAGAAGCATCACAATGCAAAAGGTATAGAAAGTGGAGAAAGAGGCCGAATGGTGGAGGAGCCACGCTTGTAGAGTCCTCTCAACAAATGCCTATGTCGCTGCCACGAGTGATCGATATCCACCCCAAATCAACACGGATGGATGAAGAAGATGTATGCATATGACTTGGTGTAAAATACACAATGGGTGCATGCAAAAGAACATCAGAATGTGTGTCAAGTTGATCATGGCTGATAGCTGAAATCTCAGGTTTCTCAAGCCTGAGTGAAGGTGCGAACTCATGTGCTGCTCATGATCCTCGAAAGAGTTGAGAAACAAAAAAGGATCTCTATCAATGTGTGATCCCAATGAAGTATCTGCTTTCGAAAACCAATGTCATGACGAGAATTCCACTTAGCATGTAGAATAGAGGAAACAATACCTGTGAATGTCCGCGCAATGACTCTGCTAGTGAGACCCATAGAACAGAGCATGTGAGATTTGAATGCGATTGTATGCTTCTCAAAAATCCATGCAATTGAGAAGAAATAGGATACACAAATGCATCGGTATCTGTAATAGCACGAGATGTGGAAGAGCATGTAATAAAAGCTTCATAGGTGTATGAACATCAAGAGTGGGAACAAACTCAAAGACGTATAGATCAATGTCAGTGGGTTCATGAGCAATAGCTGCAAGTGGACTAGGAGCATGGATATGGTTTTCCACAATATGATGGTGATGTTGTAGGCTAGCAAGTTTGTTCTGTAGGTAGTGTATTATTGTATCCTTATCGTGAATGAGTGATTGTAGAAGAGAATTTCACTTCTTTAGCGATCTATTTTTTTCCACAAATTTTATAATATCCTCTTGAAGTCCACATACTTCAGAGAAAAGCATATCATTCTCAGAATCCATGATAGATACAAAATGTAACTCCCAAAAGTTTAGGACGTTGGGCTCAGCTGAAATTGCATCCACAATTGATTACAACACTCCTCCATGTTTGGCACTTTACAATTATAGTGCAAGTCTCAAAATAAATAAATCCAATGGAAAGAGCACGAAAAAACAAGCACTTTTGCAAAAAATAGCACTCAAAATCAAGTTGTAGTGCCCACTTCCCTTCGACACCATTTTGTTTTGTTGTTTTCGAGACTGATTACTTCACTTATGGATTATTATGGCTTCTTGATTTAGCATGCTAGTAGATATCATAGACATTGGACTGTTAGTGATTTGATCTTTATATGATGCATATGGTTTACTGGTGGACATTTGATGACGATATTTGTATACTTTTGACAGGGTTATTTATCTTTAATTATGACATGTGATATGTTTAATCATATTGAGTAGAACTTGATAATTGGACTAATGTGATGATCGTTTTGATATAAATGATATGTGGAATAGAAATGTGCTAGGAAGTGTTAGTGATATCGTACTTGCATAGATGATAGTAAATCATGTGTCGTTTATTTTAGATTATATTGTATATTTGGCATGAATGTTTTAATGCGGCAACAAAGTCAAGGAGGTATTTTCTGCTCTGCTCTGTAGTATATTATATTCACAAAATATTGGGGAGTGGAGACCAACCACATCGGAATTCGAGAAGAATCCAGCTAAGGTCACCATGGCAACAAGTAATTGTGTGTGTGTTAGAATTATCTGGTAAAGGGAAAATTGTGACCTAGGGATCATGTGTTGTTTTGTTTTAATTTTTCCCTTTTATTATGTTAGTATGTGTTGCTCTTAGTAAGTGAAATTTTTACTTGTGTTATTATTCTTATTCTTTGGATTGGAGATTACCCCTTTATTAGTCATGGGTTGTAGTGTCTTAATTAAACTAAATTGAATTTGTCCTAAACTAATTAAAGGATATGACCAAAGAGAGTTCATTTATTAGTCTTGATTTACTTTGGATTTTGTGTGGATTGATGTGTGTTTGAGTTTGAGTGTAGCACACTCTACCCCACATGGGAAACTCGAATTTGGCCTTGGAGGCCAAATTTCAAAGCTTGTGGGACAAGTCAAACTTGTCCCACACCTCTTAAAACCCCATGCCAACCCTACCTATGGGTTGGAAGGCCAAATTTAGGGTCTTTTAGGTGTTTTGGGGGGATAAAAGGGTAAAATATTAATTGCACTTTCTTTCAAAATTTAATTTTGTCCTTTGGGGAGTGGGCTTAGTTGGAGTGTGTAAGGTGCTTGCCTTTCTTTCAAACACTTATTAATGGTGCATTGGAATTTTACGTTGACCAAATGATGTGGAGTGGAGGGAAAAGGAGGTGACGTCCTACTTGGAGCCACATCATCCCTCCCTCTCTTTTCTCTATTTATTTGATCCTCTTGTTTGTTTTGGGGGTTGGAAGTTTCATTTTTAGTCTTTTGTATTTTGGAGAGGAGAGGATTTGGAAAGAGTTTGTGGATTTTTGGAGCTTGTTGATACTTGTGGGAATTTTGTTGGAGCTTGTGGATGCTTGCTTGACCTTTGGAGGGATTTGAGACTTCATACTTGGAACAAGCTCTACCATGGAAAGGTAGGAGCTTCACCTTTGTTGTATTATGTTTTCTTCTTTTGTTATATGAATGAGTACATATGTTGTGTTGAATTTTGTTGTTGCAATGCTTGTTGGGAATGGGTAGAATGCCTAAGTTGGGAGTGGGAGGAGACTATGGGGAGTTTAATTGAGGGAGGCATAAGAGATCATGTTCTTGAGGAGGGAGTTTGGGTTGGGTGCCCACCTTGTAAGAGAAATGCTTGCATTTTCTTCTTGTTTTACTTTGAGGGAGCCATAAGAGTTGAGGGAGGCATAAGAGTGAATGGAGGGATAAGGGGTACTTGAGGGAGGCATAAGAGTTGTTAGGGGTATTTTGTTTTACATTGGAGGCTTTTAGGTGGCACCCATTCCCATTGGGAGACATAAGTGGCCTCCCCATATGTCTTACTCTTATGGCTTTCTTGATAAGCCTTGTGACTTGTTGTTGTGATTGTTTTCCCTCTTGTTGTGTTGTAGATCTTGTTTGAAGGATTATGGAATGAATGTAAAATGTTATGTTTAGTTATGTGGAAGCTAGTAGTTGCCATGAGTTGGATTTTCTCCCATTGTGATGTGGTTGGGGCTCGGGGGCCAATGGAGAGGATGGCTTCTCTTCTCCATTGGGTATTTTGGTTGGGACGAGAGCGTTGCCTCTCCCCTTATTTTGTTGTGAATCAATCAAACTATGGAGGAGCCACCTTGTTGATATTTGGAGCATTGGAACCTTGTTGATGACAATGTGAAACCACCATGTATTTTACCCACCTTGAGTGGAGGAAAAATGTAATATTGCTTGTATTTTAGCTTCCATCATTGTAAATTTTGTTCCCACATTAAGTAGAAAATGTTGTAACAAGTTTTTGAAGGAAAGTTGCTTTGAACTTCATTAGTAAGGTTGTAATGTGGGTGGATTTAAAAGTTGAAAGAAAGACCATCTATTTATTCTCCTTTCACTTGGCTTGGAACCTCTTATGAATGTGTTGATCTTGTTGAAATGTTAGTAGTTCTTGTTTTAAAACTTAATGGAAATATTGTTGAAAACCTCTTGAGGAATGTTGGGAAATTTACAA